>CM060690.1:72722498-73322498 GCA_030686995.1 Artemisia argyi
CGTTTAAGACATGTTGATATTGAGTGGTTATAGGTGCTATTACAGTTACAGGTTTTGGTAGATTTTTTTCCGGAAAATCCGGAAAAAATCTGAAAAATTGCTATATTTGCAGCCTGCTATTAGCAGGATGTTATTAATGATACCGTCGACATGTCGACGGCATCATTAAAACAAAAATATTGTTTTCTTAATTATGTCGTCGACATGTCGATGGCATTATTAAAAAATGAATATTGGTTTTAAAATTATGTCGTTGACATGTCGACGGCATAATTAAATAACCAATATTTTTGGTTTAATGTTGTCGTCGACATGTCGACGGCATAATATAAAACTTAATTATCATCTATTAATTAAAACGTTAATTAGTTATACGTTCCCGTCGACATGCCGACGGGAAGAAGTTGACGGACATCAAATTCCTTTGACTGGAAAACGATGTGGGACCCACAATGTCGATGGTGATTGTCGACGGGAACGTTGTTCCGGACGAAACACAGCCGTCGTTATGTTCCCGTCGACATGTCGACGGGAAGGTATGGTTCCGTCGACATGTCGACGGAAAGGGGGTAAAAATGTCGCCGGGGAAAACATCGATTGTACTAGTGTCAATCTTCATCATGAGTATCTTTTTAGAGGTTTTCCGTCTTTCGTGACATCTTCATCAGGGGTAAATCATATATTTTTTTGCGTCTTTTTGTTGATACAAACTCTACTACGACAACTCCATAAGATTAAGACATTGTTTATGTTTGAGTAATCCAAGGAGAAGATACTCTCAACGACGAAGTAAAATTCTATAGCACTTATGAACTCTTCGTATAAATATGAATGTAATTATGTAATATCAGCCTCTGTGTTCAAAAGGAGTGGATGTTTGAGCACAGGCAGGGTGTTTACACCAGAGAAATGTAGTCAAGGAGTGAATTTTCTCCATGGGTGCCTAGTGCTAGTGATCATTCCTAGACTAGAAGAATGGGTGTGAGTACTTTTTCATTAACTAGGATCAGTATGTATGCTAAGTTCCCTAGTATTTGTTCCGGGCTGTCTTGTGTTTCTATAGGGGCTTGTCCTATAAAAGGCAATGACTTGCTTATTGTATTCTCATTGAGTATGTTCTTATTAATATAATTCACCCATTTCATCAAAAAAAAAAAGATTAGATAAAAATAGGCCTTGGCTTGACTGTTATTCTTATCGATGATCGATCCCGTAGTCTCTTTTCAGTTTTCATATATACCACCCACCTTTAAGGCTTTTTCGTCCTGTTCATCCATGCCATGCGTTCACGCATTTTGCTCTAAAGACAAAAATATAGTTTTAAATGAACATATAAAAATATTTGCACAGAGATCACGAAGCCTCTCATGTGTTTTACGTAGTTTGATGAATATTCACAGGTTCTTTACACACATTTATCAAGGTGGGTGGTGCATGGTTATGCTGCTTGTCGTCCAAGGCTGCCTAAACATCCCCACTTGCTTTGAATTGAAAGATACGCCCATTTACACATACACATACACTCTCCCAAAAGAAATACTTTTTTTAGTTCCTAATTCCATTTAGAAGCAATGTAATAGAGGTCATATGACTTTGACTAAACTTAAAAACAAATAGCTCAGAATTTCTTATAGGTTTCATATTTGAGGAGATGACTAATGTAAAAAAAAATTGGTCACGTTATCTAAAGCGGATGGACAGTACTTCCAGCTGTTTGTTAACACTACAAAAAGCTAGTTAAATTGTCAAATACTTTAAAAGCCAAGTGTTCACGGTAAAAAATGTGTAAAATTATAGTGTCCACACCTGCTCATGTGTGATAATAATGAGTGTGACAAATTTTCTTACACATATAAGTGTGGATATATTATCCAAATGTCTATGGCTAAAAATGTGAAAATATTCTTTGAATGTCCACACCTAAAAGTGTGGCAAAATTGCAAAACATTCATTTTTGTTATTTGTTTTCTTGCGTTCATAAGTGTGGCTTTTTAAGAATTTGTTTTACTCCACTTATAAGTGTAGTTTTGTAGTAATTGTACATACTTATATATGTGAATTATTTTTTAAAATATTTGTGCCATTTATAAATATAGCTAAATTATGGTTTATATATAAAAATTCCACGATTGACTATATTGTGAAGAAATAAACGTGGAGAATTTAACTATTTGTTGCAGTGCGAGTCTGTTCAAACATTATATTCCACATGTGGTCTTTGGTGCAACACATGTAAGTAGTATAAATATTATTGCCGGAACGAAAGATAGCCAAGAAAGCAAAGCACAAATTAAAGTGAATTAAGAACTTAAAATATCTTTAAAGAAAGCAACGTATAGATGGTCAACACCACTTTTCTTTTGACTGTATCGAGTAAAACTATTCGTACATGCAACTAAATATAAGTGACGAAAACAATACGGAGTATAATATAATTTACCAATACATGCATGGAAATACAACAAATGTAATTTCAAATGTTGTCAGAAACTATATAAATATTGTTTATTTTCAGAACTAAAACAAAACAAAAGTTAGGCAGTAAACAAGTATCCAAAGGAGTTGATTCAAAGATTGATAAACAAGTCGAATCTCTGACTCTAATGACCATTGCTTCATTGACCCTATTTTCTATTAAAATTTCCGTACTTTCCATGTGTTCTTATTTGTTACACACTGATACTTAAATGCTTAATTATTTACTAAGCTACTAGTTGGTTAATAAAGGGGACCCTTAATAATATTTACGGAGTACATTTTAATTTCACACTTTCCATAACATGCATAATCAGTGTTGTCACTACTGGGGTGGATAAAAATAAAGTAATACATTCGTCTTATGAAAACCGTTCACTTTGACTTTTTAAATCTTAATTTTTCAACTTTGATTTTATATATTTTTGTTTACGTTATATAACACTTGATAAAAAAATATATAAATAGATTGAGATTTAAATATATTTTCATGGGTATGATTTTCAACAAATATTATATAACGCAAACAAAAATATTTAAGGTCAAAATAAAAAAAATAAATAAAAAAAGTCTTAAAAAATTAAATTGGACAGTTATTATGAGGGAGGGAGTATCATATGTAATAAAAGCATCCGGAATGCATGGTTTTTTAAAAGCTTTTTATTATTCGTAAAAGCCTTTCTAAAGAGTTTTTAGCATTGCGATGATTTTTTTTTTTTTTTTTTTTTTTTTTTTTTTTTTTAAGTCTATTAAGTGTTTGAAGCTTTAGTTTGTCAATTGAATCTTCATTATTGAAAAGATTTCGTTCTAGTTTTTGCATTAAAAGAAGATTTACAACATTAATTTTTTATAACAAAAAATAATTAAAAAGATTATGTATTAAATGCATTTGTAGGTGCTCTAAGTAAATACCTGTATTAGTTTGAAGCTTTTAAAGACCTACATGAAAATTGAAATAAAGAGGAAACAAAACTATAACCAAACCATTCCTGGTTGGCCAAGTTGGTAAAACTTTAGACTATATCATCACTACATTAAAGTGTAAGAAGTCACAAGTTCAAATTTTGCTTGTTGCAAATAATCCTAAAATGATCACGCAAATCTCCATTAGAAGTTTTCACTTTTAAGGCTTCAAGATGTGAGTGGATAATCAACTATCGTAAGTTGTAACATTATATATCTGGGTTTGGCAAAAGTATTAGTAACAGTAATTAGTAACAATGAGTAGTAGGAGTCAGCATCGCTGTGAGCAGTAAAAGTCTTGTTTGAAGTTTTAATAAAATTTATAAGTTAACAATAATAAGTAAAAATAAGTACTCCATTCGTTTCAAAATAAGTGTTCTATTTTGACTTTTTAAATTCTTATATTTTCAACTTTAACATTAAATGTTTTCTTTTGTGTTATTTATTACTTGATGCAAAATATATGTATGTATCAAGTTTTAAATATATTTTCATTGATATAATTTTTATTAAATATTATATAACACAAATAAAAATATTTAGTAAGAGGGCTGGCAAATTCAGTAAGAGGGCTGGCAAATGAATTTGAAGGCCTGAGCGAAAATTAAAAAGAGGCCTCATCAAAACTAAACGAAAAACTTAAAGGTGTGCATAAAAAGTGCTCATTAATAACAATTTCTTATAATGAGACCATTTAATGATGTTTTATTTATTGTAGCAAGATGAGTTGTATTTAACTAATGAGATTTACAAAGAATAAGCAATCGGATATATAACATAAGTACACAAAAAGAGGCCATTAGATTGTGGGGCCCTGTTTGACCGTACCACTTGCACATTATCTTCGCTGCCACTATTCAGTAACTATCTATATATATTTAACATATTTCTTAAAAAAAAAAGGCTAGTACCCGCACATATCATTGCAACTTTAAAGCGGTATAGTTGTGAAGTTGTGGTTAATTGTTTTGTGTATGAAATGGATGAATATTGTTTATTGGTCGAACTAATAAGTTATAAGTAGCTAAAAAATATGTAAGTGTAAAATTGGAAAGTATATGAAATAGAGGTAACTTAGTAATTTTATATTTTTTATTTTGAAAGTTTTTTAAGCAAATCTGTAATCACTTTATATATTAGAGATGTGAGCAGTGGCAGAGACACGAGGGAGCACGATGGGCATGTGCTTCTTACCGAAAAAATTGTAGTATAATTTTTTCACAATATCTGACTTATAATGTAGTTTCAAAAAATTATCAAAGTTTATTCTCTCGGTCATAATTTTCTGCCTTCGCCTCTGAATGTGAGGGTATGTATGATACACACTTTACTTTGAACATTATTAGATTAATACACTAAATTCGTTTTAACAAGTGGGAAAAGAAAATTTTCTTTGACCATATAGATAGTTTCCTTCACCATTTTTAAACTTTTGAGATATTGATTCTCTCAAAGTTGTGCACATTTCTAGAAAACATATATTTTAGTGAAGGCCATGTTGGAACCCTAGTTTTGACTGGAGTTGTAGCCTTTTAAACTGTCTATAAAATCCCACATGCTCTTCTCAATATAACCTCTTCTGTTCTCTTTTACATCAAAACAACAGTCTTAAATACATGTTTTAATTTGAAAACTAGAATATCAATAATAACAAGAAAAAACCCTAGAAATCTATTAGCCATGGTGTTCTTAAGAATTCAAGTCTTGATACTTGCTCTTGTTGCTTCATTTGCACTACAAAGTCTTTCTGTACATGGTGTTCATCATCAAGGTACTTCATACCTTAATACCTGTCACTCTTACTAGCTTTCTCACCTTTTATATTGTGTGCTGATCATCAACTACTCTTTTTCAATTGTCTCTTTGCTAGAAAGGAGATTACTGGAAGGACGTTCACTCGAAGAGACTCAAGAGAATGATCATGCATCTCTTAACAAGGTAGTTTTCTTGTATAGTAAACTTCTACTCAACTTAAAGTTGTCTTTGATCTAACTAGTATCAGATAACCGCTTTGAACCTAGTGTGGTCATGAGTTCCAATCATATCTTTATTCTTTAACAAAGTAAATTAAACTTAATTATCATTCTATCATGCCGTTCTGGACTTCTGGGTTCGTATTCTTTAAAAGAGTGTTTGACACTAGACAGTAGACACTAATTAACAACATGTGTACGTATTTTCTTCATATATCTCGGCCTTCTACATTTATGATAGGAAGTGCTGCAAGCTATCTATAGGTCCATCTATTGAGTCTTATCACATCATTGATCTTGTGTTATACTACGCAATGTCTCGTGTTTAGGAGGTTAATATACAGTTGTGCTATATATGTTTTAACATGTCTCGTATTTAGGAGGTTAATCTTTATCGTTTGAACAGGAACTCGTTGCTGGAACTCTAGGTCTCCGTAGCGGATTAAATGAAATGAGAATCATCGGTGGAAGGAAAATGGGAATGACTAGAGAAGTTGTTTCAAGATCAAGCACAGGTGATCATGCCAAGAAGTTGAATGTGGAAGCAGGTTTTGTTTTCACTGCTGATTATCAGCATATGGCAAAACGCCACCCTCCTAGAAATAATTGAAAAAAGGCAATTATATATTACTAACTACTGCTTTAATTCTTAATTTAGTTATAGATTGATCCCTCTTAGTGAAGTGACATTTTTTCTATGATCTTAAGCTACATCTTGTACATAATCTATGCTTAATATAATGGAGAATATGTACCTTTAATTATGTTTTCTGTATAGTATAGATTGATCCCTCTTACTACAACTAAAGAAATTAGGCTTAGAAACCATTTATTCTTATTTGTCACACTTCTTATATCACTCGATCAATATATAACATATTTTATGTAAAACTACAAATCTTGATGCTAGCTCCAAATATAAAATTAGACCTTGAACATCTAGCTTTTTTGGACACGGAGAAAGTGTTATAACCAGAAACTAATTTAGTTTTTACGTTAAAAGATGTGTTAGGTATTGATTATTATAAGCTTAATGTGTAGTATTATATGGGATTAACAGCATCCTTTAATTTGTTTTATTTTAATGAACAGATAAGAATGCTGCAAAGGAAGGACCACAAAAGTTACTGAATAACCAAGTAAGTCATTATGTCACTCCTCCCCTCACACCGTGTAAACGCTAGTTAGTGTCTGAGTATTTGCGCTTACATACATATATGATAAAAGTATATTGAAATATCTTTGATAGATTACTAAGACATGTTTTGTGTTTGTCTCAGGGACAAGAAGATACTTCGGAGATAATGAAAACAAGTCCTAGCAAAAGCTCACAAAAACAAGGTTCTGGATCAAATGCAAGTTCCACGAATTTGAAGACAAACAAGATCGTTTCTGATGAAGACCAGAGTGAAGAATGGAGAAAACTTCTTGAAGCAGCCGACAAAAAGGTTATGCAATTGATGAGAAGGGATTATGGTGGCTTCAAGAAGCCTCGAAGAAAGCCTCCAATCAATAACAACGAGCCTCGAAACTGATTAAATGAAGCGAATAATGATATGTTTTAATAGCTAGGCGTGTGATAGGAACTTTAAAGGTGAAAAATAAGAACAAAAAAGAAAAGTTAGGTTTAGGCTCACAATTTTGTCCCCCTTATAGAAGTGCAGTCCCCTAACATATATAGATAGTATAGTAATTAGTAACAACTAGCAAAACCCAAAATGGTATTATTTATTTCTTTGGGTGTCTCTGTAATAGTTTTTGTTTTGTTTTGTTTAATAGAAGTCATAAAATGTTTTGCTAATATGTTGTTAATTACAATATGTGTTTTAATCCACAGTTGCTAGTTTTGTACATGGCATAAATAACCATTGGCTTGTTATCATTTATGTGTTCTTGAAATAATAAGATAAGCTGCATGAAAAACGTACAGCTCAGTCTCATAATGCAACATCTATTATCTCAATGCGTGTAACAAGTACTGTACTTCCCTCTTATTCATGTTTGATCAGATATCAACAACTAGTAAGAAAAAAGGCCTAAATATAGTATTTTGATTGACGAACTTAACGAGTATTTGAGTGCTGGTCAGCTTAGCATGGTCTGAATTAAACGAAAACTAACACACCATATATTGCTATCATTTTCTAACCTGAACTTGACTACTTGAGCTAAAAAAAGTTAAGTTGAAGCTAGCTAGTATGTATGTACTCAAACAGGTGATAGAAAATGGCGCGTCATACCATCATGTGTGGAAGTCATTTTTTTTCTTTTTGAGTTTCAATGATCAGATCATTAGTTTCTTATGAGTTGTTGACATATTATCATTCACAAAATATGATTTTATTTTATTCTTTTCTCTGAAGTTGATTAGTTCAGGCCCACAATGATCGTTCATATTGTTAGAAGATAGCCAGATAAGTAGAAACAAAATGTAAGAAGATATATCATTTTTCGTGTTGATATTAGTTATGGTAATTGAACAAATTGCTTCTGTGCATTAGTGTTAAAAACGTTATGCATCAGTAAACCAAACATGTGCAAGCAAAAGTTTAATATCGGACAAGTAATTCATTTCATTTCTCTATGTAAAAAGTGTACATATTAATCTTGTTTTCTACCAAAAATTACTGCAACAACAGGCTCTACATTCAAATATCATATTAGAATCTTTCACGATTCAGCTATGCTGGTCATCTTCTTCAGCTGATTTTGCTGTAACTCAATGCAACCAACGACCCCTGAGAACTCTTCACTCGCAAATGACATTGTGCTATCTTCCCTAACTAGCCGCCTCTGTTTCAGCTTGGATATAGCCTGTGAAACCTCCGCTATTGAAGGCCGCTTTCTAGGCGTCTTATGCAAGCATCTGTGAGCTATACGTGCCATGCTCCTCACTTCTTCAGGATCACACTCACCAACAAGTGCCTTGTCAAGAATTTCATTGATCCCGTCTGAACTCATTGCTGCCTTTTAATGAATAGAGTTTACATATAAATATCAAAATACTCTAAAACTAGACAAATGGATAAGAAAAAGCTACAGTTTAGTGAAGTCAAAGTTATAGCATTAATAGTTTAGAAACTGAATAAACTAAACAAAAAATACTGGAGGGTGAGAAATTATGTTTTAGGACATGTACTATATATTAATCTTTTGTTGACTTTAAAACATTTTGACATTTGCCAAATGGGTCGATTTGGTTGAATTATCTATAACACGTCAAAATGGTCAATAGTCCCTCAAAGTATATTCATATACTTGCAACTTCCTGAATCAATTTTTAAAAAGACACATAGATATTTATTTTAATAACAAAGTTATCGTAATCATAGTTAATAATAGATCACATTTATTCCAAAATAGAAAAAGGCGCGTTCCCAAAGATAAGATCTGTTTATGGATGTGGACTAAACACTTGACTGTTTTGTTTTGACTCGAACCCATTTTGAACCCGTTACGCATTTTGTCACATCAACTAAAACTTTTACAATATTTGGAATAGAGTATAAGCTTACTAGATTGACATATTCCAAAAGATTTTGTTGTGGGTGAATGGCTGTAATGATTTCAAATAGGATGATCCCAAAACTGTAGATGTCGCTCTTCATCGTGAACTTGTTTGTGGATATATACATAGGATCAATGTACCCGTATGTACCTTTAAGGCCAGAGTTTCTACCATCATAAACCTCTTCTTTCGATAGACCAAAATCAGCAACCTATTACATTAATATATTGTATGTCTTTGTAAGTCATATGCGCCCAAATAAATCAAGCTATTAACTTCCCAAACCATTGTACTTCGATTTTTGTAGTAAAAAGAGAAAACACGAAAATCAGCATTTGGAGTTCAAATCATTAATTTGAACAAAGGGTGAAGTTTCTGTAACAATAATAGCTCGCTCGAAGCAAACAGCTAAATAGAGTGATACAAAAATTAAATCATTTAGAGAAAAAAAAAATCACCTTGGCTCTCATTAAGTGGTCTAGCAATATATTCGCGGATTTCAAATCTCGATGTATGACAGGTGGAACTGCCTGTTCCATGAATATACGCCCGTAAGTTTGCCGTTCAAAATTTAAAGCACAAAAGATGAAAAAGAGAAAAACGAACCCCATCGTGAAGGTACTCTATACCATGTGAAATATCCAAGGCAATTTGAAGTCTTTCTTCCCAATTCAATGGTCGCTTTTCTTCACCTAGATGTGATTTTTGAAAATGATAAGGTCCAAATTTAGTATGAAACGTATAGATGATGTAGACCTTATAACAGAACATACAATTTCTTTTAATCTCTGGCCATTTTAACTCCTATGTCTAAAAATGTAGAAGGCTATTGTATTACAAAAAGGAATAAAAAATTATGGTTATTGACATACTGTATAGAGAACTGGCCAAGCTTCCGTTGCTCATGTATTCATAAATTAGCATGCGTTGTCCTTTATCGACGCAATACCCAACTAGATTCACCAGGTTTCTGTGGTGCAACCTTCCCAGAAGAGATACCTGACACAAGACTATGCCAAATTATATCCAACGTATGCAAAGGGAATAATCTGTTTAATAATTTTAGTATAGAAATTGCAAGTATCATTTAGTAAATTTCGCCTCCTTAGATAAGAAGTGTGTGTTTGACAAGCCCAAGACAAGCTGGCTCACTTGACTCTGCAATCCTGAGCCTGATTTTCCTAGTATGGCCTCGGGCTTCACCGTATAGTAAGTCAAACTGAGCTGAACTTACCAAGCTTATACCAGCGTCTTATTGGTGTAATTTTTCTGATCCTACTAACCTTAGCATATTGGGAACTATTAAATGCAACTTTTATAAAGGTGTTATTTGTAGTTTTCTATTGAACCATTGAGACCAGAAAAATCAAGATAAGACTCCAGTTTACAAGAGCAACAGAGACTTTGAACATATCCAAAACTCGAGTTTTGGCCATGCCCAGAACCAAGTGATAAAGCCGCACTAAGTCTTAAGCTTTTGGTGAATCTAGCCAAGATATATAGAACTCGGCTTGGTTTACATTTTAGAATCTGGGAAGTACCTTAGCAACACTTTTTGAGAAACTTCACACACCCTTATACGCATATTAACAAAATGACTCTTTATCTAATATTTCGAAAGACGGTGCAGTCGAGTAACCTTACAAAAATTCACCTACCAGACACACAAAATACCATGACTTGGGATTTCTTTGTGTGTTGAAGGGAGTAATTGTTTAAATTAACCTAATTTTGTAAAATATGAATGCATTACTGGCCATTAGACTACTATTAGGTGAACAGAAATATATATATCATGCAATAGACACCTGACATGATTTGATACTTATGCAGCCATATTAACCAGAAAAGAAAACAAGGCACACAACTTTACATTGAAATTAAGAAACAATAATTAAGTGACCCAAACCAAAACTATACAAGCGCGTATAGGTTATTTGACATAGAAAAGTTCCAATTAAGTGGTAAATTACCTCAGTTTGAAATTCTTTCTCCCCTTGTTTGGAATCAGAAGCAAGAGCCTTCACAGCAACGACTCCACCAACAGGCATTGTCGCTTTATATACTGGACCAAAGGAACCTTGTCCCAAAATGGTTGTAAAGTTTTTGGTAGCTTTTTGTATGTCCCTGCAAAATTATACGGGCTCAAATAACAATTCCAATGAATTTCTAGATAACTGAAAACAGAAAATAAATCTGGTACTTAATTGAAGAATTGTAGAATAACAAGTTGCTCTTTCTTTCAATATTGCCAGAAAAACTTTACTAGTTTCGGTTTTATGTAAGATACTAGATATAACCCCTAAGAGCCAAAACCATTTAAGAGTCAGGGTCTAAGTCACCTCGTTTTCAGGGTTATCTCACATGACTCGCTATAGTCGTCTAGTTTCATTTATCAGTGAAATGTAAAAGGTGGTCGCTATGGTGAAACTTCAACAAATGACTAATCGACTAATAGGTTTTTATATTATCATGTATCTATAATCTATCCACAACTTGGTTTTTAATTTTGCGTTGGCTTTGAGGGAGGGGGACAAATAGTACAAGCAAAATTAATATATGAATATAGATTAAAAATATGTGAAAACAGCATACTTGTAGTGATATTTTGGCAGGCCAGATGCTGACGCCAACTGATCTTTACCATGTTTGTTCCATCTAGAGAGCGGGGTAGCTTTTACAGGATAAGTAGATACTTTGACAGACACAGAGTTCGGAAATGATTCGCTCAACATGTTACTTGCATCCACACCATTTTGGCGTATAGGAAGAGTTGATGTACCATTTTCATTTGCACACTTTCTAAGATGAGCTCGCCTTCTATACCATCGTAGGCCAAAGAATGCAGCTGCTGCTAAAAGAAGGCCAACTGCCACACCAACAACCACTCCGATGATCACTAGATCAGCTTTACGAACCATGCTTTCGATCTCTTTGTAGCATCAATGAGAACATTTTGCAACTAACTTCTTTCCTAAATCACCAAATCAAAATTCATTTATTCCCTTAACTTATGTAACAACATTATGATGCAAGTAACATATGGAGAGCCAATGACAAAAATGAGAGAAGCCCTGATCCAAAAGCATATAGTGGGTGTTTGGATGAGTGTTTTCAAAGTTATTATTGCGGGGAATACGTATCAAGAATCAGATAACTTATGTAATAACTTTATGATTATTTCTTTTTAAGTGACAGATTCTCATTTTTTGTTGTTTAGGCTTAGCGAAACTTATTTGATTATTTAGTGGTTGAATAATCGGTTCGAGAGTAGCTGCAAATAAACCGATTCTGATTATCTCATTTTTAAATGTCATTTAACATGTAATAAATCCTTAAATAGCCAGATTAGTGAAACTGTTGAACAAATCTTACTGTCGCAACTTCATACAGTGGAACACACCCAAATATTATATCCTGCAACCTGTTTTAATATTTTACTATAGTAGATTACCTAATTCTAATAATTACAAAACACATAAATTAAAACAGTAACTAAAATCCATACCAGAATCCAACAGATCAACACAACAAGCAACTGAAAACCTTAAAACAGATCATATGATGAACAAAGTACTAGAAATCAAACAATAAATAAGATCTTTACCTTTGAATCAAATGAGAGATGATGATATTCTTCTACTTTTGTTTGATTATAGGAAGATGAAAAAGTTGTTGGAAAAAATTCTAATACGAGACTGGGTCGATTTAAGTGGTTGCTAGTAGTAGTATTTTTGTAAAGAGGTGTGCTACACCCACTCACAATTTACACAAAAAAATCCACTCGCTGACGTGTCAGCGAGTTGATTGGTTGGTTTTTTGTGGGCCACAAAAAACCAACCAATCAACTCGCTGACACGTCAGCGAGTGGATTTTTTTGTGTAAATTGTGAGTGGATGTAGAATTATTCTTTTGTAAAAGGGTTGTCAACCAATAGTAGTAGTTGTATCAAGAAGTTTTCAATATTGGGTTTTTCAAATAAATACTGCTAGTTGCCGGATAGGGTGTCCAAGTTGTTTTAAAATCATGTCAAATGTCAAATTTAATGAAGGAATAAGAAAGGTGCTTGCTGTGTTTTTAATTAATTAATGTGTTTATATTTATTTATTGGGTTTCTTTTCTTGTCATTTGTCTATTTATTGCGCTTTCATCTTAGGCGTGTCGTGTGTAATGTAACATTACAAACCGTGTGATATGAGTACAACAGATTTAAAATGGTAGTAGTATGACGAGTGGCGGATCCAGGAATCCATAGCAGGGTATGCACGATTTATGGTGCAGTTATTTACAAATGAGGTGAGATCTATACAAAACAAATATCACTTAAAAAACAAATAAGTCAATCTCAACCATTCATCCACCTTTCATCTAATGGCTAAGATCAAATCAAAAAATAACAAAGGGAGGGCAAAATTGGCATTTTAGCTCATTTAATATTAAAATCCACTTTCCACTTTTTTTAAAAAAACAACATATATTGCAAACGGTAAATCTTCAAACTACGAAAAATACACCATCGCGACGAGAAAAAAATTATCTTTCTATAGATATGCATTGTTATATACTTTCGACAAACTTTTTTTTTCAAAATTTCGTCCAGAAAAATCCCACGGGATTCGTAAAAAATCCCATGGGATTCGTAAAAAGATGACTTTTTTTTTCAAATTTTCGTCTAGAAAAATCCCACGGGATTTGTAAAAATCCCATGGGATTCGTAAAAAGACGATTTTTTTTTTCAAAATTTCCGTCCAGAAAAATCTCAAGGGATTCGTAAAAAATCCCATGGGATTCATGAAAAGACGATTTTTTTTTTTTTCAAAATTTTCGTCCAGAAAAATCCCACGGGATTCGTAAAAATCCCATGGGATTCGTAAAAAGACGATTTTTTTTTTTCAAAATTTCCGTCCACAAAAATCCCATGGGATTCTTAAAAAGACGATTTTTTTTTTCAAAATTTCCGTCCAGAAAAATCTCACAGGATTCGTAAAAAGACGATAAATGACAAAGGATTTAGTATGAATCTCATGGGATTCTTTGATGCATCCCATGTGATTCATTGTGAATCTCATGAGATTTTGTATGAATCCCATGGGATTCTTTGGTGCATCCCATGGGATTCATTGTGAATCCCATGGGATTCTGTATGAAATAACAAAGGATTCATTATGAATCTCATGGGATTCATTGTGAATCTCATTTGATTCTGTATGAAATCATAAGGGATTTATTGTGAATCCCATGGGATTCATTGTGAATCACATTGTATTATGTATTAATTCATTTTCTCGTGTAACCTTTTTAAACTTTTTAATATAAAAACTCACTATCCACATTTTTTTTAAAACAACATATCTTTCAAACGGTAAATCTTCAAACTACGAAAAATATCCCATCGCGACGAGAATTAAATCATCTTTTTATATATATGCATTGTTATATACTTTTGACGAACTTTTTTTTTTTCAAAATTCGTCCAGGAAAATCCCATGGGATTCATAAAAAGACGATTTTTTTTTAATTTCCGTTCAGAAAAATCCCACGGGATTCGTAAAGAAATCCCATGGGATTCGTAAAAAGACGATTTTTTTTCAAAATTTTCGTCCAGAAAAATCCCACAGGATTCGTAATTTTTTCTTTCAAAATTTCTGACCAGAAAAATCCCACGGGATTCGTAATATTTTTTTTTTCAAAATTTCCGTCCAGAAAAATCCCACAGGATTCGTAAAGAAATCTCACGGGTTTTGTAATATTTTTTTTTTCAAAATTTCCGTCAAGAAAAATCCCACAGGATTCGTAAAAAAATACAACAGGATTTTGTATGATTTATCTTATCGATAAATCACAAAGGATTCAGTATAAATCCCATGGGATTCTTTGGTGCATCCCATGGGATTCATTGTGAATCCCATGAGATTCTGTATGAAATCACAAGGGATTCTTTGGTGCATCATATGGAATTCATTGTGAATCCTATGGGATTCAGTATGAATCCTAAAGGATTCATTGTGAATCCTAATAGTGTTTTGTTGAAACTTTAAGCCCATAACAAATGAGATGTTTCATATTTGTGTTAAATTAGTAAGTAAACAAATCAATCAATAGTTAAGTTATAAAGGTAGTAACGGTTTATTTTAAACATGTAACAAAATATAAACCACATTGCAAAAGCATTTCATGAAACAGTTTGATGCGAAAAAGAAATAATACATGATATATAAAAAGAAAAATCCCACGGGATTCGTAAAAATTCCATGGGATTCGTAAAAAATGATTTTTTTTTCAAAATTTTTGTGCAGAAAAATCCCACGGGATTCGTAAAGAAATCCAACAGGATTCATAAAAAGATGATTTTTTTTTTCAAAATTTCCGTCCAGAAAAATCTAATGGGATTCGTAAAAATCCCATGGGATTCTTAAAAAGAAGATTTTTTTTTTCTTCAAAATTTCAGTCCAGAAAAATCTCACGGGATTCGTAAAGAAATCTCACGAGATTCGTAAAAAGACGATAAATCACAAAGGATTCAGTATGAATCACATGGGATTCTTTGGTGCATCCCATGGGATTCATTGTGAATCCCATGAGATTCTGTATGAATCCCATGGAATTCTTTAGTGCATCCCATGGGATTCATTGGTACATCACATGGGATTCAGAATGAATCACTTAAGATTCATACAGAATCACATGGTATTTATACAGAATTCCATGGGATTATTTGGTGCATCACATGAGATTTTTTTAGTATTTTTAGTATTTTGGTGCATCCCATCGGATTCTTTCATTTTGAGTTCGTTTTGAAAATCTAAGGTGACGACGCGTATGAGATACACGCATAACTCGATACGCCTAGCACTCTAACAAACATAAACGACGTCAAAACTAAGTTACATTTACTAATAAAAATATATTTATAAAACCCGTATATACATTGGTATATTAGAGACATGTATGTAGATTATTATTTGGATTAAATTTGCATTATTTCTAGAATTTATTCATTTATAATTGTGTTCAAAAAATTAGACGAATATGCCAAAAAATCAACTCACTAGTTGAAATTTCAAAGGTAAAAATTAAACTAGTTTTCAATTCCCTATGTATACTGTCTTTTTTACTCCTTTTTTATTTCCCTCTTGACCAATAACAAAATAGATATTTATGGTTTTCATATTCCCAATCTCTTCCTGTTAGGCTGTTACCCTTCTTTCTCTGGTGACACGACTTTTTTCCAGCCAAAAAGGTCACAACATCAAAAAATTTATGCCCAGCTTTATCATCAAAGCTGGCTCAAACTGCTGACCAGTTTACCATGAAAACATCATCTTAATCACATAAAACCGATTTACAACATCATCAATTTGATGCCCCTCAAGAGTTTGATGCCATGGGCGGTCGCCCACTTCGCCCCGTCCCAGGGCCGGCCCTGCTCAGATCTATAGTCACGGCATCTAACAGGCTCCTCAGTGACGTCATCATCATCATTTTCATTTTCGTTTTCGTTTTCATTATGAATGTCAAGTAATGGAGAGAGTACCTGAGGTCATTGAAGATGAGAGGAGAGTTTCATTGGACGGATCTGGCCGTGAAGAAGAGCTCGTCTACTGACGTCATCGATCCGGTAGTCGGTGTTTGAGTTTGGTTTTTGGTGAAGCACGCGCTGTCGTAATCGTCGCCCGTCGAAGAATGTGATGACTTTCGGTGACTCCATTTTTGATGTATGGGATGGTGCGTGACAGTGAGAAGAGAGAGAGAATAAGGAGGGTGTACCTGTAACTGAACGTGTTTAGTTTTAGTTTTAAATGAATTGACAAAAGTGCATTCAATAATTAATTATATTAAAATGAGAATTAATCTAGACCTTTAGATTTAAAATAGATGGATGGTTGAGATCTTGTTATTTGTTTTTTAGATAAATGTTGTTTCGTATTGAACTTTTCTCATTTAGAAATTTGGTTTCCGGGTTATATTTTCGGGTCGGGTTTTCGGGATATGGATTAGGCGTTTTTTTTTTTTTTTTTTTTTTTTTTTCTATCCGAGTTATTAAAGTTAATTTGCTTTGTCAATTTTGGTATACGACATTAGTTAGTCGGTTTCGATTATTTTGATTAAATTTCATGTAGTTTTGGTGTTAATCGAATAAGATAAAAAGAAAAGCATTTCTCATGTTTTGTAAGGTGTATAATGTTAAAAATTTTAAACTTTAATCATTATTATCAAACAAAAAACAAGTATAAGTATTACAAGTTGAAATGACTAGAGTATGACTAACTAGTACAAAAAAAACAAAAAAAAAATAATAAATAAATAAATAAACGTGCACCTTTTTATGCTTATCATTTTATGCTTAAATATCCTAAAATGACAAATTTTAAAATATGTAGAGACAGATTCATATATACCAATTTTTGACCCACAAAACAAAATATTTTTAAAATGCATAGGCAAACTCGAGTGAAAATTTATTTGGAATACTTCAATGTTAAAGTAAAACATAACACAATAATAAAAAAGAAAAAAAATAAGCATGTTAAATTATACCATTATACTATCTGTTGGGCTAAAGTTGGTTGGGCCTCATTGTTAGGTCATTATTTTAATATAAAATTCAGTTGACATTTTGACCTACCTTGTAACACTTCTATTCGCCTCCTTCTTCTTCAACTTGTATACCTGGTAAAAAAAAGTTACGGAGGGTTTTTTTTTTTTTTTTTTTTTTTTTTTTTTTTTTTTTTTTCACAATGGTGATTTAGATTTGGGTATGCACTTAAAATTTTATTTCATCTTGGAGGGTATGCACTTTACAATTTTCAGTATAATATTTAGTTATTTTTGAAAAGAAACAAGTTTTTTACACTACTCAAAATTTACGCAGGGTATGCACGTGCATACCCTGTGTTCAATGTAAATCCGCCCCTGAGTATGACGACCTCAAACCCGTGTCTGATGGCGAGAGTTTTCTATTTTGGGTTTCAAATAGCGTTAAAAGATAGACGAGTTTATTGTTAGTTTATAGCAGTGTTTTGAAACTCGGGTCGATCCGGTCGGGTTAACCGGTTCGACCGGTTCGGACCAAAAAAGGGGTCAAGAAAACCCGGGTTTCTAAAACTGGATTAACCGGTTAGACCCGCCGGGTTTTGAGTGACCCGGGTCAACCCGGTTCTTGAAACCTGGCCGGGTTTCGTTTTTTCAATTTTTTTAATTAAAACCCGGGTTGATCCGGTTGTCGAACCCATTGACACGGCTGTCGAACCAGTTGACCAGGTCGAAAAAATAAAAATATAATAAATTAAAAACCGAGTTGACCCAGCGGTCGAACCGGTTGACCCGGTGCCCGGTGACTCGACCGGGTCGATTTCGAACCCGGTTTTCAAAACATTGGTTTATAGTGACTTGAACTTTGTATCAGACTGGTTGTGATTTTCGTTTATCAAAAATTGTCGTAGTTACTTCAATGACACATCATTTTATTTATCTTTCACTCACTTATCAATCACAACCTTATAACCACCGCACATAATTTATTTGCTGCAGGCGATCATTTTTTTATCGATACACGTCATCTTATGATTTTGATAGTTGTACCATACTTAAATCAACGTTTTGACTATTTATACAGTAGTATGTGCAAATAAAAAAATCAAGTGAGTAAAATCATCTCTCAATTTATATATGCCTACTAATTTTTTAATAAATGAAAAAACACTCATCTTTTTTTTACCGCCACCCTTTTGGATAGCCTGAAGTCGTCGCAAGTGAACTTCCTTGGCCAATAGGGGATTAATTTTCTACCCAGGGTTCGAAGCTAAATTTCGTCCTAAGATACTAAGCCCTTACCACTGGGGTCACCCCATTGGTTATAATGCGATATATATATAATGAGTCTGGGTGAAAAATGCCTCATGCGGGGTAAATTTGTTCCCACTGCATTCGGTTTCAGCAATTTAGTCTTGATTTTCAACGAAACGATAAGAAACTCGATTTATGTTTTGGCATACACACAAAGAGAATTATTTATTTTTATTTATTTTCTTTTTTTATATAACAAGTTAAACGTTATTGAGTGCTAAACTATACACATTTATCAATTCAAAACAAAAAGGTGTCCAATCCATTTTAAGGTGAGAGGTTTTGTTCAGTTTATTTATTTATTTTATTATTATTAGAGTTAATGTCATTTTTCGTCCCTGTGGTTTGCCGGGTCAATCACGTTTAGTCTCTGCCGTTAAAATTCGAGGGTTTGGTCCCCATGGTTTACAATCCAGACGGGTTTGGTCCCTTGACCAAGGTTTCCGTTAGTTGACCGTTAAATCATATTAAAACATTTATAAAACGGGGGTATTTTTGGTAATTCATCAATGGCGCGCATTTGGGGGTCTTTATCAAACCCTAACCCATCATATTTCATCCTTATGGTTCCAAATCAGAAACACACACACACAATTGTCGATCTAAGCATAAATTGGATGAAACCCTAGTGTAGTAACACAATGTTGTGTGAGTGGAGGGTGCGTAAAAAGGGATCAGCTTCAAATCCATATCATGATTATAGTAAGTAAACACTACCAAATTTTATTACTCTGTTTTTAATTCAAATAGTAGGTTGTAATGTAAATCGTGATTTTTTGTGTTCAGGTAAGTTTTCAACAGTATTTTTTTTAAAGATTAACCATGGAGGTGCATTCATAAGCCCTCCTAAGGTACGTTACAAAGGTGGGAAGGTGAATTGGATAGATACAATTGATTCAGAGAGGTTCTCTGTTGTTGAGGTTGCCACAATGATGAAAGAGTTAGGGTATGAAAATGGAAGTTCAGGTATGGACTTTTTTTACAAGTTACCTAACACAGATTCAGATAATGGTTTAACGAAACTAGAGACTGACAAAGATGCGTTGGAATTGATGACCCATGTATCTAAGTATAATGTTATTGATTTATATGTTGACCACTGTGTTTCTAAGAATGTAGAACTTGCTTTGGTAGAAAATGTGGCTGATGATAGACAAGATGTATTAGAGAATGATGATAATGTGGTAGTTGATGATGTAAGTGAGGATGGGTGGTTGAGGGATTGCTTAAAAAAGGTTGGAAGGTTGAATAAGAATGTAGGCCAGTCTAGTAGGAATGAAAGCCTAAATGTAGATGTTTGTTCTGAACATGGGTCAGATAATTAACATGGTTCATATAGTGGTGAGATGAACAATGGTTCAAGTAGTGAACATGGGTATACTGACAATGGTTCAGGTAGTGATAATGAGTCAAACAGTGATGATAGTGATGATAGTGATTTTGTAGTTGATGAAGAGCAGATGATGAACATTGTAGAAGTTGATATGGTTGAGTTTAAGAAGAACATAGACAAAAATTCAGAATGGATAAGATGTGCAGAGAATGTAGAAGAAGTTAATGAGGTGGTTCAAGAGGATGAGGTTGATAATGATGAGTTATATAGTGGGACTGACTCAGAGGTTTAAGGTGAGAGGAGAAAAGCATTAAGGAAAGTGGCTAGGATGCATAAGGTTAGTGAGGAGAAAAGCATTTGGAAAGAAAATTTTTTCATTGGTCAACAATTTGCTAGTAGCAAACTAATAAAGGAGATGGTTACAAGGGTTGTTGTTGAACAAAGAAGACAGCTGTGGTTAAAAAAGAATGACAAGGTTAGGGTGAGAGTAGTTTGTAAAGGAAAGACACCAACTTTTACATCTAACATGGACCCTGTGGTTTATAGTGGGCTAGCTGATGGGCCACAAGTAAAGGGTAAGCCCAATAAGTTAAAAGCTGCTATTGGATCAAAAATTAGGTCAAAAGGTGTGGCTATAAAAGATAGTGAAACTCAATGCCCATGGTTTTTGTAGTGCTCAAAGTTACCAAATGAGGAAACATGGCAAGTGAAAGCTTTTGAGGATGTTCACAAATGTTTACAATCAAGAGTTGTTAAGAAATGCACAGCAAAGTTCTTGTCAAAAGAAGTAGAGGCAACCATTAAACCAAATCCAAAAATTCCATTGAATACTCTTAAAGATCAATTACAGAGAAAACTTGAAGTTGGCATGTCAAACCAAAAAGTTCAAAGAGCTAAGATGTTGGCCAAACAAAAAGTGATTGGTGATTACACTAAGAGTTATTCACAACTGAGAGACTACCTTATTGAGCTACAAAACCAGAATCCTGATACAACTGTTAGGATTGATTAAGAAAGACCACCAGACCTCATCAAAGTTCTTGAGAGGAAGTTTAGGAGGGTTTATGTATGTTTAGGTGCATTAAAAGAGGGTTTCAAGAAAGGAAAGAGATATTTGTTGGGGTTGGATGGGTGTTTTTTGTCTGGTCCTTTCCCTGGTCAAGTGTTGACAGCAGTAGGTGTAGATCCCAACAATGGAATTTACCCACTTGCTTATGCAATTGTAGAGGCTGAAACAAAAGAGTCTTGGAAATGGTTTCTTGATTGGCTTGGTGATGATCTCAATCTATTCAGCAACTCTAACTTTACCTTTATTACTGACAGGCAAAAGGTATGATTACTAAATACTTTGTCTAAAATGGATTTGGATTTGAAGCTGATCCCTTTTTACGCACCCTCCACTCACACAACATTGTGTTACTACACTAGGGTTTCATCCAATTTATGCTTAGATCGACAATTGTGTGTGTGTGTTTTTGATTTGGAACCATAAGGATGAAATATGATGGGTTAGGGTTTGATAAAGACCCCCAAATGCGCGCCATTGATGAATTACCAAAAATACCCCCGTTTTATAAACGTTTTAATATGATTTAACGGTCAATTGACGGAAACCTTGGTCAAGGGACCAAACCCGTATGGGTTGTAAACCATGGGGACCAAACCCGACAAATTTTAACGGCAGGGACTAAACGTGATTGACCCGGCAAACCACAGGGACGAAAAATGAATTAACTCTTATTATTATTATTATTATTATTATTATTATTATTATTATTATTATTATTATTATTATTATTATTATTATTATTATTATTATTATTATTATTATTATTATTTAAGATAAGAGGTAATTGGGGGTAGCATGGTAGGCCCTAATCCACCACATACCCAGACTATGTTGTCTTAACCGGGCCCACGCTGGAGTAATGGGGACTAAATGGCGTCCGCCCGGAAACCGTAACGCCTCCACGCGATTATTCGCTGGAGTAACGGCCGAGTGAAAATCGGGGCTGGCTCGGATTCAAACCTGTGCCATTAATTGCTCACAGGCTCTCCTCTTCATTGCCTCATATCTCCAGAGCATTGTGGTCCACGAGTGAGGACTTCCCGGTAAGTCACCCACCCGGTACTACTCCCACCGTGGCTCGCTTAATAACTTAAGCACCAACCGATAGACCACAAGTCCTTTGATAAATAAATAAATAAACTCTTTGTGTTTAACAAGACAGGATCAATAATTGATTTTTATTATTATTATTATTGGCGGCTGTTAACCGAAACCCCCCCCCCCCCCTACATTTTAGCTACACCCCCCCCCCCTTTTTTTTATTTTTTTTTTTATTTTTATAATTTTATTTACATCAAAAAGCTATAAATCTGAAAGTGCGGAACAGAAAATGTAAAGTTTAATAAGTCAAACGGTTAAAACTGTTAAAAATACGGAACAGAAACTGACAGAAACTGGGGTACACTGAAAAAAAATAGGGGACAAATAGGGAGACAAGTGGGCCTGCCACCCCCTGCCACCCTTGTCCCCCATCCGGTTAGGGCCACCCATATTATTATTATTATTATTATTATTATTATTTCTTCTTTTTATTTATTGGACTAATCATGCAGTACCTAAATCCTCGAAATTAATTGGTTGGGTTGACTTGCTCCATTTACTCACTATTAAATTTTATGATTCTTATCAATTTTCTTCATGCCTAGGAAAGTCAATGACATTACTTTTCACTACTTTTTTTTTTTTTTTTTTTTTTGAACAAAGATTAATTTCATTTCATTACAAACCTCACAAAGGAGGAAGATAAGACATAACAAATTACATCGAAACATAACCTCACAAACGGAGGAAGATAACAACATAATAAGTTACATCACAAGACATACACCATATAGCTGTAACAGCCTATAACATCACCTTTCAAAGGGTGGGGGGAATCACCCGAGTGAGCTTTGACTGAAAACAACCATATAAGGGTGCAGCTTGACAAAAGTACACTAAGTACAAAATACATACAAAGATGCTAAAACAAGGCATCCATAAAGGAGCCTAACAAAATCCTAACAGATCTAAACCAAATCCCTATGCAGCAGCAAGCCGACGATGACGGACCACAACAGAAGAAGCAGCAGTGGCAGCAGCGACGACAGCGGCATCGGAGGAGATGACAGATCTGTGGGCAAACCTTTTATTAAAGAAAGAAAAAACAGTCCCGACGGCCGGCCGTAGCCGACCGCCGAAAAAGGATCGGATTTTATGGGATTTGGCCGGATATAATTTAGAGAGAAGGTGGAGAATAATTGTAGAGAGAGAAATACGCTGAAAAGTTCTACACATTAATAATTGTGTTACTTTATTTGCTTGGAATTTGTAACAAATGAAGTATTAAGTATGAATCTTAACAGTCATAGTCATACAGGTGGACAGGTGGTAGCTTTGAAAGTAACGATAGGGATTTTTTTTTTTACTTCTCTCAAATTAATTTCATAGCTTTCTAACTTTTAAAATTCTTGTTCCACTGTCTCCCGTAAATAGAGATGATATAATATTTACTTTGTGTTACTACATATAATAAGATATGAACTTTCATCTTATTATTTATCTTTTAATTAATACATTTGTTATCAACATCTTTACTACATCGATAGTCTTTGATAGTTTTGTTTTTGAAATTGTCTGTGTTAGTTGTCATACTTTACGAAAATACGAGTTTGGTTATTGATTGCTTGTGTGGTTAAGGCAACATTGACTAGGTCTCTCTTATATAGTCGATACCAAGTGATGTCATATGTGATGGAAATTCCAAAAAGATTTTTTAAACAACTTCCACAAATTTTTTATCCTTATGTTACAGATTTACAAAATGTCATAGGTGATGGAAATTGTGAATTTTGATATGTCATTGTCGCTCTCGTTCTGCCTCAAGATCAATGGACTCGTATTCGCTCTGATTTGGTGCAGGAGTTAGATTTTAACCAACAAAAATACAAGATATATTTGAAACGAGAGGTTATAAAAAAATTTATGAGACCGTAAAAAAGCTGAAAAACGGATGAAATGCCAAACACGGTTTTGGTTGTTGCCTCAACATATAAAAGAGTTGTTATAAGTCTAACTCATTGCGAATACTATTATCGTATTCTGGAAAATATTTACTTAACAATATAATAATGTAACGTTCTTTATATTTTATTTTTTATTTTTTATTTTCAATAAAAATTGTAGTATTTTTTCACTTTATATATATATATACACACACACACACACACACACACACACACACACACACACACACACACACACACACACATAATTAACTAATAATAACTAAAACATAAAAGTAAAAAAAATTATAAAGATAAACACTGATTAGTATAATCATTTTGGTGTATTAAATATGTCAATTGTTGATATAAATAATTGACTGAAAACATTATTCATATCTTCCGATATCTCTATGTTTTGATAATCACAAAACTTAAACTAATCAAACCAAAGATCATGACGTAAACACGTATTTAGTAATAAATAATCACTTTCACCAACAAATCACTTAAGGTATGAATAAACAAAGTGTTTAGTGCAATGTATGATCAAAAGGGTAGTTAATTAATTAACACAAAGTTTATTTAATCATATAAACATATTATATATTTTTGAAAAAGAACACTTTTGGTAATAAAGAAAAATGTTTTAATCATACTAAATATATGATTTCAAATATTTAACCAAAATCAGTTAGTTTTTCACCAAATAAACTTTCCCCACTAAAAGACAAGTTTTCTGGCCGTTACAGATGGGCGGCCCCCTTAATTATAAGGGGCGGTCCCCTTAATTTTAAGGGGGCCGGCCATGAATTAAGGGGACCGGCCACGCTCCTCTGTCAGATTCTTTTGTCTATAAATACCACCTTAAACCTGGATTTTTTCCTTACCTTTTTGCACAAAAACTTTCTGTTCTAGATCTCCATTTCAATCCTAAAAATCCTTTGATCATTTCATAAGCCTTTGTTTCCAAGTGATCCAAAGCCTCATTCTTTCAAGTGCAAAGAGAAGAATACTTCTATTAGAAGTATTACAACTTAGTATCATCTTGCTATCTAAGTTGTTTGTTTACATTTTCTTGTATATCTTTCATACTTTGGTGAATAAGGTGTATGTATTAGTTAACTAGATTTAGTTGAAGAATCTAGAATTGTTGTAAGTGTGAAGTGTAACTTGAAGTGAAGAAGAAAGGTTAGATAGTAGTGGTGATAGGAGATTGTAGCAATAGGATCTTGTAGTGAAGAAATTAAGGATCTCTAGTGGAGAAGACTAGAAGACATTTGTAGATTGAAGTTGTGAAGACATTAATGGCTTGAAGGTGTCAAGACATTAGTGCATTGAAGTTGTGAAGACATTAGTGGCTTGAAGGTGTCAAGACACTAGTGCATTGAAGTTGTAAAGATATTAGTGACTTGAAGGTGTCAAGACATTAGTACTTTGAAGGTGTGAAAAGAATAGAAGATTGGTGTATAGAAGATTGGTGTGTAGAAGATTGGTGTGAAGAAAATAGTTGATTGGTGTGTAGATTGGTGTGAAGATTGGTGTGTAGATTGGTGTGTAGATTGGTGTGAAGATTGGTGTGTAAATTGGTGTGTATATTGGTGTGTACGGTTTTCTCCGCCATAAAGGAGGTTTTTGATCTAGTGAAGAAAACTCTCGAGTAGGTGACTCGGGGAGTGGAGTAGGGCAAGGAAGGTGTCCTTGTAGCCGAACCACTATAAATCCTTTGTGTCTCGGTTTGATCTTTCCATCTCTCACTCTTTGATTTATTACTTACTTGCATTTCACACATAGTCATAATTGATAGTATTGTGCATATGTTGATTTCACATAAAGATCAAACTAAAATTCATTCATAAAACTAATCTTACAAAAACCAACCTAGTACATATAATTATATCTATACACTACTACACATATATATGCTTATATAAAATATATGAAATTGTATATTCTTTCCAAACATTATACATAAGCATTGTATATATAAAACCTTTAATAAATCTTGTATTTATACTTTTGTAGTTAAGTGTTTTGAAATTGTACATTATACATAAGTAGTATTTATACAAAATCATAAATTAACTAGTATATATATTTATGTATTAAAGTGATTTGAAAGTTTTATCTTAGAAACTATCTTTTATAAAATAAGCAAAACGAAAAAGACGTAAAACTATTCAACCCCCCCTTCTAGTTTTCCACATCAATGATTTTATTTAGTGTAACAAGTTAATGATTAGTGAATCATTTTGGTGTATTTAGACTCACCCTTATGCAAAGTGCTCTAAAAAATTAAAGATGCTTAGGGTGCGTTTAGTTGGGGGGAAAACACTCTTGTTTTTCAAAAAATATTTTGAAAAAAATAAGAAAAACAAAGATTGTATTCAAATAACCGTTTTCCAACAAAATATTTTATAAAACACAAAATCATGTATTTCCTAACTTAACAAGGAAAACACCCTTGTTTTCCACAAAATGTTTTGGAAAAAATAAGGAAAACAGATATTGCATTCAAATAAGCGTGTTCAACAAAATGTTTTAGAAAACACAAAATCCTCTATTTTCTAACTTAACAAGAAAAATTACAAAACAAATTTTAGTTGTTTTCCTTTGTAACCCACAATCCTCCATCCCCTTTTTCAAAATATAAAAAATACAAACATCAACTAAACGCGTTTTTTATATTATCAAGTGTTTTTTGGAGATATTTCACTTCCAAATTTTTACAAAACTAGAGATATAAAATAATTGAGATTTTTTTCTCCAACTAAACGCGCCTTTATATTCTACGGGTTTATAGAATACATACAATTATCATTCCTTGATATGCCACCAACTGGCCAAGTCACTATCATGTAATATCATATACCATTAGGTATGCTCACACTTAAGTCGTTTCGCTCATTTCAATGCTACTTCAGCATTCACATTTCACATTCACACACCAAAAATACTACCTCACTAGCAGTGGTTGATCCAGGAACTCGAAACAGAGTATGCACAATTTTTGGAAGAATTAATATTAAATTTGGTTTTCGTGTTAGGTTTTCAGGATTTAGATTAGATACGTTTTTACTTTTATGATTCGAAGTTATTAAAGGTGATTTGGTTTGTAAAGTTCGGTATGTACGAGACATTACTAGTTAGTAGTTCGAGTATTTTTATAAACATCGACTTGGCTTCGCTGTTAATCAAATAACCTAAAACATAAACTCATAAAGCTTATCTCATATTTTGCAATAACGTATAACATTAGTTCTTAACACGCTCACACTTTCACATCTAAAAATCTCTTAAACAACAAATACTTGAACAAAATTAAAATCATATTTTCAGATTGCAATTAAATGAAAAGTAGACATAACTCAATGAAACTAAATAAAATTTAAGGTAATGTTAAAATTGGTATATGAGTAAATTGGGCTTTATATTGACATATATATACATCAATAATAACTGGGTCAAACAAAAATAAGACTCCTTGACCATTAAACTGGTTATATGAATATTCTTCTCTTTTTTCGAAGGTAGATATACTAAGAAAACGAAACAGAAGTGTCATCCTTTCACAATTTTGTTTTACCATTGCCACTTATAATCAGCACGACACATAAAAGATAATCAAACCATGACATATATATCAAAATGCATGCAACTTTTAGAGGTAAACTGAATATTCATATCACACACTAAGTTTCAAAGTAGAAAGTATTTCATCGACCCTACAACAACAATATGATCAATTTATGCAGAGTCAAAATTTCTTGCCATTTACATATTAACCATGAAAGAACCCCCAGCATGCTTCAGAATCTTTAGCCTTTCCCAGCTTCAATTGCAGCGTAAACAAAATCTTCACACTTACCCGAAGGGGTTGACATGACATCGCCCAAAACTCCAATTACATCAAACGCCTCTTGTAAGTCGGTGGCAGAAGTCATATCATCCAACCATGATAACATCTCTTTCGAGAATGCTACCATCTCTTTCACATTCAATAGTTTGTCCTTCATTGCCAACTCCCAACCTTCAAAGTTTGTCTCATCCTTCTCCCCCGTTTGACCCGATTGGCCTACACCTTTCTTTTGCACCTTGAAGTAGTGTTGAAGTTGCTCGATTAAACCAGTGTAAACGAGCATTGGCTGAATTATGGTCAGGAGTTCTTCTGGTTTTGCATCTGGCTTGGTGGGAATAGATGGTGATGGGGAAGATGATGAGGAGGAAGAACGGTGAGATGACCTGGCATGAGTCCGCTGCATGTATGCATGGTATATACCTCGCTGCAAGAAAGCGAGGCGGTGTTGCAACCAAGACTCGTAAGATTCTGAAAGAAGTGAACTCACCATCATAAACTGAACTGTTTCCTCTGTTCCTGCAGAGGATGATGCGGGGGATTTGGAGTCCGGTGTGGATGGGGAAGTGGAAGAAGCAAGATATGCTCCCACAGATTTTGCCAGATTATGTCGATGAGATGAATCATGATCAACAAAATAGCGAGCCATTTGTATCATAAACGGAAGAAACTTTGCATTGCTTTCTTTTCCTCCACCTCTACTGTCAGTGCTGAACGATGCACCTGTTGCGAAGCGTGCCAGCATCTGCAGAATCGATAGCATCACTTAGATATAATATTATTAGAAGAAATACAAGTCATCAAAAGACTAAAAAAAGAAAACAACGGTTGCGTACCAGAACTATATCATAAGTTAATAACCGAAGTCGGCTTCCATCAGCACGTCCGAGGCCATTAAGATAATCCCAGTATTGATCAACATAACGTGTATACTGAGTCAGTGGAACAGCCGGACCTCTTATTGGGTACAAATTATTGCAAAGTGTCTCACTGTTTCTGAGGGCAGCCCCATCCCACTCCTTCTTTGGATTCTTGAGTGCAGCATCTGCTCTCTTGGCTTCCTGGTGGCACTGGAAATGTATGATGTTGAAATGACTAACTGTTGTATATACACAGTCTCCACGAGCACTTCCTGAAGTCCCAGCACCAAGATTCACCCGTTTACTGAACGTGTAGACCCCAAGTAAGTCTGTTGGTCTAAGACTGTATCCCTCACGGCATACCATGCAAGCCACCCCCTCTTCCTCTTCTTCCATCTCTTCCAAACCTTCAAGGATTGGCTGAGCAACAATGATGCGTTTACCACCATCAGAAGCCAACTCCTGACGCATCCCAAGTCCCTGATGATATTCAATAATAAAAAATTAAACAATACATCAATATACCAATTACGTTACAGAACTAAATTCCCTAAAAAAGAAAATTACCTGAAGCAACTCTTTTCTCTTCATTAAGGCGAGGCGCTTCATTTCGTCGCGTGTTGCCTTCCGCAATCCATGAACCTTTTCAGACAGAAACCCGTCCCCTTTTCCCTCTGTATCTGAGAGCGTATCCAACAAGTTTTCAGCTCTCGCTCCAATATCATTTTCTCCAGAGACACCTTCCAAGGCATGAAGCAAAGGTAATACCCCTCCTTCATCAATACACTTCTGTGTTGCCAGGTGTCCCATTGACAACCCCCTGAGCATGGACAGTATAAGAGGAACAGATGGAAGTTTAAGGCCTGAATGCCATTCTGGACTCGATTTAAAACCAGCTTCTCCTGTAAACGCAAAACTATCCTTCAGATGTCTAACTGCAACTTCAGTAATTCCATTTTCCAATATGATATCCTTGAGTCTTTCACCACAGGAACTTGTCTTCATCGACTCTGAGACCCTAACGAAATTCTCAACTGCAAACCTCCTTTTTGATGCTTGCAGAGAGACAGTCTCGTCCTTTGGATTTTCTAGATGCTGTTTCAGCAGCTGGTCAAACTCAACCCAATTCTTTAGGTATGGATCAAAGTGTTGACAGAGAGCTTCCATTGCAGCAGGCTCGCCGTAGGTCAAGTAAGGCAAAATTCTAGCAACCATCTCAGTGTTTCTCTGCTGTTTGCTTGACTTTTTAAGGCCTACTGGGTGAGACAGCCTTTCCAGGAACATGAGAACTATTTTCTTGGCTTGTTCTCCGGCACCAGCTTCTTCATTGGAGACTGTAAGAGCATTTTGGGTGATGTTGATATTATCACTTTCATTAGCTTCCATTGTCAAACTCTCCACAATTAGGAGAATGCCTTCAGCTGGCTCGATGGCATCAACAGAGAATGCACGTCGTGCAATTTCTAGTAGTAAACTCAAAGCTCCAAGCCTCAACAGGGCCCTCCTGTTTTCCCGTATTTTGCAGCAGAGCATTAAGAGATTCAGAACAGCCACCAGTTGCTCCTGGTTTGACTTCAGATCATCTCGCAAACGCTGCACAGTAACAACCATCATTACAATGCAATTCAACAAAATCTCAATGCAACAACAGAATAAGAAAATGAAAACATTATAGCACCAAGCATCAATCGCATACAGCAGAATAAGGAAATGAAAACATTATAGCACCAAGCATCAATCCCATACAGCAGAATAAGGAAATGAAAACACACCTGAACAATCTCCAAAAGAATTTCCAGCCCGCTACATTCCCGAACTGCACCTGCTATAGCAAACTCCACTTCGGGGTCTTGGGACTCTTCTCGGTCCTCATCCAATTCTTTGATCATGGGCTCAGTAGCTTCACCATCCAACCCCTGATAGATGGACACCAATATACATAATTACTAACTGTCAAAGTAAGTATTTAAGTAGCTGGCTCATAGCAAATACTCTATTGTGGTTACAAACCTGGAGCCTATAGGTTACAGACATAGGAGGAGAATCTCTTGCTGACGTTGCAGCATTGGAAGAAAGTAATGTAGCAGCAACTGCGTTTGTGGATTGGCTACTTGACTTTTTCCACACTTGTTCATAAACTTGGGCGATGCTCAAATCAAGAGAGATTATATTTCCAGCTACAAGTAACTCCATACCATAATCATCCTCGATAAGACCCAAAAGATCCAGCTGGTTACAGATTTTGTTTTTAACATCACGCATCAATGGACCAATCTCACTACTCGAATATGGATTTTTGGTCATTGAACCCCTAATGAACTCCTCTTGGGTGTGTGCCTTGTTCAATATCAAATGATACACAGCTTCAGGTTTTGACGGGCAGATCAGGTTACAGAGTTGCTCCAAAATGAACTGCAAAAATGATTGCATCTTAGTTGTGAATCAGCAATAAAATCATCATCACATTTCCCGACACCAACAAGAACTCATATGTGAGAATCAGATGTGGCCATTAGTCAACTATCAGTTTGCAGATTGGGTAATCAATAATAGTCAAGGTGCTAATATCTAGTCTCAGAATATTGTCATTTTTTCTTGCCCTTAGGATTTAAAAAACAAATGAACACATTTCTAATGTATCAAGCTATGTTTTCCGAATTTGTTATGATAGAAACTGTGAACAAATAAATTGCTCATTAGTAAAGTACAACTAACTCTTCCTAAAACATTCCAACATTATTATCATCACGAAATCCTTATGTTCAGAATAAAATATTGAGATCCACTCATCCACCTATGAACTAATTATGATTTGTTTTATATTTAGCATGAAATACATCTATTGTTATTACTATCAAATGATGTTTCATTAAAATCTACAAAAAAATAGTCAATAGAAATGAATATATTAACTTGCTCAAGATAATAGATTAAGATTGGCATAAGAGTTGACAGAAAGTGTTTTAAACTGTATTTATACATACCAAATTACTTCGTCCTCTTTTCTCCCCATGAGTCTGAAGACCGCCAATGCATGCCTGAATGAAATGCTTTTTATTTTCAGCACTCTCGAGCAAAAGACTATCTAGAAGATCCTTTAAAAGCCGACTGCAATCACTTATCAACTTTGTTTTTTGCACTATCAATCCCCTAATAACAATAAGGGCCTCAAGGACTTCGGAGAGCAACTGTTCTCTCATGAACCTGTCGTCCAGAGAAAACTAATCAATTAGATGAAAGGAATTGAGCTTTAACAGAAAACAAATCATTTACAAAACAGTACCTGGATCTGATATTGGGGATATCCAAAAATTTTCCTAGCAACTCAATAAGCTTGTGAAGGATAAATCCCTGTGAGATATCAATACGCAGGCTCCTCTCCAAAGATTCAACGTTACTTACCTCTTGAGTAATCAACTTACATATTGTTGTTAAACATCCGCGTACAGTCAAGAAAAGACGTGCATCTTCTGTCTCTATCATCTTGAAGAGCAATTCAAAATACTCCGCGGCATTTTCACCAGCAGAAAGAGTTGCCGGCAACAATGACATGAGTAAATTTAGCAGGCGAAAACGTCTTGATGAACTTTGAGCACAAAGCAGACTAATCAACATGCACATCTCAGATCTTATAGATTGAGAACAGGCACTCAGAACCAGTTCTGTAACCCATGAACCCAGTTCAAAGGATGCAATTTCACTTTTACCTGTCTTGCAAGCACGGCGTTTCCATCTGAGAGCATACTTTAAGGCGAGGAATTCATACCTCTGAGGCCGCGACCTCTGCCCGGGTCTAGCTACCTGTGACACTTTATGCCGTCTAACAAAATCAAGATAGGAAGCACCTTTTTCCCATTCTGAATAGCTTAACAGCTGAATATCATGAGTCTTTTGAGAACCGTCCCAGTTCTTCTCTGATGCATCAGGCACAGACTTGCCACCACTTGATGATCTAGACGAATTTAAGCTGTTATCATCCTTTTGTAATGAAGCAGCTGGGCCAGGTTTTCCTCCTTGCTCTTTATCTGATGAATCGGGTTTTGGAGGAGTGCATGCCTGTGAAATAATCCTCAGGCAAGGAAGAATAACATGCTCAGAAATAGAAGGATGCTTGGCACCCAATTTGATTGAAGAGAATAATAGCTGGAAAACAACCCGTAATCTTGACTCCCAAAATTCATCAGCTAAAGAGCAAACCTCTGAAAGCAAGAGCAACTCTTCGCGTGTTGCAAGTGCTATATCCATTGAACGATGATGTTCGAGACAATACATTACCTTCTTCTGTATAAGAGCATTCAACTCAGACACTGCATTCTTGTCACCTTCAGAGAATGCACAAAGTGCTGCTCTGGCTTGGACACGGGCTGTTTTGGGACCTTGATGTATATTATTTTCAAACAACTCTGATAGGATTCCAGAAGACACAAGCTGCCTCTTAGAACTCGGGTGCTTCGACAGCACCTGTAGCACTTCAAGACATTGTGTAACAAACACAGTAGCACAGCCATAACAACTGTTTGGTGACCTGGAAACAACTAGTCTGGATGAGGCAGCAGAGTCATCCGAATGTTTTTTATGCAAGTAATTCATTAGAACCCGTCGAAGCCCTTGAAGGGTCTGAACGCTTTTGCTGACCGAATCAAAAGCAGCTTTGCATTTTTCACCATATAGAACACCAAGAAGTGCAATCTTGCGGTTTATCTTACATGAAGGTCCAGGCAAAGACACCATCATTTGCTGAACAGAATCCTTCTGTTGAGAGTCCATGTCATTCTCACCTATGCTTGATACGATCTTCAGTAGAGGTTTTTTAAATCCCAAAAGCTGCTGATATCTCCTATGAGCATTCTCAGATTCAGATTCTATAGCAGCCAAACCCCTCTTCATATCATCATCATTCTCCATGCTATCAAATGTGAAACTCGGTTTTGCCATAAAATTGAATTCAAAACGGCCATACTTGCTATAACCGCACTCATTGCATAAGAAAGAATCCAGGTTTTCATAATTAATGTTGCGGCATTGCCTACACTGATAAGCGTTCTCATGACAATTACTACAGATTCCATGCCTATCAGTGACAGGGCGACTGCAGCGTGGGCATTGCAATGGTTCAAGAGATAGAGCCTGTAGATTCTCATAAAAAGAATCAAGTTCGATCATGAAGTTACATGCAGTGATGGGAATAGGGAAATCCACTTTCAGCTCAGACTGATTAAAAGCAAGATGGCATACTTTTGCACGCTTCCACAAGGACCAATTGTTTTTCAACTCCGCCAAGTCAGACACAGGTCTATTGTTGTAATACAGGTTCAACACCTTCACTGACTTTGACTTGCGAGCATCATGAACATTCATGGTCACGCTCTGAATGGTGTAGCTCCCAGTGCACTTGACTATTATGCGGTTGTCAGTGAATTTTGTTTCCGATTTCAAACTTTCTAACTTCATCTTACTGTAAGGAAGCTCAGGACAGCTGCAAGAAACACAAGGCTCACTCTCAAGATAGTAACCGTCAAACTCTACCAACCCACTTAGAGTATTGTATATGCGTGAATTGGGATGGTTGGCCAATAGCTCATTTTGCAAGTGAAGCGTATCAGAGATGCACTTGATCACATCAGAAGTTAAGCATCGGTCAATGATCTCATTGCTCTGTTGCTTTGTACCGTTATCAGGCAACCTCCCTAACAAGCATGTGACGAGTTCTGTATACTCCATAATGTTCTGACCATACATAGGCAAGTACTTGATTTTCTCCAAAAGAATCGTCAACATTGTTTCCTTGAATGGTTGCTTTCCATGATGCCAGGATCCATACAGTACACATTTGGCTTCCACACGGACAGAGCTGGAGTTCCACTCGAGTAAAAAGCAATCAACAAACTGTCTCAACACGTCGTACCCTTTGTCAGCAAAAATATCTACCATTGGCTCCATATCCATATACGATTTATCCAAAGCAGATTCCATTCCATCATCTCCTTTCTTTTTCTTCTTTGAATCAACAGATTGTTGCCCTGATTTGCTCGTACTCGTTCCAGTTACGGTTTCAGCTCCATCAGTTTTCTGTAGTGACAGGCTAATGTCCTTCCCGTTGTAGAAAGACAAATTCAGAAGCTTAAGAGCCTGAGACACACATTCTTCTGGAAAAAAGAAGACACCATTTACAAGAAAACGTAACACGTCGCCATGCCTCAAACAATATTTCTGCCAGTTTCTTGGACGCGAAGAAGCCACTTCAGCCATAGTAGACAAGCACTTGACTATCTTGACACTCCTCTCATAGGATAGAGTACTTTGAAATCCACCAGACTTGTTTATGTGTTTATACAACTTCTTGACTTCACTTGAAAATTGCCAGGAGTCCCTTATGCTGTAATAGTGTGTTTTGCTACCACAGAGATGCAAGAAAAGCCTCCTAGCATATCTTCTTACGAAAGTCGTATTCACATTATTGATATAACTGCATAGAACATCCTGATATCCATCAAGCTTCAGATCCTTCCCAGATGGAATTTTGAAAAACTTATCTTTTTCAACAGCCTTGTCATGCTTTTCAGGGCGAACCAGACTGTAAACAAGTCTGAAAGTGTTTTCCAACAATAACCTATGGTAGTCCGCAAACATATCTGACCGACGAGATTTTGCATACGAGTCAGAGAAGAATGGGGAGAAATTACCCGCGGGTATCTCTCTGCGGACAGTTAATAGGGCCCCGCATCCTGATCCAGAGTTAGCACCATGCGAAGAATCAAACCCAACAGACGGAGACTTGAAAACTTGCATTAGCTGTTGTAAAATATCCATAAGGTAATTGATAAAATCTTGTTGACGAAGTGACCCGCAAGCTCGAAGCAGTTGAGAATGGAAACTATTTCTCTCTTGGTCATCAACTTGTGAGGAGGAAGTAACTGAAGTAGAAGGCGAAATCTGAGCAGTGCTTTTATCATGTGAATCTGTTGACCCACCTGGTTTTGGAGCCGAACCATCACCACCTGGCTGGTGCCAGTTTCGCAACATTAACGTAAAGAACATAAAGACCAGAATAGTGACTTCGCCAAAAGAAGAACGGGATTTGGCTGCAAATGGTTTGTTAATTGATATTTCATCTAAAAACCATTTTATCACCTTCTCCAGATCTAAACTTTCGGGCCTTGAGCTATCAACAAAAGGTCCACCCACTGCAGAAGATAGCCTGTAGAAAAGCTGCATAACTGGGATTGCCCGAACACCAGAGGTGGTCTCCATCCATCCTTTAAGAAGTTTAAGAAACTCTGAAAGAATTAAAGAATTTATAGCCCTTTTTGATGCAGAAATTGTAACAGGGTCAACAACTGAAGATTGGAACTCTCCAGACTCATTCGTTTCTAACACATGGATTGCAGGAGCAGAAGTCGGCATACCAGCATCAGATGCCACTGGCAACAACATTGGATCACTTATATCATCAGTCGAGAACTGCATTTCATTCCCCTCTCCACCATATGATTCAACTTCAATTGGAATTGCCGACATCGGATGGTCTCGTGAATGAGGTGGAGGAAGCCGATCTGCATCAAGCATTTCATAGCAGGCTTCACATAAATCAAAATCAGGGCAGACTGTGCAATGCCATCTTCTCCGGAGTATAGGAACAGTGGAGCAGCCATCACAACAGTATTGAACAGACGAGGTGATCGAGTCCTCCTCAACCATAATCCGAGCATTTCCACCAGTTGAACTTGCCACATCAGCACGTGCAGGAGCAGAGGTTGCACTGTCCACCGAGTCATCTGCACCTAACATAGTTTGCTTTGGAAATGGAACCTGGAGTAACCTCGAAGATATGGCCAGGCTGCAGAGAAAATTTTTAAAAGTAATTACAATTTAAGATAGGAAGTATATATTGATCATTTAAGAGATAGATAATCACCTGCTAGCGGTCTGAACAGCCTCATTAGAAGAAAACAGAAGCTTCTTAAATAGAGAAACAGCCGGAGCAACTGCATCCCCTGCTGCAACATTTTCATGAGAAACCAAACACTCCGCATACGAGTAAATGAGGTCAACAGAAGCGATGACAATGTTGTTCATGGTCTGTGTATCAGGTTGTTCTATGTCCAAAATTCCCCACAGAACTTGCATTAGCCCATCAACTATCTCTGAACCTACAAAAGATGCAACAAGCAGGCAAAGTGAAGTCAAGAAACCTCACCAAGTGTTCAAAAAATGAAGAGGAAGACTAAAGAGACGAGTCTGATCACTAATCTAGTAAAGGCATCCCCAAAACCAGCATAGGGTTTCAGATGCACAAACGGTAGAAAGGAGGCCTGACTTGTAGAAAGATAAATGTATGAGGCCAGATGTAACACCAAACTTAACCTCAGCATCATTTTCAGAGAAGACTTGTGCTAACATAGAAATTTAAATATACCATGTGTTTCAAGGAAGGTGGCCAGGTTAGAACGACGATGGATGGCAATCTTAGAAACTGCATGCATCTGGGCTGTAAACTCTTTGATGATCCACCCTGATGTACTTCCACCAACTCCCAGTCTTGATAACAGTGTGGAAGTTGATCTCACCACCCCTAGAAGCCGCATGGTATCCTTAACCTAAGCACAAAAAAATGAATTCATTTAAAGAACTAACAATCATGAGAGTAAGTATACCAAACAACGCAATTAAATCATAGCAGTAACAAAGGAGAAGCAATCATAAAAGTGAATGACTTGTTATATACTTGATAATATATCTCTTTTTTAGGGAACACAGCCTGAAGAACACGACATGCGCCAGCCTGCAACAACGGTTCCCTGTCGCTTTCAAAAATCGTTTCCAACAACTGCTTGCACTTCAATTTGCTGAGCTCTGATTTTACTTCCTCCACAGTTGAACATCCCTGTGGCTTGCATAATGCATATAACCTTGATAAAAGGTTTAGTCCATCTGCAACAACTTGCTCGTCGATAGGTGCGGCTTGACCAGTACGACGCTTCTTCCCAGAGCCTGCAACCCAAGAACTGCCACCAAGCACACGAGCCTCCATGTCCAGTACTGCATCCATCTTCTCCTTCCAACCAAACTCATCCTTGGCTCGACCATAAATCTCCAAGGTGTCTATTCTGGGCAAAGTTGCTCTATTAAAGGTTGGTCCTATTGATATTGTTATTTCTTCATCAGCAAGAAGCGATTCTGCAACCGTAAACGGGATGTCATACCAAGACCTCATGCCCTCATCTAGTTTTATAACTCTCTGGAAAATAGTTATATCTGAAGGTATATGATTTGCTGATGTATTTCCCACATGGACACGGAATCCAACCATGACTATGTCAGGATTCGAATTGGAAACAGTAACCTGAAAAACAAAAAACAACATCAGTTATCAACAGAATGTTAGCAACAATTTAACATAGCAGATTAATGTTAACTGGTAAAAAGAAAGACAATAGATTTTTACGATGTTAACTTGTAAAAAGAAAGTAGCGTAGAAAGATTAACATAGCATAGTAACAAACAAGTACCTTGAAACCGGCAGGTGTTGGACTCTCAAGAAATCCATCTTCTGATGCTAAGCTCTGCTTTGCACCTTCAGAGTCCCCATTTCTGATGGCATCGCCACTTAATTTAACATCAGTCGTTATGCACATTGTTTTCTCAAAAAAATCAAGTGGGAACTCTGGCTTCAAACTAGCATAAGCTTTACTGTTAAGAATGTCAGATCCTAACTTCTTAACTTTATCTGGGATCACATTTGCACCAGCTTCAACCCCAACAGGAACATGTGTATATATCTGAAGACTACCATCATCATGCAATACAAGACAGTGAATTTTGTCTTTGGATAAAGGCTTATATGCTGTTATACCCACCAAAACTGAGGTTGAATACACTCCATTCCGCATGTTCTGTGCAAGGACTTCATGTTCTCCAATTGAAACAGTCAGGGCAGCATTGGATTTTACACTTGAGAAGCAAACAAATAACCCACTGCCAGCAAGCAACTCCTTAAAACGATGCAACCCAGCAGGATGATGCTTACCATCATGTTCATCCTCATAAACGGCAGATATCTCAGATAGAGATAAAGCACCATGATTGAGCCTCCCTACTAAGGTTGTTCCATCTTGATATGATGCAAATAGTAGCTTGTAAGTTGATGAGAAGTACAAAGAGGAACCCTTTGGATGTGTTTCCCTGCCTGGGGTTTCCACAATTTCTTTTAATATTTTTGCACCTGCATTTCCTTCATTCGACAATTCTAGCCTGAATATGCAACCAAGTTCAGAAAGGACAAGAAGGAAAACTCGTCCTTGGGATACCACAGCAAGTGTTGCATCTACAATTGTGTCTTCCTGCAACGTGATGTAATGCATGGGACTGATATTATCCTGAGAGAGATCATATATTTTAACAAATCTGTTGGTGACCACCATAAGCTGCACTTGAGATCCAGGAACCCATTCTATACGCCTAATATAGGCACCTTGAAGTGCAAGTTCAATTGCCAGACGATCAGTGACCTCGCCACGGTGACTTACAGTAAGAACCTGACAATCTTCATAGCCTGCCACAGCAAGATAATTCTCAACCAATGGGTTAAAAGCAAGATGTACAATCTCAAACCGAACAACATTCTTTGACAGAGGCTTCACATTAGCCTTGTCAGCAGTAACAGGTGCAATAGTGGCCTGTCCAATCAGCTGGCCAACATCAAATATAGCAACTTTATCACCCTCTCCAACAGCAAGCCGGCCTCGAGTACTGACACTAAGCAAAGATTTCACAAGTGAACCACTAGCTAAATGGGATTTAAGTTCCTTCGCATTTGAATAATCTGCCTTAATCTTTAGATCTAAGGAGCCACTTTTATATGCCTTCTTCAACTGTAGAAGATCAGTGCTGAAACTCAGCACTTTGTCTTCACCCAGTGAAATATTCTTATCCTTTGAAAGGTTGGAGTCTCGTCGGGTTGTTACAGATGGCAACAACAAGGAGCAAAGTTCAAGCACCCGATCTTCAACATCAAGTCCTTTTATCATTGATGGCATCGCCTCTTGTATTTCCCTTGGAAAAGATAATCTGACAGAGTTATCCATGTCCAATGAACCATCATCATCCACATCCGACTCACTGTCAGGCAGCTGATCCCCTTCCTCAGTGAATGGTAGAAACGAATGAAGATTACCAGAATTACGGGCGGGCGCGCTGTTACCTCCAATAAATTTCCTAGGCTTCAAACACTGGCAACTGCTACCTCGTACACCCCCTGCTCCACAGTCACAAAAAAACCGACTCGATCGGGAGTAGACAACACGATGCCCACGATGACAAACTTTTGCACACACAGAACAGCAGCCTTTTGACACGGTTAGATCACATGTGTAACAGAAATACCAGTGCTGTTCCATAAAATTGCTGCCACTAGATGTAAATGTACAAACTTTAGAAGCAAGAGCCCTATCACTGTTACCATCATCAAATTCGTCCTTGTCCATGCTACCCACCTCACCATCCGAAGTGCCATCATCTTCGTCTTCATCAGCTGAAGTTGCATCACCATCGAGAGATGCAGATACACCTTCTTGATTAGAAGAAAGAAGCAACGTATCAGGGTGTTTCCTTGAACCCAAAGACCTTGACGCCGTCTGCCCTAGCCCAGAACCACCCCTACGTGAAGGCTTTTCGACTGACTTTGCAGAAGTGATATTATTAGACCCGAAATCACTAACCATGGATCCAAGAAAACCAAATAGATATTTTAGGCCTTGAAGCTGACGCTCATCACAAGCCAGCTTTTTCATCAGCGCCACTGTCTGTTCCAAAAGGGGTTTCATTGAGGTCTCTCCACTTGAGAGTTGAACTACAAAATTCAAATAGGATTTTGCTGTGTTGACATCATACAGCATAAAGGCATTATCAAGAGAAATTAACAAAGCTTTATAAATATGATCTTGCAGTTCTTCAGATTGGCCTTCGGGAGAAGACACTACTGACACAATAAATTTCATGGTTGACTCTCTTAGGGACGATGAACTTCCATTTACACAGATGAGATCGCCTGAGGCTTCACTCGTGGAACCTAATAGCCTCTTTTCCAGCCAATTTGAAAGGTGAAGCAATTTCATGTCAAGGAACTTCTTCTGTAATTTCGGATTGAAACTAGGACATATATCTCCAGATAAGAGATCAACAAAGAAACTAAGAACCTTCACATTAACCGATTCAGATATGCAATTATCTAATGCACTAATGAGGACCAAAAGATCCCCATGCTGAGAACTACATGCATCTTCCATTTGTTCATCAACATCTCCATCAGACATAATTTTTTTCAAAACAGATGCCCGTGAAGGATCCTTCAAAATGTTGTCAATGACATCAACAGCCTTGGACACTACACATTCATTAACAGAGCTATCAACAACTTCTCGTGCATTGATATCCCGCAAAAGCTCGTACATGTTTTTCATTGAAAAGAAACTTTTGTAATCAAGCCCTTCCAAGCTATCAGCCAGGCTTCCATAAATTGCATCACATCGACCATGGAGACTACTAAAGACCCGATCGGTTTTAACTGATAATATTGACTCAAGAATCTTGAAGCGTACTTCGGCCTGGATGGTGGTAATTTCTTTCGGCTTTATCACCTTGAGAAGTCCATATAGCACAGAAATGATTCCCTTAATGCTAAGAATGGAAGAAAGCAGGAACGCACTAGGAACTCGACTACTACATGGGAAACCATGCATTATAAGTTCAAAAAAGACCTTATTCCAGATTCCTGGTGCCATCTTATCAACAGCGGTACCCAACTTTGGCAAAAGTTCACAGATAGACTCCAGCTGGCCAGGGCTGAAAGCGGATTTATCAAAAAGCACATCCTGTACGGATTTCTCAAATCCAGTGTGTTTGAGAAGCAATAGAGGTGAAAACTTATTAGCGGAGCTCTGGCCGTCACCAAAAGTAGAAAGTAAGGTTTTGTGATAAACATTTCTGTACTTCCGTAATAGTACAGATAATGCTTGCAGCAATTCTGTAACTGTGTCTGCATTAAGGGAACTAATGACTAGCTTCTCAGCAAGCGTGAGAAACTCGGCATCTCTAGATGTGTGCTCCAGTAAAACTACATCCACTGAAGAAATTCCATTGTTGATGCAATACCTGCAACTTCCAGTACCTAGTAAGGAGAGTACCAGAGATAACCATGATCCACTTCTCAGAAAGTCCCAGCCAAGTTCTTCAGCTTCCTCAGACACTGGCATTGATTGCAACTGTTCTAGCACACCACTCACTAATTTTGGAAAATTCCCACCCTTGGCAACTCCACAACTGGCCAGTATTGAATGGCCAAAGTACAAAAGATGTTCTGTGCTAGTGATGTCAAGAGCCTGACTGTCACCACAAGAAGGAAGCAAATCCAAGGCAGAGCGCATAGGAGGGATATCCCAACAAAGCATAAAGATGTATCTTTCTAGAACCAGGTCCTCCATTGTCAATGCTCCTTTGCCTCTCCAAAACCCTAAGATCCAAGAAAAGGAAGAACATACTTCTGCCCAACTCAGACCTAAGCATTCAACCGCAGTATCTTCTTTGCATGCTGAAGTGGTAAACGATGTGACATCGATCAGCTGATTCAAAAAACTGCCGCTGACTTCCCCTTCAATTGTAAAAATCTGCATCATATTCTCCACTGAAGCTGATGCCCAAAATGTACGGTTGCTTACATTGCCTGGAAGAACAGACCTAACGAGGGGAGCCTCCTTTAACTTGGATTTCAACTCTGAAAGTAATGTTGGAGGACAAACATTGGGATAAAATATCATGTGTCGAAGAATTAAAACCAGCCGTGATACTAGTAATGCCCAGCATGATAATTGTGTGCTGTTAAAACCATTAGAGAGAGGCTCAATAGTTTTAATGGAGGAAAATATGAACTTCGCTTGCACTGCCTTTTCTTCTTCTGAAGATAAATGAAATGACATCAGAAGAATCTCAATATGGAAGACTGAGGGAAGAGTCTCAATAAGTTCTTTGAGACTAGGGCAGCGTGCACACACTGATTTAACCTTCTCAGAAACAAATTCCACAAACACCTTGTGGACTTTCGCCCTTAATTGATTGCCAGACAAATCAACCCGGCATATAAGAGTATGGGCTAATAGGGCAAGGGTCTGCTGGTTGTATACGAAGGAGCCATTCTCTATGGTCAATATTTTGCAGACAAGGTAATCTTCAAGAGATTCAGATAAAGCATTGAACAAGATCAAGTTGTGCAGCACCTCATAGCAAACCTCATGAGCATGAACGTACTTCCTATCACCAACATCAGATGTTCTATCGCCAGCATAACACCCTTGACAACTGAGAACAGAAAGTAGGATATCTATATGATATGTGGTAAGCTTTTTGCGTGCATCCTCATATATTGAAGAATTCCATTCATGTGAAAAAGCACATGTCTTCAGAAAGATGAACAGTTCTGCAGCAGCATGGAGAGGCATATTTACGTTGGTAGCAGAGCTAGCAGCAATAACTGATTGATCGTATCCATCCACTGATCCTACCGAGCGCCCACCCTCAGAAAAAAGGTCCCCAAACAGTGCCTCATCCTCATGGCAAACTGTGCTTTCAGGTTCTAAGGTAGAAGAGGCCTTTGTGCAGCTGGAATAGGATCTGTCCAGTTTTGGTAACAGCTTGACTCCCTCCGAGTGGAGAAAGAAAGCAAGGTGCATCAAACTGTCTACCCATTGCTTCGAAGTTGGGAATATTACTTTTAGCAACTCCTCAACTGTGTACACCTTTACCAAAGAAATCCTTCCTGAACCGACACCAAATGAAAACGAATCAACCTCAACATCAGTAGAATTGCCACTATCTGCTGCTGCATGTAATCCCCTTAACTCAAGAGCCTGATAATGTTGTTTCTTTATATCGTCAACTAACTTCAGTGTGTAAAGAACAATTCTAGGGAAGTAAGCCACGGGCAGCTTTATGTTTGTAATAGACTTATCGTACCTCCACACATCAATGTCAAGATTCTCTACTACGGAAACTATTACACAAGCCAAAATGTTTTGAAACACATTGCTGTTGCAGAAAATTGTATGAACTAGGTGGACAAACGCCTCCAACAGCAACAGCACAAGATTTTCAATACTGAACTCAGCAGACAAATTACTTGTGGCGAATTCATATCCACTTCTGAACAAACTAGGAAGAACATTGGTAAAACTTGCAAAACATCCCATCAGTTCTGCACCATATTCAACATATGGGGTGTCTTTAGTAACACTTGCAAGTAATTTAAAAATTCTGGTACAAAATGACAATCTCTTCCGCAAGTTAATGCCGTCTATTTTCTCATCACACTTATCCAGACTCTCAACCAGTCTCGCACAGTATGAAACAAGACGCTGTATGCATCCGAGGTGAACAACTGCCCAGTGCTGCAACAGTGGAACCAACTTACTGAAATCATGAGAACTCCTTCCAATTGTCCATGAGTTCATATTATCATTCTGTGTCCACTCAGAAGCTAATGTCATAAGAAGACGATCCACAGGCTTTTGTTCCTTCGAGCAACTATTCCCTTTCCATGACATATAAAAAACACAATTGTTAGGAGACATTGCAACAAATTCATGAAAAAAACAAGATGCAAGGAAAGAAAAAAGATGAATACCTTGAATGATACATTCAACGTGTTCTTGCAAATCAACATTATCACTCTTTATTGAAATCGACTTCAATGAATCTATGAGCAGATTTACAGAAGAAGGATGAGACACATCAGCCTCTTTAATTGTTCCATCAACTAGTGCAATCTCCAACAACTGCAGGATTTTGGAAGATATATTTTATATAAGGTTATGGATACTGACAAAAACAGGGATATAGATTCTCAATGATCATAAACAAAGTAAAGGAATAAACCACCTATAGTGCCCTGTAATTCAAGATACGGGGTTCCCACTAGTCTACGACTCAGATAAATAGAAATGAATCCTAGGAATAAGATGCTATTACTTGTTTTGCAGAAATTCACACTCCAAACAACTATCTAAAATGCTGATTAAAAATTACCGATTTACCATTACCCCCTGGATTCCCTTTGACCGTAGGTGATACACTCGGCCAACATTTCGAGTAACTAAACTTACTCAAACCTGTACCCAAATCACATCTATATTTGCTCATATTATAATTGGCCATAAGGAACCTTTTACTAAATTCTATTAGTTAAAGTACCAAACAGTTCCCAGAGTTCACCATTCAGCATACAGGTTCAGACAGCATCCCTTTCATTTGGTCATAATTGCATTGACCATTCAGCGTTTACCTCCGTACAAAAATAACATAGAACACCTAGCATTAATAATTCTCAACAGCCTGATTCAACTTTCCAATATTGTAAAATATTTTTTGTAACCTTTTAATTGTGCATATTGAGAGAAAAATATATTGCATCTACGAAAAGCAAGTTAGGGGGCTGAAACTTCAGATACTCGACATATGCTTTGATGTGCCTATTTCCTGTATCATACCTAAATATGTGCATTATGAGTAATTTCTGTCTGGGATTCTTGGGAGTCAGGTTACTATATCCAAAGGAACCTTTCCCAGTGTAATATATTTAGGACTTTCGTTAGTAACACTAACAATAATATTGCTCATCTACACATTCAAGCTTCTAATATTGCAACTACATAACATGTTTCCCTAGATCCTTAGTTAAGTGCAAGCAGTTCCTCCCCTAGACTAGTAAATTAGTTCAACCCTAGCCAAGCCAGAGCTTTCAGTGAAATAGCTAGTAGCAAATTAATAAAAAGCATAATAATAATAATAAATAAAAATAAGCCATACATGCGATTTACACGCAGCTTATTTATCCAGCGTCGTAGACAAATTGCCTTTTATACTAGATACTAGATATAATAAGTATGTAAAATATTGACGACGTATGAGATTTCGTAGCAACTTCATGATGCCTACGCAAATGACACAAATCTAATTTAACGCTGGGCCTTGTGCAACACTTACGTCACTACTCACTAGCTTCTCTAAATATAACATTCCCATAGCATACGCACGTCACCTAGTCCGTAATTACTTAATGACTTCATCAATAACCAAATCCACAAATAGTAAGCATCTTCCTGAGTTCATGTCTATAACTGTCGGCATTTAATATAACAAACCATAACCGCTAATACGCAACATACAAAACAAAACGTTAGAATTCAGTAAAAACATCGCACGCACCTATCATGACCAATAACAACTTCAGCAGGTTACTAATTAGTACTACAATACAATTCACCATAAAATCACTAACTATATAACCACTAACATGTTGATGCGTTATTAACATAGCTATTGTTATCAATAATCAATAACTTTTTTGGCACGTTACTAATTAGTACTACAATACAATTCACCATAAAATCACTAACTATAAAACCGCTAACGTATCGAAGCGTTATTACTTATTAACTGAAACTATCATTATCAATAAACTTATTCGGCAGGTTACTAATTAGTACTACCATATAATTCACTATGAAAATCACTATCTAACCACTAATATACCGATTAACTACTGTTATCAATAACTTATTCGGCAGGTTACTAATTACTCGTACCATATAATTCATCATAAAACCATTCACTATCTGATCACTATTATATCAACTCATTATTAACCGAAACCATCGTGATCAACAACATATTCGACAAATCACTAACTAGTAACATATATTTCACCACAAAATACTAACATGTCAATTCGTCAATAACCGAAGCTAAAAAAACACACCTGAATAAAGGTCAAATCATCGCAACCGCCAACCGAACTCTCCAAACAGCATATAACAAACTCCAACGACTTCTCCATCACCGCAACAGCAATCGGTTCCACTTGCTCAACTATCATCACACATAACAAATATCAAAAACACACACACCAAAACACCATAAAAACACACACAGTTATAATAATCAAAAAAATATTTAAAAAAAAAAAAAAAAAAAAAAAAAAAAAAAAAAAAAAAAAGTACCGGTAACGGATCGAATTAACGAAACGATAGCATACGCAACAGAAACAACGGATTGAATCTGAGAACTCTCCCATACTGTAAGCCCTAATTTATTATCGTCATCAGTTTCAACGCCTTGTTTTAGAATTGTGTAGAGTGATTCAAGCCCTAATTTGTGTGACCGGAGTGTGGTGATGGTTGCCTTGTCGTCGAAAAGTGTTCCGACGAGTTTGGCGAGTGGTTCCGCCATGACTGATCGAAGAACCGATGATTGATGATTGATTTAATGGTTTGTTATTTTTATAAAATACGATTAATATGATTGATCGGGATTTATTTTAGAGAGCAAAAGGCTCTGTGTGTGTGTGTGTGAGTGTGTGAGTGTGAAATGGGAAAGGGAGGTTAGTGGAGGGGTTTTATTATTGATGGGAGTGTGATTAAGGCGGTGAGTGTGTTTGTGATGTGGAAAGTAAAAGATCAGGACAAAAATGAAAATTCAAAAGTCATTTACTTGCTGCCCAAGTTTGTGATACTGCTTTTGCTTAATGATTAAGGTTGTGTTTGCACGGATCAGCTTTAGCTTTTAAAACGAGCGAGGGTACCTGCGCGTTTCTGCGGGAATGTTGTGTTTAATCAAAACTCGAAATAAAACGATCAAAATTTTGTTATTATTTTTTTTAAGGACTAAATTTGCAAAAGAGCTCTAACGGGGGACTAACGGTGCGATTTATAGCTAACCTGAGGGACTAAAAGCGTAAAATCCTTAGCTACAGTACACGCACTATTCCCCACTATTTTGCACTGTATCAGCCACTGTTTGGCACTGTAGCAACGCATTTTTCAGTTTTGGTCCCTTAACGTGACGTTCTATTGCAAAGTTAGTCCTTAGGGACTAACGGTGAAAAAAACTTAACGTTAATGACTAACTTCGCAATTGATCACTAACCTCAGGGACTAAAATGAGGCAAACACGAAACTTATGTGTGAATTGTTACTACAGTAACCAAGTTCATGTTTAGAATATATTATAATTAGTTAGTTTATAATAAATTAAAAGGATGTTTGGCTAAGCTTATTTAGAAGGCTTATAAGCTTATTAGTTTATATAAGCTTATAAGCCCAAATCACGTGTTTGGCTAAGCTTATATGAGTGGCTTATATGCTTATTTATGGGTCTTTTGATAAGCCAAAGAAATGAGCCTCTTTTATAAGGTATTCGGCTTATGTAAACTCACTCATTGTCAATGTATATTTTTGACCTCCTCTCACACCAATATACCTCCTCCATAACTTCTCCATAACTCTCCTAACTACATAACTTTCTCCATAAACATACGGGTACATGTTCATCAAAATACATGTACCTCATCTCCATTAAAACCTCCTCCGCCATTAAACTCTTTATAACTCTCCACCTATACACTTTCAATTGTTGCTACGCTTCTCATCGATTAGCAGGTATAATCTCATTAACTCTCCATTAATTATCACATTAATTTTATCATTTTCTCATTCTTTTATTAGTCGATTGATTATCACATTATCATAATCTATGATTTTATTATGAAATAATGTTTGTTTATATAAATTCTACGGTTGTTTGCATTGATTTTTGTAAAGTATATGCTGACTGATGGTGTTATGGTTAGGTTAGGTTAGGTATTATTTATTAATTTTTTGTGAATTAATAAAATTTGATGTTAAATAGTTGGGGAAATGGGGATTGTAATAACTACTACTTTTTGCATTACTAGTGTAGATGTAACTGGAAATTTGTAGAAAAGTATTCAGCTATGATATACGAGTTGGTTTGCGCTTTTTATTTGAGTTCCTATAGAATTTGCTTGTATGATGTTTTTGGACTTACATGATGTGACCACATAAAACATGTCTAATATTGTTATACATTAAAGCCGGTTGTCCAAACACTTGAGCTTATAAGCTTATTAAACCATGTCCTTTTTAGTCATTTACCAACATAAACCAACATAAGCCAACATAAGTCAAACCAAACACTTTTGAGCACAAACCAAACACTTTTGAGCTTATAAGCTTATTAACCATGAGCTAATCCAAACACTAGCATGGGCTTATAAGCTTATGTTATATAAGCCGATAAGCCTAAGGCCACTAAATAAGATTAGCCAAACAAGGCCTAAGTTTTGTTTGTTATAAAGGTTTATGGAAGTTTTATAAGTCATAAGTTTCCATAAGCTCAAGCCGATTGAAACGGGTTTATGAGGATTTTATAATTAATCAAATTATTTAAATACCCTTCAAAATATAATTGATTATCACACAAAATGGAAATAAGCTCCAACATCGAGCTTATAATATGAGGACTTATAATTAATCAAATTACAGTAATAAGTTTCAACTCCAACTAATTCGACAAACAGCTTTAGAAAAATATAAACTTCAGCTTCGAGCTTATAATATGAGCTCGAGCTTCAGCCCCAACTCGAGCTTCAGCCCCAGTTGTAGCCCAATTCAGCAAAAATACCCTAGATTGTATTTGGGTTATTTTTTTATGTAGATGGATGATTAGTGTTTCATGGAAAGTAAATTTTCTTTTAAACCCATACAAGTTTTTTATTAGTGAAACCGCTTTTGGTTAAAATAAATTATTTGGGTTATTTTATTTTTTTAGATGAATGATTACTGTTTTGTGGAGAATAATTTTTTCTTATACATATACAAGTTTTTCATTAGTAATATTGCTTTTGATTGGCGTTTTGTATTTGCATTTGAATATTATTAAGATATACATTTTTGTGACTTATGTAAGATCATAATCATGATTTAAAAAATGAGTCATATAAATAATTGTGTACTAATGGCAACACTTAGTGATAAACTCTCAAAAATAAAATTTTAACAGTACTGCTTTTATAGCAATTTCACTACTTAAGAGCTTTAGTAAGAAGCTCGAAGCAAAGAGGAATAACCACGAGTTTCTAAAAGCAAGTTTCATATACATATCTCATTTGATTTGTAACTGATTTTATTTTTTTTTTACCCAAGAAAAAACCATTAGTGATAAAGAATTTTAATCTCTTTCTCAAGGTTTCCATTATTAGGTATGAATAATGTGGAAAACTGGAAAAGGGGGGGGGGGGGGGGGGGGTTGAATAGTTTTACCGATTTTTTTGTTAATTATAAAAGTTTGCTTTGTGAAAAATTTAGATTCAATCCTTTGTGAAATTAACCAACAACAATATGAATACCAAGCTACAACTATTAAATATAAACGACAAAGATAAGAGCAAGAGATGGAAAAAGATCAAACTGAGGCAAAGAGATTTATAGTGGTTCGGTAATGAAGCTCTTCTTCCCCCTACTCCACTCACCGAGTAACCAACTCGAGAGTTCTAAGCACTATGTCAACAAACTCGCTTCAGACGGAGAAAACCGTACAATGTCGCTTATCACAATTTTTGACACTAAGCTAAATGTCGAGTACTAATCTAGCTAGTACCAATCTCACTCACGATCCACACGATCCTTACTTATCAAACGATCTATAAGATCCACACAATCTACTCTTGATCTACACACTCTCAACACAATCTACACGAGATCCACACGATTTCTACAAGATCACAATGATCCACACAAGATAACTAAACAAGATGAAAGACAACTTGATGTATGTCAAGATACAACAAGTATGTAACAAGAGTTACGAGTGCAGTATACTAATATTATAACACTTTGTATCTTCTTGATACTTTGTGTTCTTCTCTTACACTAGTAGAGGAATGATGGTGATCACTTGGTTGGATGATTGGATCACTCGTAAACAAAAGAAAACTATCTAAATGATCAAGGAAATGTAAATGTGATTGAGGAATTTAACTTAGAAAGTTTTGTGTGAAAAAGGATGGAAAACTATGAAATGGACTGGTATTTATAGGCAGAAAAAATTTGTTCGTTACAGAGGGACGACACTACTAAATATATCACGGCGCCACTAAATTTAACGGTACCGTGACAATTAGTGGTAACGTGCCAGACAAAGACGCTCCTAATTTTGTTTTTAGTGGTGAAAGATTATTTGGGAAAGTTTGGAGCTGATTTGGGGGGGGGGGGGGGGGGGGCGAATAGCTGTTGGAAAATTTAAACTTATTTTTCAAATTAAAACATTTCTTTTTAATTCAAAAATAAGTTGTAAAATGTATTTTCAAAAAATGTTTTGTCACATTAAAAATGTGAAGTTTGGAACACAAATTAACTTCTTTGATCATTTGTCAAGTTGTAAATTTGTTTGTTCTTACCTAAAGTGATTTGCATAGAAACGAGATATTTCGACTAAAAACTTGTTTACGTTAATTTTGTCCTAACGTGTTTTTATATTTTGTTATCATCAAAACTTAGAAGTGTCGAAAAATAGAAATAACGTTTTTAGACGTTATTTGTATCAACAAATAACTTGAATAATGGATCAACGATCCATTAATGTCAAAGCATATTTGATTCTTAAATTTTAAAATTACTTACGTGGTAGTTTGAATAACTTGAATAATGTTGGGTCAATTCAGTGCCCAATGATCTATGTTAGGATTTAGATGTAAATGATCTATATTTGATCCTATATAAATCCATTTGTGGATTACCTGCACATTAGGTTAGAAAATCAGTTTCATATGGAGACCCGAGTCATCACTGACTTGGATCTGCCTTGTGCATCAACATAATCAAACTTTTTCAGGGTGATTGATCATTGATTTGGATTTGACAAGTTAATGTTGCTCACTCAAAAGCAACACCCTGAAATAGTTAATGTTGTTCACTGACATTGATTAATCACCCTGAAAAAGTTTGATTATATTGATGCACAAGGCAGATCCAAGTCAGTGATGACTTGGGTCCCTAAATGAAACTGATTTTCTTACATTATGTGCAAGGCAATCTACAAATGGATTTACAGGATCAAGGAGTAATTGATAGTGGATGCTCAAGGCACATGACAGGGAACATGTCCTATCTTATAGACTATGAAGAGATTGATGGAGGATATGTTGCTTTTGGAGGGAACCCCAAAGGAGGAAAAATCATAGGAAAAGGTACCATTAAAACTGGTAATTTAGATTTTGAAAATGTGTATTTTGTGAGAGAGTTAAAGGTTAATCTCTTTAGTGTCTCATAAATGTGTCACAAAAAGAATAATTGTAACACCCCAACCCGGCATGGGTCCGGAGCGCTACAGTTTGGTGACATATCAAAGCATACAGGCATAAAACATAAGCAGAAAACTTAACACAAAAGGTTACAAGGGAAAAATCTAAAAGTACAAAAGGAATACTAAAACTATAAAAGAAAAGAAAATACAACTAAACAAAGTCTAATCTAATCCAAGTCCAAAACTAGTCTAGATGTAATGGGCTTCTAGTCCATGGGGTAGTCCACTAAAGCTCCTTGCTCTCTCTTCACCCAAACCCAACTTCCATCCTAAAACCTGCCACAGGAAAAGAAATGCGGCTGAGCTTAAAAAGCCCAGTGAACAGATATATAACAAAGCAAACGGATAAATGAAACGTATATAAGTATGAGAAATAGGACATCATAAGTTTCTACTGGAAGGAATATTATCTATCAAATGCATAAGAGATTAACATACAACTAAACAAGTATCATAAGTCAAAGGGAAACGAAGTATCAAAGATATATCACATAAGCATAATCATAAGGGAAAGGTAATGAGCACGTATCAACAAAGAAGCGTCTAAACAAGGTACTTGAATAGACAAACAAATCATAAGAAAGCCACGAGCCGACTTGCCAAGGTACTTGACAGATCTCCTACATACATACATAATCATATATCTTATTCGTTGTGTTTTGGTGTGTGCAAACAACAATTTATCAAAATATCAACAAACGTGAAGTCTAATTTGTCGTGAGACAAATAAACGTAAAGTAATACGAGTAAACCGTTTAGGAAAACGATTACCTCGCAAAACTTGTGAAAGTGATATTCAAATTGTGAGACCGGGAAGTGATTTCCCGGGTCGTACCCCAACGAGGTGTGAATGGAAAGTTTCGAATGAGATTGGGATTAAAATCTTGTATGATTGGAAAGGTTATTTGGTGTTATGATACGTTAAATTAACGAAATTGGTAAATTAACGAACGATTGTAAAAATAAATTAACCTAAGGCAACTAACAAACTAATGAAATCCTAAAACACTACGGGAAAACATAATTAGGTATCGGGAATCCTAAAACGTAACCTAAATTAAAAACGTGACGTTTATTTAAAATAAACGCCAACGTACAAATTAAAACGTGAAATTTAAGTTCTAAACGTCCTACGGGTTTACGAATAATTTTCTTACGTACTACAAGACAAAAGAAAATTTTTGAAAAAAGAAAATTAAAAATTTAATTAAAATTCTATTTATTATGAATTAAATGCTAATTTAATTAAACTAAATGAAAATAAATATTAAACTAGCTTAGAAAAATCCGAAACTTTTTTGTAAAATACTACTAGATAATCTCAACCTGGGAAAAATAATAAAAAGGGTGGGTACAGTACAAAATAAGCAAAAAATAAGCTATGAAAGAACTGATAAGCAAATAAACAAACTAATTAACTAATGATCATAAATAAAATTAAATAATTACAAACAAGAAACAAGGTGTAGCACAGATGGTTATGTGGTGGCGTGTGTGAGATCTGTTTGTTACCAAGTGGTCAGGGGTTCGAATCCCCTAGACCACAACTTTTTTCAAATATTTTTTTCTTTTTTTGAAATTGATATAACACCAACAGACAACGAAATTTTGCAAAACACTACTATCTAAAATTACTCAAATAAACTGAGAATGGCTTAAACGAGCTTATTTACTTAACAAATGATCACAATTAAGTTTTAAGCTTAACTGTTCCAATTACAACTAACAAATCTCAACAAAGAATCAATAGCCAGGAACTGTAAACAAACACAACTTAACTACAACAACTAATAAGCGAAAATCAAACAGTTTCAAGAATTAAACATGCTCATTTACAACAAAAGGATTGGGTTGAAATGGGCTGCAATTGCTGATGCAGCAGGTCTAATTGGGTAAGCTAAGGGACTGTTTTACAGGGCTATGGAGCTGATCTTAAGCAAAAAAATAAACCACCAAATAAGCTTGGCTATGAGGGAACATGCACAGGCAATTTAAGGGAATCTTAATAAGTGTACAAGAACAGTGAATAAGCAATAAAAAGAGGCTAGGTTACACTAAAAAAAACTCAGGGCTGCTGGTTCAAAAAGGGTCAGAGGGCTATTTTCAAGCTTAAAAATAAGCTACTGAACCAAAAGCTAAATCTCTAAAAGCTACAAAAAACTGAATTCCATACGAAGGGTTATTCGTAAAAGTTAAAGTGAAGCAGAGATAAGCTTGTTTAGACCTAGATCATAAGCTACCTAAGTGGCTGGGTGAGACAGATTGTTGTTATGCAGCCAACAAATCAGTCAAGAGGGGCTACTTAAGGGGCCAAATAAGTAAGATATAAGTTGTTCATAAAAAGCCAAAAGCAAGAAAAAAAAATAAGCATGAAAGACAAGTGGCAACTGAGCAACAGCAGTCCTAGGGGGACTACTTTGAGCTAATACATAGGCCTAAAAAAATTCCTAAAATTAAAAAAAAATGTGACCATGTTAACAAACTAGCAAACAAGTTACAAACTAAATTTCAGATCATGAGTCCTACAAAAAAGCAAACTAAAAATACGAATCAAAGTGGGTTTGGGCTTTATCTTAACTAAATGCAGTGGGTGAAGTTTAGTAGAAACTTGAACCTTGACTTGAAGCTACCTAAGTTCGGGAATAATCCTAACCCTACTGTACTCTGAGTGAAACCTATTTAAAGTAAATACCAATTAGCTAAACATCCAAACCAAAACATACCCTGTGTAAAACAGTTTCTAACCATGAGCTTTTGAAAATAAAGAGAAAGGCGATAAAACCATTTGAGCACTGTTAACATTACTTCAAAAATTAAATACTCATTGAAACAAAGCTATATCAAATTGATTAAATGAAAAGGTTTAAACAAAGCTAATAAGCAGTAATGAGACAGAATAAGCAGCTGTTAATAAATAAGCAGTTTAATCAACAATACTAAATGAAAAACTTAAATTGCATTGATTTAAAATAAAGGAGTACATAAGACTTAAATTTTTAAAATAAAAAAATAAAACTTAAAAACCCTAACTGCCCTCAATGGCTACACATCTCTAACTATTTATAATGCTCCAATTAGGGTTTCTTTGCCCTTTTCTTGTGTTTCTTCAGTGAGACAGTTGATGAGTTGTCATCCTTTGTGTTTCTTTGAAAACATCTCAACCATCAGATTTGCTCTTGAATAAATCGTGACCCTTAGTTTCAATTGGCGCCCAAATTGGTGTTGTGGATGGGTGAGGTGGCAGTGGTAGGTATGGGTTTGTGAGTTCTTGGAGGTGAGTGGGATGGGGAGTAGTGCTGGGGGACAAAGGATGAGAGTGATGGGGGAGATGATGATGGGAGTGGTGTGTTTGCAGGTCACGGGATTGGAGAAGGAAAGGGATAGGTTGAGGTTTGACTGTGAAAATTTGACTGGGTTTTAATATTATACGTTTTTATTATTAAACGTATAAGTGGGCTGTGGAATTGGGGTTTAGTTGGGCCAAAGGTGGGATTTATTTAAATGGTGGTGGGCTGGTAAGGGTTTTGGATAAGTTAAGGATCCGTTTGGTTTTATAAAATTGGGGGCTGGTTTTGTAAATATCCCCAAGTCATCAAAAGGACCAAACCTGTCAAGTTAGATAAACCAAAGGCCAAAAATACAATTTTTTCCACATTTGAAACACCAGGGACCAAAATTGCCAATTTGCCAAAGTACAGGGACCAAATGTGTAATTTTCTAAAAGTTTTTACCCAAAGATCATTTGTGTTATCCTTTGACTTTTAAAGAGCTTGGTTTGACTTTTCTTTGAAATAAATGCTTAGGGACTAGTTTTGTCAAATTTTTAAAGTTGGGGGACTGAAACTGCCAATTATGCAAATTTTGTTCGTTTTTCGTTTGTTTTCACTCGTTTTGCATCAGAAACATATAAAACACGATCTTTGGGATTTTCTTCGTATTTTGGTGCGTATTTGAGTGTTTTTAAACGTTTTGCAGTTCAAATTTAACTAAAAATGATGAGTATTTACACACTCATCAATCCCCCACACTAAACTATTGCTAGTCCCTAGCAATCTTTTTGAGAAAAATTAATGGATTTGAAGTCTCTTTACCAAAAGTCATCACTTCTGGAGTAGCCGAATGTTTGGGTTCAAGTAAGAATTATGGTCCATCCGATAACCAATTAATAATCAAGGATCAAGTCGTGAGAGAGAAAGCACCCTCACTGAAAAAGGGTAGAATATCTGTACCTTAAACCACCAACGAAACCACATCATAACATAAGAATATGAAGTCACTCTTTCAGCGAATCTACACGAATTAATAATCGGCTATTTATTAATAAATTATTTTAAATCAGATTACTCATTTTAGCCGGCTTTCCATTTTTAGTAACTTTCCATTTATAACAGTTTTCCAAAAATAGTAACTTTCCAAAATTAGTAAGATTCTATTTATAGTAAGTTTCCACTTTAAGTAACTTAGCCATTTTAAGTAACTTTCTATTTTTAGCAGGTTTCCCAAATTAGTAAGTTGTCATATTTAGTAAGTTTCTTGAATTAGTAACTTTCGCGTCACAAATAACTATTACGTAAACTTAAGGCTTATTATGAAAAATATCGTAGTTTAGGGTTTATTGCGACAACTTATCATAGTTTAGGGTTTTAAATGTCAATTTAGCAAAGCATATGGTTTAATATGAAATAATAAAAGTTTAGGCTAAATGTGTTAAATTACCAAAGTTTAGAGTCTATATATCATTTTAGCAAGGTATAGGGTTAAAATGTGAAAATCATCAAAGTTTAGCATTAAAAATGACACTTATCATATAAATTACAATTTAGTTTTTTTTTTTTTTTACTAATACTCCATGCATCTTTTCCTTCGTATAACCATTACTGAAATATTATCGAAATTGTTTCGCACTCTAAATTATTTGTTCTTAGTTTCTTGTTTACTACAGATCAGTTATACATGCATGTTTCCATCTTTATAATTCTTAGGTTTCTTACCCTTTTATAGTATGTAATTATATATGTAGTATGCATGTTTCTAGTAACCAAATCAAAGTGTGTATATAACATTTGATTCGAGAACAAAACAGAACCAAAGATTGACATATGTAGTATTTCATTATAATAATTTTATGTAGCTTATTCATTGGTCATGATCACGTACAAAAACATATTCGAATAAAACATTTATAGGCCGATTTAGATTAGGTCTCAAGATCGTTATTTTATGTGAGTTTCTTATATTTCTAATACCAACAATGAACTGCTAGCCAATTCATGACATGTTTAGGCGACATGTCTATCAAGGTTTCATGCGAGTTATACAAACGAAAACAAACACACATGCATGGCTGATTCTTAATATAACAAGATGACATGATTTATGATTTCATGCAGTGTTATTCAATTCAAATTACATACATATGCAGGTGTGTTGAATGGATTGAAAAACAAGAGGAGATGATGGTACCTTAGGAAGAATTAACGAGATCAAAAGGAACAAGAACTCAACACCAATTCGTATTAACCAGCCCTTGATCGACTCTAAACACCAATGAATGATCTCCCACAGCAACAAGCCTTCTAACACTTCTAGCCTTGAGAGAAAGAATCACCAGGAACCTTGATGTGTGTTGTTTGAGTGTTGACTGAAAAAGAAGAATGGGGAGGTCGTATGTTTTAAGATGGGGCAAGGCGTCTGATAAAGAAGGAAGGTATTAAAGACCGAATATTGTTTTAGGGAGAGTGTGTCGTGAATCAAGGTTGAGACTGGGCAAGGAATATTTTTTATCTTTTATACTTATTTGTTCTTATCTCTAGCTTGTTGTGTCGTGTGAAGTTTGGAGGCAAAAGAAAACGTAACACAAATGTATAAGAGAAGCATGTCGTGTGATATACATGGGAGAAATTAGGATACTTTACAAATTACACTTAGTTAGTTATCTTACATTAATTACATATAATGTATTATTATTATATAACATATAGTTTAATGTATTATTAATCATTATCCAACTTAGGTTACAATTCAAATTAGGCGGAAAATGTGAAAGAAGAATTTGGGTTTTACAACTCTTCCCCTCTAAAAAGAAAAATTTCGTCCTCGAAATTTGAAGTCGCTGAGGTCCGACGGAGACGTAGCAATTCACAAAAAAAGGTCACAATTAGCCTCACACTCGGGGAGGTTCTTCCAAAACAATCTTCACAACAAAATAGTTTCTCATGACTCGATCCCATAGAACATAATCATAACAAATCTAATCCAATCGGATGCAAAGCAAATGTGTAGCAGATGACATATGACAAATAAAATTTTATAAGGAGATACACGAAACACATATTCCTACGAGGCACAACGGAGATAGTACTAAATGATAAATCTTCATCAATTCCAACTAAATTCTGAACGAACAAAGGAACGTGCCAAAGTCAGAGTAGCACAAATCAATCATCAAACGTATCAAGAGTCTCATGAAGAGGTTGAAAACAAATTCATACTGATGTTCCAAAGCACGAATCAGAGTATCAAAACGTATTAGAAGGCATAACGGAATAGGTAGAATAATCGTGCAGATAAGAACGAATTCAAGATCTAACGTATCGCGAACTAAAGTTTCCTCCAATGCCAATACGTCTAACTCTTCTATACCTCTTTTGAAAGTGTGAATCAACATGCGATTCTCTGCCACGATCACTGCAGGTACGCCATGTAGCTTGAATGATCTTCTGCCGAAGGGAATCTCTGCTGATCTTCCAAGCAAGTTGTCCTAGTCGATGCTCCACGATACTCACTTGTGTTGTCCTTCCTCCTATGCGTGAAAATCACTGATGTAGTCACCACTATCTTCATACCATCTCGTCCAGCTCCTGCTTCAAGACTCTATACATATTAGTACAACTAAGATGAATAGAGTCGATAAAACTGTGTGCTTCACTTCAAACTTCCATCTTCCATCTTCCATCGTAGTTAACCTTTCACCGCCTTGCTCTTGAGCTTCTTCATGTCTGGGTAGAAACAAATTTCTTCTCAGCTTCTCAAACTTCTTCTCTCATCCCCTCTAACAAAAGTTACTCTTCGAGAAATATCACATAGAGCTTCTTCTAACGCAGAAATATCAACAAAAAATACGAAGATGATCATCGTGTTTCTCTTTCGTCTTTGAATATACTAAAATGTCATACCATGACAATTTGTCCAAGTATTTATGAAAGACACGATCAACCAAATCCATAGGAATAGTCGGAAAGGTAACCAATACAATTGGCATCACACATACAAATACGGAAAGAAATACTAAGAGTATTGATGAGTGTCAAAATACTCATCATTTTATACCCATTTAAACTACGAAAATGACTGAAAACACACAGATATGTCATAAAATACTGAAAATATGCTTGGATTGTGTTTTTATGTATTTCAGGTACAAAAGGATTGAAAACAGACGAAAAACGAGCAAAGTTTGCAGGAATGGCAAAATCAGTCCCCCAACTTTCAAAAAATGTCAGAATTGGTCCCTAGAAGATTTATTTTGAAGAAAAGTCAACAACAGTCCCCCAGGAATCAAGAAATGACATTTGTGGTCCTTGGAGTAAAGTTTTCACGAATTGGCAAAATTGGCCCCTCAACTTTTAGAATTGGCAATTTTGGTCCCCGGGTGTTCAAATTGAAAAATAAACTTCAAAGGTCCATGGGGAATTAAAAAGTGGCATGGAAGACCCTTGGATTACACTTTCACACTTGGGCAGAATTGGTCCTTGGATTTTTAGTTTTTACAAGTTTAGTCCTTGGGCTAATTTTATTAACTACAAACTAAACAAAACCCTTTATTTACTTAACCCAAATAATAAACCCACTTCCCACCAAATCCACTCCAATCCATTCCACCACCCAAGCCCATCTTACCCTTGGCCCAAATCTAAAACAAACACAACTTGGTTATTTACTAATACCAGGTCAAACTAAAGGGTCAAACCCCTCATTCCCTCCTCCCACACGTGAACCACCTGCAAAAACCCAACCAACACTCCAACCCCCATCACCTCTACACCCTCTCCCACTCCATGTTCCCCCAGCTCACCAATACATCCAAGATGCAATTAATGATCCCTAAACTGATCCAAGTTACCCCAACTACCATTTGGACTTTTCCCGCCAAAATGGATTTGAACGGCTCAGATCATTTTAAGCCATCCAATGGCTCACAAACAAAGTGGGAAAGAGAGAGAAACCCCTCCAGGTCCATTTAAGTCAAGAAATAAGTAGAATTGAAGAAAATAGAGTAGTAGTAGTAGTAGTAGTAGTAGTAGTAGTAGTAGTAGTAGTAGTAGTAGTAGTAGTAGTAGTTAGTAGTAGAGTAGTTAAGTAGAAAATTAGTTAAATTAATGTAAGCACAATTTCATCTTTCAAGCTCAGTTATTGTTAAGTTTACAATTGTTTCAAATTTCTTATACTCAGATTCTCAGTTTGTTCTCTAGTATTTAAATTTAATGAAAATTTTAAGTTTCACGTTCAAAGCTCATTTCATGTTCAAGTTCTTAAGTTTCTGCTTCTTTAAGTTAATTTAAGGTTGTTAAAAGCTTTTGTTAGTTTAATTTCAGCTTGTGATGCATTTTGCTAAAAAATCCAAAAATAATTTTTAAATCTTTGAAAAAAAATAGAATAACTAAGGAGTCATAAGCTTGTATAAGCTCAGAACTCCTCTGGATAAGCTCATCAAGCTTCCTGGTAGCTTAGGTGAATTTATCTCATTAGCTTGTATCCATTTTCAGTTGCAATTTCATTTTCAAGTAAGTCTCCTTTTACATTTCTGCACCTTCCTTTAAAGTAGCCTAGTTATTGTAGTTAATAACTTATTTTTGTTTAATATTGCTTATTATAGTTGTGTAAATGCTTCTGGGTAGCTTTTATGTATGTTAGCTTAAGATTGCATGCCCACTGCTCATATTAGGCTAAAGTGCATTTGTGTGTTCTTGGTATTCTTTCTGTTTGATTCTGGTTCCATTAGCTCTAAAAGTGTTTAGTTAATCTGTTTCAATCGTAAAACCAGTAGGCATAAGTTTAAAAATAATAGATATAGTGAAAAATCGGTTATTAAGGGTGTTTGGATCAAGCTGCTTCTGAGTATGCTGGCCTGTTTCAGATGGTATTATTGGTTAACTCATGTTACATTAGTTCATTGTAGGGTAATCTAAGCATAAAAACAGTGGGTCACCTAGTGAAATAGTCAAAATTACTTTATGATCCATTTCACATTAACTGTCATGGTTTTTAGTTAGCATAGTCATCCACATAGGTCCATATTCAGTGCCATTAGCTTAATTTCATATCATTATAGCTTAATATACCTTTTTCAGTCATTTGAGATCAACCAAAGTTCATGAAAGTCAAAATTGGTTCAAAACTCAAAAAGTCAAAAATTCATGGTTGTCAGTTTTTCCAAAAATGGAGAGATTTTTAGTTCACTCATTTTTAGGAGTGAGGACCTGAAAATTGGTTTGTAGCATATTTGCCAGCTTGTCTTCAAGCCCATATTTTTACTTTATTTTTGTGATTTTTTTGTTAGCTTTTTATGCCCTCAAAGTAGCCCCACAGGGCTGTTTTACCCAAGTTCCAGCCATTTAGTTTTTGATTTTTCATTTCTTCATTATAAGTCCGTTTTACCTGAATTTTGGTCTGTAGCTTATTTAGTAGATTATCTAGTTACTGTTATTTTTGGTTTATTTTAAAATTTTTTTAGTAGCTTATTAGGCCATCACAGTTAGCTTTTTAGCAAATTTTCCACCTTTTCAGCATCCTTAGGTATTGGATTTGCTTATTTTCAGCTTTTTAGTCCGTATTAGCTGCTTTAATTGATCCCATATTGCTTGTTTAGGACCCCCTAGCCAACCTTGCTCATTCCTCCCTTTAGTTTTAGCTTATAGTAGCTTTTAGATTAGCTTTTCAAGAATTCAAAATCCTTTTTTAGCCTTTACAGTAAACTGCTCCATTTTCTTCTTATTACCAGCTTATTTATTGCATTTCAAAAGTAGTCATAGTTCACAATTTTGCTTATTCTTATGTGCTTAGTAAGTTTGTTAAAGAAAATTTGAGAAAAAAAAAAAAAAAGATTTGCAAAAAAGTGGGGTGAGTGGGATTCGAACATGGGTCTGCCTATACACTAAACAGACCACAAAAAACCCTCCCTACCATTTGATCTAGTGTAACTTTCTTGTTATTGTTTGTTTATTTTAGTATTTATAGTACTAGTTGTTTTGGCTTATGTATACATTCAGCTTTTGTTCAGCTTATTGTCTGCTTATTCAACTGCTTATGATTCACTCTTATTTTTCCTAGCTTCTCTTTAGTATAATTAACTTTTTCAAAAAAATTTACAATTTTCCACAAAGTGTTACTATTTATTAAGCATTTATTTAGTTTTAATTATTTTTAATTCATAAAAAATTATTAAAAAGTCAAAAAATTAATTTTCTTTTTTCCAAAAATTTTCTTTTATCTTTTAGATTGTAAAAAAATAATTTTCATATCCGTAGGACTTTTATTTATCAAATCTCACGTTTTATTTTGTATGTTCACGTTTGTTTTTAATTTAAAATTACGTTTCCAGTTTTTTATACGTTTTTAATTAATTTTCTTTCACGTTCTTGTCATTATAGCTTGTTTAAGCTATTTCATTTATATTTCCTTAACCTTAATCATCTCAAACCTTTTCCTGTTCAGAATCACCCGATCACAATTTGTTTTAATACCATTCACGCCTCACTGGGACATAACGACCCAGGGATACACTGTACTCCACGGAGATTTGGCCCGAGCTGTTTGACCATATTGACCACATCCGTGGTTGACTTTGGTTGACCATTTCAGAGCCAATCAAGTATCCCGTTCCTCTCACAAAATATGACACGATTCAGCTTCCAACAATAAATACCATCATCATTCTCCTCCACGAATAAAACAAAAACACACAAAGATACACAACGAATGTTCCAAACAAATCGAATAACTCTCGAGGCGAGTTTCATCAAAGAAGTATCTTCACATTAGTGGGGAAATCAACGCACGAGTTTCAGAACAAGGTGGTCATAACCGATTATCAGGTTACGAATCATGAACTTTACAAAACGTCAAAGGTGACAAACATAAAATGAGAGTCGTCATCATCATAATACTCAAGCAACAATTCCAAATCCAGAATAACATCGAATCGAACATCTCCAACGTAAACAGATTAGCACAACAAAATCGTCTCCAAATATCTCCAGAACGCATCGGACAAATCTAATATACACGATGAAATGTCACAAAGGTAAGGTCAAAATCAACAATGAAGAATGAATCAAAAGTAAGGAGAAGTCATAGAATGTGTCGAACACGTAGGATTCATACATACGCGAATCTCCAAACGAACGAAAGGCATCTAAACGAATGTCAAATGAATCAAGAATCAAAATTCAATAGGATAACTCCAGAGAAAGAACTTATAAGGCACACTACGAAGTCTAAAGGCATCCTAAACATATGTCGTGAATCCTAATAAGTCTTCTAACTCTCCGAAATGATTGATCTTGTAAGAGCTTAACGAAAAGCAAAGGCATAAGTCAGAGTAAAATGGAAGCAAGAAAACCAACGTCTAATCATATATCTACCCAATCCTCACCGGTCATAATAAGGCTCTTAAGGGGAGAATCTTAAGGCAAAACCTTCCAAAGTTATTCCTAAAGCTTCTAAGGTGCAAACCTAAGGGTCCAAAACTCACAGGCCATAACTTAGGTACTACAAGTCGCAACCTTATCTCTGATACCATAATTGTAATACCCCAACCCGGCATGGGTTCGGAGCGCTACAGTATGGTGACATATCAAAGCATATAAGCATATAACGTAAGCGGAAAACTTAACACAAAAGGTTACAAGGGAAAAATCTAAAAGTACAAAAGGAATACTAAAACTATAAAAGAAAAGAAAATACAACTAAACAAAGTCTAATCTAATCCAAGTCCAAAACTAGTCTAGATGTAATGGGCTTCTAGTCCATGGGGTAGTCCATTAAAGCTCCTATGCTCTCTCTTCACTCAAACCCAGCTTCCATCCTAAAACCTGCCGCAGGAAAAGAAATGCGGCTGAGCTTAAAAAGCCCAGTGAACAGATATATAACAAAGCAAACGGATAAACGAAACGTATATAAGTATGAGAAACAGGACATCATAAGTTTCTGCTAGAAGGAATATCATCTGTCAAATGCATAAGAGATTAACATACAACTGAACGAATATTATAAGTCAAAGGGAAACGAAGTATCAAAGATATATCACATAAGCATAATCATAAGGGAAAGGTAATGAGCACGTATCAACAAAGAAGCGTCTAAACAAGGTACTTGAATAGAAAAACAAATCATAGGAAAGACACGAGCCGACCTTCCAAGGTACTTGACAGATATCCTACATACATACATAATCACATATCCTACAAATCCGACATGCACAAAAAGGGGAGACCACTAAGTACCAAATGTAGCAGCTAGCTCCAACGTGAAGGAGTGTAAAACACACACCCACATTCACTCTACATAATAAATCCAACATATCCGACAAGCCTAGGATGCATCCATACCCCCTACAAAGCAAATCATACATATCATAATATCCAAGTGTGCACATAATATATCCGACAAAATGGGGACACCGTGGATCAATTACACCTCCACAGAAAGTGTCATGCCATTGGTGCTTCAATGGCACGGCCATGGTACCTCCATGACTAGATAAAAGCTCGAGCATAAGAACATACAAAGCATATCATATCATATCCGACAAAATATCATATCCAACAGAACATATCAACTGAACAGAATCATAGTATAGAAGATGAATAACCGACATATATCAAATCATAGAATCATATCAACGAGTCAAAGTAAAAGGGAGCATAACAATGGCTCAGAAGATCATCTCAAAGAAATCATATCACGAATCATATCAAAAGGGAATCATAGCCAAGGCTCAACGGATCATATCAAGATAACAAATCAATAATCAAGGATCAAGTCGTGAGAGAGAAAGCACCCTCACTGAAAAAGGATAGAATATCTGTACCTTAAACCGCCAACGAAACCACATCATAACATAAGAATATGAAGTCACTCCTTCAGCGAATCTACACGAATTAATGATCGGCTATTTATTAATAAATTATTTTAAATCAGATTACTCATTTTAGTCGGCTTTCCATTTATAATACTTTTCCAAAAATAGTAAGCTTCCATTTATAGTAAGTTTCCACTTTAAGTAACTTAGCCATTTTAAGTAACTTTCTATTTTTAGCAAGTTTCCCAAATTAGTAAGTTGCCATATTTAGTAAGTTTCTTGAATTAGTAACCTTCGCGTCACAAATAACAATTACGTAAACTTAAGGCTTATTATGACGAATATCGTAGTTTAGGGTTTATTGCGACAACTTATCATAGTTTAGGGTTTTAAATGTCAATATAGCAAAGCCTATGGTTTAATATGAAATAATAAAAGTTTAGGCTAAATGTGTTAAATTACTAAAGTTTAGAGTCTATATATCATTTTAGCAAGGTATAAGGTTAAAATGTGAAAATCATCAAAGTTTAGCATTAAAAATGACACTTATCATATAAATTACATTTTTTTTTTTACTAATACTCCATGCATCTTTTCCTTCGTATGACCATTACTGAAATATTATCGAAATCGTTTCGCACTCTAAATTATTTGTTCTTAGTTTCTTGTTTACTACAGATCAGTTATACATGCATGTTTCTATCTTCATAATTCTTAGGTTTCTTTCCCTTTTATAGTATGTAATTATATATGTAGTATGCATGTTTCTAGTAACCAAATCAAAGTGTGTATATAACATCAGATTCGAGAACAAAACAGAACCAAAGATTGACATATGTAGTATTTCATTATCATAATTTTATGTAGCTTATTCATAGGTCATGATCACGTACAAAAACATATTCGAATAAAACATTTATAGGCCGATTTAGATTAGGTCTCAAGATCGTTATTTTATGTGAGTTTCTTATATTTCAAATACCAACAATGAACTGCTAGCCGATTCATGACATGTTTAGGCGACATGTTTATCAAGGTTTCATGCGAGTTAGGTTTAGTGGAAGTCACCTAATGTTGTAGGTAGTTGACCAGATTAGCTATTTGATATTGATGCACTAACAAGAACAATGAATTATGAGCCAATTGTTGCATTTACATAGTCTAATGGTTTTGCAGGTACAAAAGCAAGTGATAATGCAGATCAAGCTAGAAAGAAGACAGAACCTGTCAAATATTACATTTTGCTACCATTATGGACTGCTGATCTACCATTCTCCCAAGATCCAAAGAGTCCTCAAGAAGATGAATTCAAACCTTTAAGTATTGATGAAAAGAAGGATAATGAAGATCCAAGAACAAAAAGTGAATGTGATGAACAAGAGAAGGAAGATAAGGTTAACAACACTAATAATGTTAACACTGATAGTAATGGAAACAACACTAACAATGTTAATACTGTCAGTTCAACTGTTAATACTGCTGGCATAGAAGTTAATGCTGTTGGTGGAAAAATAAGAATTGAACTTCCATTTGATCCACAAATGCCTACTTTGGAAGATACTAGCATATTTGACTACTCAAGTGATGTTAGGAATTATTAAAATGTAATAGTACATTACTGCTGGTAGCGTAGTAGTGGTTTCTGCTGTCAGGTATATAGTTCCTCCTGGTATGATATTTTTGTGGTTTCTGCTGTTAGCAGATTTTAGTTTCTGCTGTTAGTTTTGTTTTTGCGGGTTATAGTAGAGAAAGGGATATGCATGAGTTATATTAGGAAGTGATAATGTATATCTCCTCTACACATTTTCTAGTGAATGCCGAATTAGGGTTTCTTCTAGTATAAAAGAAACACACGGCTACGAATAGTGTACACCTTGAAAAACACTTTTAATAGTTAGTAATATAGATCCATAGAGGATCAATTGTTATTTAGTTATTCTTCTTTGTTAGCCTCGCTTTTTTATAAAGAAAACGTCACACAAGTGAAATGGACTAGATTAGAAACTACAAGGACTACTATTGTCAAGTAGGTAAACATGTAGTGTTAGAAGCCTATAAATACCCCTCATGACTCTCCATGAGGGGTGTGGGAAAGTGTGTGTAAGCTCCACTTCATTTCATTTATCATTCTAATAAAACACATAGTTCTTCACCTTTCTCTCTATAGAAATAACTATGGTTTTCACATATTTCGATCAACCTCGACCTCCAGAACGTGTTTCTTGGTCATAACAAGTGGCATCAGAGCTAACCGGGGCCGAATCGTGGTGTTTTTGGTTGTAAAATCGTGTTTTTTGGTGTTTTTTCTCGGAAAACTTACGATCTTATCGAGTTAGGATCGTTTTTTTATCGAGTTAGAAAATTTTTTAGCGAGTTAGAAAACTTTTTCAGCGAGTTAGAAATTTTTTAGCAAGTTAGAAATTTTTTTTAGCGAGTTAGAAATTTTTTTTTAGCGAGTTAGAAATTTATTTTAGCGAGTTAGAAATTTTTTTTATCGAGTTATAGAAATTTTTTAGCGAGTTAGAAATTTTTTTAGCGGGTTAGAAATTTTAGCGAGTTTGAAATTTTTAGCGAGTTAGAAAATTTTTTATCAAGTTAGAAATTTTTTTTTATCAAGTTAGAAAATTTTTTTTATCAAGTTAGAAATTTTTTTTATCAAGTTAGAAATTTTTTTCGCGAGTTAGGGAAAGTTTGTGAGTTAGGGATTATTGGTTATCAAGATCATATTTGGCGAGTTAGCCATTATACCTTATCGTATATCGAGTAAGGACTTCACTTGGGGCTTACTTAAACGAAACTCTGCCGAAATTGACTTAGGATATCGAGTAAGGATATGGGATTTTGAGTAAGGAAATAACCAAAGTGTATCACATAAACAAAACCCTAAACCTCATCGAGTAACTTAAGCATTGATCTATTACCCTAAACCCTAATTACCACTTCACCTAAAACACTTGATATAAATGGTAAACATTTTACAGAACATGATTCAATTTCTTGTTTCATTATCCTAACACCAATATATCACATACCAATAACACACCACGTATTGCTTAAAAGATCCTAATCAAGAAATCACAATCAAATGACAACGACTAGTATCGGATTTTTGTGACTACGGAGTTTTTGTACGATATTGCTTATTTGGGTTTAAAGTTCATTTCACGGGCATGTGTACTTATTTATCTCAAAGTCTAGAGGTTGGATGGATGCATGACTTTCAGAGATACTTGTTTGGGCATACACTGATAGTGATTAAGACTTGGATTATCTAGTTATACCCGATGTAAGGAGTTACATTGTAGTACTCACGGGTTATAGTTATCACTTTAAGGAGTTACGTTGTAGTACTCAGTGTCACATGAAGTTGTGGAGATTCCAAGAGGTGGATATTTCATATACTGTTTGATTTTTTTGGGTATATGACACTACCTATGCTTTAAGGAGTTACGTTGTAGTGCTCAGGATAGGTTCTTAGTCACACTTTCGTACAAGATTAAGTCACATATCTATGAGATGTTTACTTCATTCTCAGATTGGTTATATTGGGTTCTCTCCATATAGTGGTCATTTACTAGCTGGTTGGAATTTGAAGAGGTCGCTTATAGGTTGAAGAGAAGAGAGGAGATTGTAGAAAAAGAGAGTCATATCTTAGCGACATATACTCACAGAATGTGCTCCAAAAAGCTGTTATGGCTTCTAAATTACATTAGAAGTGTAAAGTACAGGTATTTGTATGGCATGTACACAAGATTATGATGATTCTGATAACTCGAAACCATCAGGAGGGAGAAGAACATGCCAAAAGAAGTAGTGTTTCGTCTTCAGTACGTTGGTTGAACGAGGGAACTGCGCTTAATACCAGAGAAGTACCATGAGGTACCGAGTATGTGTACATCAGAGTTTATTACTAACCTTCTATGCAATGTTATGTGAGTTATGTTGTTATGCTGCTACCCGAACGACAACCATGTTCCTACACTTTTGAATCTACTTTATCCGCTGCGAGATGAAAGAAGAGTTGTCGGTTCAGGAGGGAGCATGAAAAAGAATAAAGGCTCACTAGTTAGGAGGGAGTAATAACCTAACTAGACCATTATAGTTGAAGTTCAGATCTAAAAAAGACCTTTATTGTCAATACGCCGAGATCGTCGGAAGAGAGAACTTCAAGTCTGCCTCAGTATCTAGACTACAGAGACTCTGCGCTTCAACAACGTCAACATAGTTTACTATTGTTGTAATGTAATGTACATTGTTTATGTATTTATAGGTCTCATGTAACCATTCACGTGTGACGATATCTTGGAGGGAGATAGTTAGCCTCGCTTTTTTATAAAGAAAACGTCACACAAGTGAAATGGACTAGATTAGAAACTATAGGGACTACTATTGTCAAGTAGGCAAACATGTAGTGTTAGGAGCCTATAAATACCCCTCATGACTCTCCATGAGGGGTGTGGGAAAGTGTGTGTAAGCTCCACTTCATTTCATTTATCATTCTAATAAAACACATAGTTCTTCACCTTTCTCTCTCTACTTTCTCTCTCTAGAAATAACCATGGTTTTCACATATTTCGATCAACCTCGACCTCCAGAACGTGTTTCTTGGTCATAACATTCTTTAACTCTTTTGTTTATATTCCGCATAAACACTAGTTTACTGTTAGAGTCTCTATTGTAGTTTGCTTGTGATTACATAAGTATTCTACTTATTCTAACTGGCTCAAAGATCTATCTAGTACCGATCCTACAAGTGGTATTAGAGCCTGGTTAGAGACTCTGTAGAAGAAGAACCCTTTTTTATCAAATCTCTTAAACCCTCACAAAATGATAACATCATTCCAAACAGATGATTCTCAAAACTCAGAATAGAAAACTCAAACACAGAATGTCCAACAATTTCTCACAACCACTGCTACAAATAACAATGCAAAATTTCCTTACTTGAAGAAGGATGAGTATGAGATGTGGGCTATGAAAATGGAGTACTGGATCACAAATAGTGATCACAATCTCTGGAACATCATTCTGCATGGAAATAGCAGGAAGAAAACAGGAAGAGATTCAAAAGGAAACATCATAATTCGTCCCCTTGTTCTGCAGAAGAACACATTGTTGTTCAGATTGAGACCAAAGCACGAACTTTATTGCTTCAATCTCCCCTAGAAGACCACATGGGTGATTTTCATCACCTAGATGATGCAAGGGATATCTGGTTGGCAGTTAAAGCCAGATTTAGAGGGAATAATGAATCAAAGAAGATGAGGAAGTCCATGCTGAAGTAGGAATTTCAAGAATTCAAGATCTCTGAATCTAAAGGTTTGTACAAAGGGTATGATAGGTTCCAGAAAATCTTAAGCCAACTCAATCAGTTGCAGGCAATACCAGACAATGAAGACTGCAATGTCAAGTTCTTAAGAGCATTGCCTCCCTCTTGGTCACATGTATCAATCACTCTTAAAGCAAAGGGTGGTTTAGATTATTTGAACTTTGATGACCTGTACAATAAACTCAAGTCACTTGAGATTGACATAAAAGGAGGCTCAAGCTATTCTTTGAATAACTCCACTGCTCCAACTCATTCAGCATTTGTTAGTTCTACCAGTACTAATAATAAGCTGACGTATGTTGATAGCCCAAGCTCATCATCATCAACCTTATACACCACTGCTGTACCAAGATCACATTCAAATTCTGGCAATGTAATGGAAGAAGTTCTTCATTCTTTTTTTGGTGAAAGTGAGCCACAACATCAGCTAGCATATGAAGACTTTGATCAGATTGAGAAGATGGATTTGGAAGAATTGGATATCAAATGGCAAATGGCCATGCTTTCAGTAAGGGTGAACAGGTTTGAAAAGAAGGCTGGAAGGAAGATCCAATTCAACAAGAAAGATTCAGGAAGGTTTGACAAAAAGAAGGTTAGATGTTACAAATGCTCTCAGCTGGGTCACTTTGCAAGAGAATGCACAACAAAGAAGTTTGATGATAAAGCCAGATATTCTGCATTCAAGGTTAAAGAAGTAAACTCAGTGGAGCCTAAAGCCTTGCTATCTGTTGATTCTATGGTGAACTGGTCAGATCATGAGGGGGAAGATGAGGAAAGTAGTGTTGCTTAAGTATACAGTATGATTGCTGAGACAGGGAATGAGGAAGAAGTCTTTGAAGAATTTGCTCTAATGGGTGTCACAACTTAGGAAAATCCTCATTTACATAAAGACTTAGGGATAGTGGATAGTGGTTGTTCTAGAAGCATGACAGGAAACAGAAAAGGTTTGATGATTTTGTGACAATTAGAGGAGGCATTGTGACTTTTGGAGGTGGAGATGGTAAGATAACAGGCAAAGGAACCATCAGGACTTCCAAGCTGGATTTTGAAAATGTTTACTATGTGGAAAAGTTGTAGAATTTTAATCTGTTCTCTGTTTCACAAATTTGTGATAAAAAGAACAGTGTCCTCTTCATTGAGACTGAATGTCTTATGCTTTCTAAAGACTTCAAGTTGCCTGATGATAGTCAAGTTGTACTTAAAGTTCCAAGAAGACACAACGTTTACAGTTTCAATTTACATGAAGTCCAACCTGAAGGTAATTTAGCTTGCTTGGTGGCAAAGGCATCCTTGGATGAATCTACAAAGTGGCATAGGAGGATGGCTCATGTTAATTTCAAAACCATAAACAAGCTAGCAAAGCAAGGATTGGTCAAAGGGCTTCCTTCCAAACTCATCACAAATGAGCATAATTGTGTTGCATGCAACAATGGAATACAGCTGTGAGCACCATTACTGAACCTCTTCAGTTACTTCATATGGATCTTTTTGGTCCTACTTCCATTAGAAGTATTGATCACAAGTACTATTGCCTGGTGATTACAGATGAATTTAGAAGGTTTTGTTGGACTTTCCTTTAAGGATCTAAGGATGAAACCTATCATGTGATTAGGGACTTTATTGCCTTAATTGAAAACCAGCTAAATAAAAAGGTCAAAGCTATAAGGTGTGACAATGGGACAGAGTTTAAAAATTCAAACTTAATAAAACTCCGTGGGAAAAAGGGGATTAAAAGGGATTACAGTAATACCAGAACCCCGCAACAAAATAGGGTTGCTGAAAGAAAGAATAGAACCCTTATAAAAGCAGCAAGATCAATGCTTGCTGACTCTAAGTTACCTACTATGTTTTGAACTGAAGCAGTTAGTACTGCTTATTATGTTTTGAACAGGGTTTTGATAACTAGTCCTCATAACAAAACACCTTATGAACTTTTGTGTGGGAAGGTTCCCAATATCAGTCACTTTAAACCTTTTGGATGTCATGTGACTATTCTTAACACCAGTGACCATTTGGGTAAACTTGAAGGGAAAGCAGATGAGGGGTTTATTGTTGGGTACTCTACACATAGTAAGGCCTACATAGTATACAATCTATTTGCCAAAAACATAGAAGAGACACCCAATCTGAGTTATCTTGATGATAAACCTAATATTCAGGGTGCAGGTCATGAATGGTATTTTGACCTTGACTATTTGACTGATACATTAGGTTATACTCGTTTCAAACCTAATTAATCTGCAGGTACACAGGATGATAACACTAACAATGCAGGTACTCTGGATGATGACTCTGACTCTGAGTGTGATGAACAAACCATTGTTGTTACCTCTTTTCCTTCTAACCAATTTTCAGGTACTGGGTTCAAAGATGCTTCTAGCATCAGGGACGGAGCCAAGACTAAATATGACTGGGTGCACAAAAAAATTTGAACAATAATACTAGAAACACATTTTGATGGACCAGGTGCATTTAAGATAAATTTAGAGAAAATTGATGTTTTTTTTTCAAAAACTAATACTATATCTAAAAATTCCATGGGGTGCACGGGCACCCGCGGGAACCCCCTGGCTCCATCCCTGTCTGGCATGGTTGAAAGTGATTCAGGTTTTGGAGAAGAACTTGCTAAGCTTCAAAGACAAGAACATGAGGCCAAGGAAGCAGCTGAAAAGTTTGGTTTTGAGTTTACAAAAGACACAGAGGAACTCTTGAGATAGGCAACTGTTGAAGCCCGCAGAAATATGGATTCTTCTGGTAGTGTTCCCATTTTTGCTGGTCATCCCAATGTTGCTGGTAATGACTCACTTTGTACTGGTGAATCTGTTTCTGCTGCTCCTTCCTCCACTCTTTCTGTTCACTCATTGGGCTTCAATGAACCTCCTACAAGATATCCAAGCCCTACTGATCTTGGTAATTCACTATCTTCAAGCTCTGAGTTGGAAGGTATTCATCATCATACAAGTACATGCATTTTCACCTCCTCCTAATATGATGATGACTTTTAGTCCTACTCTCAATAACCTAGCACCCACTGTTGAAGTCAACCCTCTTGCTACTAAGAGTATAAACAATGTTCATCCTCAATCATTGATTCTTGGAGATCCGAATTCAACTGTTCAGACAAGAAATAAGGTGAAGCAGTCAAAGTTTGGTGAGAAGGCTTTTCTCAGTTATATTCATGAACAGAAAAGAAACAATCACACAGACTATCTATATTGCCTTTTTACTTGTTTTTTGTCTCAAGTTGAACCAAGCAGTGTAGCACAAGCTCTTGAAGATCCAAGTTAGGTAGAAGCTATGCAAGAAGAAATGCAACAGTTTCTAATTCAAAATGTGTGGAAACTTGTGCTTTTGCCCAATGAGAAGACAACTATTGGGACAAAATGGATTTTAAAGAACAAGAGGGATGCTAGAGGAATAGTAGTGAGAAATAAAGCTAGACTGGTTGCTCAAGCTTACAGGCAAGAAGGGGGTATTGATTATGAAGAGGTATTTGCTCCAGTGGCTAGGGTTGAAGCCATTGGACTGTTTTTGGCTTTTGCCTCTTATATGGGATTTCTGGTATATCAGATGGATATGAAGAGTGCTTTCCTCTATGGGGAAATTAAAGAAGAGGTTTATGTGACTCAACCCAAGGGATTCGTGGACCCTCAGAATCCTAAGATGGTCTACAAAGTGGAAAAAGCACTCTCTGGACTTCATCAAGCACCAAGGGCATGGTATGCTAGATTGTCTACTTTTCTGTTATAGCATGGATACAGAAGAGGTGCTATAGACAAGACCCTCTTCATCAATGTAGAAACTAGAAGGGAGGGGGGGGGGTTGAATAGTTTCACCATTATTATTTACGTTTTTAGAAAATTTACTTTACAAATTGCGTTTTTGAAAATGATTCGATTCGATGTTTACATGAAATCAATACAACAATAGATATAAACAATAATAAGTAAATAAGTAAAAGTAAAGAAATGAAAGATCAAACCGGTACACGAAGATTTATAGTGGTTCGGCTACGAAGCTCACTCCTTCGCCCCTACTCCACTCCTCGAGCCTCACACTCGAGAGTTTCACAAACACTATATCAACTCACTCCCTTATGGCGGAACAAACCTTATACAAGCTTACACCAAGTTTAACAACACTAAGCGAAATGTCGAGTCCTAATCCTGGCTAGAACCAATCTATCAAAGCCTACGTGGCTTCACACCTCGTACCAAAACGATGGCACAATACACAATATAAGACTTGCACTCAAGTCCTATTACATACACGGAACAATGAATATAAATGATGATAGATCCAAGATGAGAATGACTCTTCTTCAACACTTCGTCTCTTGATTACAACGAATGTTCTTCTCTTACACTTTAGAGGAATGCTGTGTGTGATCACTTATAAACAACTTGAACCCGATAATGCGATCAAATGATATGTTTTGGAAAGGATTTCGGAATACAGAAAGTTTTAGTGCATAAGAGGTGGTTTTTCTGAAATGGAACAGTTTTGTATTTATAGACGTCAGGAAAGAGGGTCACGGTCCCTTAAATACTGGACGGTCCTTTATCAATAAGGGACCGCTGTCCACTTTAAGGGACCGTCCCGACAAACGCTCCCATTTTTTTCCTGACGTGGTGAAAATTTATCTGGTGAAGAATTTTGTCGGTTTTGAGCGAGAAAAATGGCTGTTGTGCATTTGAAATTTGAAAACATTTTCTTAATAAAACATTTCTTTAAATTATACAAAAATACTTTTGTAGAAATGTTTTGTGACATGAAAATGTAAAGTTTTGATGAAATATAAATCCTTTGATCACATACACAAGTTGGTAGGTGTTTGTACATACCTTAAGTGATGTCGAAGATGAAAATGAGTTTTCTCGATTAAAAACTTATTAGTCGTAGTTTTACGTAACGTGTGTTTGCATTTTGTGATTATAAAAACTAGTAGAGACCGATTAATGCAAATGACATTTTTGATATTATTTGTATTAACAATTTCTCCCTTTTTGATGATTACAAAATATAAACTCATTTTAGATCAAACTTGGCGTTAATGAGTTTTAAAACGAGTTTTCGTTTTCTTCTCCCCTTTTTTGTAGAATCAAAAAGGCTTCGTAGAAACAAAGAAATCCACGGCATCATGATGACTCCCCTAGCTTAATGCTCCCCCTTGATGAGGACACTCGGGAATCGATCGATGGAATTTGGCTGCAATAAGTTAGAAGAAACATGCAAGTAAACATAGAAATCATGCATATAAAATAAGAGAAGGCAGGAAAAACATATATTGTGGACGGTCCCTTATTGTAATGGATGGTCCTTTATATAGATATGGGACTGCCACTGTGGTATGGGACCGCCGGCAGAAGGAAAGCCTAGAATCAAGAAATCAAAATTCATGCAGAAACTAGGTCATTCATTAAGAAATAACAATGTCATTCATATGACAATTATAACATGAGTCTACATTCATAATCCTAGACTAATATTCTAGGAAATCCCATGTTGATTCCGGTTTTATTTGTTACCATGCATGCTTCTCTAGAACTTTCAAGGACGGGGTGGAGATAAGTTTCTAGGTAAAGGTGACAGAAACCCGGGTGACAAGAGAATGGAAATGATGTAGTTAAGATCATTCTTCATCTTTTGAAAATGGTTGTGATTGTAAATGCAACAAGCACAATACCCCCCGTGGGCATCCACTTGGGTAAGAGTGGGATGAGACATTGTTGGAGGATGAAGTTTTTGGGATAGGATGATGTTGAGGAGGCTCAAATCAACAAGATTGGAGAATTCTTGAGCCTTGATGGAGTGTAGGGAGTTGACATTCGTCATTGGAGGTGGAAACAAAGGTGGTAATGAATGATCTTGAGGGATTTGGTTTGGATGCCCATTGTGGATGGAGGCTCATTTTGTGGTTGAGAGGCAAAGAAGGAGAATGATGAAGATGATGCTTCATGGTGTGATGTGGGATTGGGGTTGACATGGTTATTGTGTGAGTTGTTTGAGTTGTTCATGAAATTGCCATGGCTTTGTTTCTTCCTCCATATGGGTTTGACCAACATTCTCAGTTTTCTAGGAGATGACACTTTGTTGGATGACATTGAGAAGGAGGAAGGTTATGCCATGACAATGGATGGAGGAATGAGGGTTTAAGTAGAGGAGGAAGGTTGCAAGAATAGCAAAGCATGCATGCTTAGTTTAATTAGTTCAAATAATGTTTAAGCAAATAAAGAAGGTGTATAAGACCTAGGGGTAGGCTTGGTCAAACATGCAGGAACAGAAGAAGTAAGCAAAGAAGTCATGGCACAATAATAAAAGGGGCGGTCCCGTAAATGGGTGGACGATCCTTTATCTTTTGGGGGACCGTCGTTCGATAAAGGACCGCCACCAGTAGGTTTGCCAGTTTTTAGAGAATGTTCCTAGTGTGTGCCTACATGAAACATATGTGGAGATGCGATTATCTCGAATCTAAAGAAATAAAAACCTAAGAGATAATCCAAAGTCTCCTAAGTTCAATCTTGCTCATCTTTCCATGTCGGATAACATATTTGTTACATGATCCGATAAAGGATTTGAGCGCATCGTGCATGCATGAAAAAGAGTTTTTGAATTGTATTAACAATGCAAGAAAATGTGATTTTCCTATTCGTGAGAAGATTTCGAACATATAAATTGGGGTTTTTATGCACAAAATCTGGTTTTCTTATTATCATACAATAATGGTTGTTAATAAAAAGAAATGGTTACTTCCCCAATTTCAATTTTTGTGCGCAAAAGAATCCTAGACTCAGATTAGAAGTAATGAACTTATTATGGATCTAAGAGGATACATGTTCCATCATTCCTAATCCTAAACGAAGATAAAAAATGGTTCACGCTTAAGGGGTTTGGTAAGAATGTCAGCTATGTTTTCTTCCGTTGGAATTTTTTCAAAAGATATGTTACCCTTTTGTACGTTATCCATAAGAAAATGGTGACAAATTTCTATGTGTTTGGTTCGAGACTGTTGCACAGGGTTTTTACTTAAATCTATTGCTACTTTATTATCACACGTGATTGGAATATCATCGAGTGTGATGCCATAGTCTAAGAGAGCTTGTTTCATCCATAGTGCTTGTTGACATGCCTTTCCGGTGCTTACGTATTCGGCTTCGGTTGTGGAGATAGCTAGTGCCGTTTGTTTCTTGGAGAACCAAGAAGTTAAGCAACAACCCATGAAGGTACAAATGCCACTAGTACTTTTTCGATCCACATAATCTCCCGCATGATCAGAGTCAGCATATACAATAGTTTCTGTGCCGGTCCCCTTATGAAACTATAATCTTAAGTGTATAGTGCCTTTAATGTATCGGAAGATACGCTTAACCACTTCTAAATGAGAAGTTTTGGGATCTTCTTGGAAGCGAGCACAAATGCAGACACTAAACATGATATCGGGCCTACTTGCCGTTAGGTACAATAAACTTCCTATCATACCTTTATACTTAGTGCTATCTACGGATTCACCCTCTTCATCTTTGGTGAGCTTTGTATCCGTAGCCATTGGGGTTTTCATAGGCTCAGCATCTTCTAGACCAAATTTCTTAAGCATTTCCTTAATGTACTTAGATTGATTAAAAAATATTCCATCATCTAATTGTTTTATTTGGAGTCCAAGGAAGAAGTTAAGCTCGCCCATCATGCTTATTTCAAACTCGTCATGCATGATTTTTGAGAATTCATCACACATGTCTTGACAAGTTGAACAAAATCTAATATCATCGACATATATTTGGACGATTATGATGTTTGAATCTTTCTTCTTAGTGAAAAGAGTGTTATCTACCATTCCCATTGAGTATTCATGCTTAATAAGAAAAGCTTTCAACCTATCATACCAAGCCTTAGGGGCTTGCTTTAGATCATATAAAGCTTTCTTTAGTTTATAAACATGCTCGGGATACTCGAAATCAATGAATCCTAGAGGTTGTGCTACATATACCTCCTCATTGATGAGACCGTTTAGGAATGCACTTTTCACATCCATTTGGAATAACTTAAAGTCTAATGTACAATCGTATGCAAGTAGTATCCTAATGGACTCTAATCTAGCTACGGGTACATAGGTTTCGTCATAATCAATTCCCTCTTGTTGATTATAGCCTTGTGCGACTAACCTAGCTTTGTTCCTAGATACGATACCATGTTCATCTAGTTTGTTTCTAAACACCCACTTGGTTCCTATTATGGTTACATTCTTAGGTCTAGGTACTAGCATCCAAACATCATTAGACTTAAATTGGTTTAATTCTTCTTGCATTGCGATGATCCAACTTTCATCCTTCAATGCTTCATTAACGTTCTTAGGTTCTATGATAGAGACAAAGCAAAAGAGGTTGATTTTGTTTTGAGCTTGTGATCTAAGGGTTCTTTGGTTTAGGCTTCCTATGATGTTCTCTAAGGGATGACTTTTAGATTCCTTAATGTTGGTGGTTTCATCTATTTTGATGGTTTCTCTTTCTTGAGACATGTCTAGATTTTTCATGTTTTTAACTATTGCGTTTTCTTCATCTAAATCATCATCTACCAAAGGTGATGTTTTAGGTGGATGGGGACTCTCATCGAAAGTCACGTTGAGTGATTCTTCGACGACCATTGTTTCCTTGTTAAGAACAATGTATGCTTTACTAGTTTGAGAGTATCCTAGAAATACATCTTCGTAGGACTTTGGGTCGAACTTGGTGAGATAGTCTTTGGTGTTTAAAATTTAACATTTACTACAAAATACTCTAAAGTAATCTAGAGTGGGTTTCCTACCTCTTAAGATTTCATAAGGTGTTTTTCCTATGATTGGTCTAATTAGAATTCTATTAAGGATATACGTGGATGTGTCAACAGCGTTACACCAAAATTTTTGAGGAATGAATTGCTCGTTGAGCATTGTTCTACTCATTTCTTGTAGGATTCTATTTTTCCTTTCAACTACCCCATTTGATTGTGGAGTTCGTGGAGCCGAGAAATTGTGAGTAATACCATTAGCATCACAAAAAGCTCCAAATTGAACTTCATTATCAAATTGCCTACTATTGTCAGTCCTATTGGAAACTATGTTGCATCCTAGTTGATTTTGAATTTTCTTGCTAAAGTTTTTAAATTGTTCGAAAGTTTCGGTCTTGTTTTTAAGAAACCTAGTCCATGTGTACCAAGAGTAATCATCTACGATCACTAGGGTGTAGAGATTTCCTCTATAACTCCGTATGGCGGAAGGACCGAAAAGATCCATGTGAAGAAGTTCTAGACATCTAGAAGTTGAAATCAGGTTCTTAGGCTTATGACTAGAGTGAGCTTGTTTACCAACCTTGCAAGTATCATAAAAATGTTGATCGAATTTAAGTTTAGGAAGGTTTCTAACTAGATCCTTAGAAGCTAATGATTGTAATAAAAGTATATTAGCGTGACCTAGTCTTCTATGCCATAATGTAGAATTATCATTTACCGTAGCTAAGCATATATTGTTGCTAGGTTTATTACTAATTTTCGTGACATATAGGTCACCTTTTCTAATTCCTTTGGCAATTACCTTTCCATTCTTAATAATCTCACTACCATCTTTTGAAAAGATTACATTGCACTCATTATCACATATTTGACTAATACTAAGTAAATTAAAATATAAGTTATCTACATGTTCAACATTAGTTATAGTAAGAGAATTGTAGAACCGTAGAGGGTGGGGGGGGGGGGGTGAATACGGTTTCTTAGGCTTTTTAGATGTTTAAAAACTTCAAGCCAAAGAGAACACCAAGTGGTTGTAAAATAATCCAACAACCACTATCACAACCAAAGTACATAAAGCAAGTAAAGAACACAACGATATATACTGGTTCGGGATGGGGGGTTTATACCATCCGTACGTCCAGTTGCGAATCCGCGACTTCGATACTATTCACTAATATAATCCTTTCGGTGGACTACAAACCATTACAATTCACTCCACCGATATTCACCAATATCGATGCTCACAAAGAAGGAGTTACTCACCAACGGTATTCCGCCCTCGGAAACCACCCAAAAGAATCTCACGATTCGACTTTACCTAAGGGTCACCAAGACCACTACCAAGACTTCCACCCGGAAGTATCAAACCCCAACTAGATCCCCAATGATTTAGGCTTGGTCACCAAGATACAAGACTTTCCTTACAAACAATTGAATGAATGAATGAATGTTTATTCAATCAAGTCCTAACCTAACCTAACCTAGAGACTCGATTGTAATAGAAAGGGTATAAGAAAGAAGACCCTCGACACAATCACAAGAGTGGATTAGGTTCTTGTGATTCTTCCCTTGCAAAGATATGTGTTCTTACAAAGATGTTAGTATGAAAATCAAGAATACAAGATTAGAGATAGAGAGATTTGAGAGTGTTTAGAGAGAAAGAATATAGAAAGAAAGAATAATGGCAAGAGGTGAGGAATACAATAGGCAAGGGTGGTATTTATAGGCCAAGAACCCAAACTTGGTAAATTTTACCGAGGCCGGCGCGTCACCCGCGCGTCAGCGCGCGGGCAGCGCGCCAGGCTTCTGTAAGATTTTCCCAAGTGTTGGGTGTTTGGATCTTACAAATACCTATCCTTGCTAAACCCCTAATTGTACTTCACACTAAACCTTAACATTAATCAATCTAAGGTTTATCAACTCAAATAGCCAATTTGGAAAATGTTTTGTGAAGTGTTTAAAGAGAAACCAAATTACCAAGGTTATAAAGTGTAGATAGGGTAATTTGGAAGGGGTAGAAGTGTATCTCCTCATACGGCATAAAAAAGAGAGAAAGAATATGCCAAGGAATATTCCAATGCTTTGGGGGGGGGGGGGGAAGAATGTGATGGAGGGTTGAGATGAAATGGTTTGAATTAGATGGCTAGGATCAAAAGGAGCCTCCCTTGGTTTTCAAATAATTTTGCATGTGGGGAGTATGGATGGATGAGATGATCTCATTTGAAATGGATGGCTAGGACTACACATGCCTAGGTTAGGGTTGAGAAGGATATTCTAAGGAATATGCTTTGCTTGGGGGGAAAGGAGAAATGGAGGGTTGAGATGGTTTCATTTGAAATAGATGGTGGAGATCAAAGAGAGCCTCTTTTGCTTGGGGTAGAAGTGTGGATCAATGGTTGAGATGGTTTTGGTTTGAATTCAATGGCTAGGATCAAACATATGTGGTGGCATAGATAGGAGAGATTGGATAGATGGTTGAGATGAGTTTAGTTTGAATTCAATGGCTAGGATGGGAGGAGCCTCATTAGAGTTTCAAACAATTCCCCATGTGTTGAAAATAAAGGGTTGAGATGTGTTGTAAGGGAATGGATGGTTTAGATGTAGTGTGTAAGGGAATATGTAAGGGTGTAAGAGATTGTGTAAGATATTGTGTAAGATAATATTTGATTTGGATGTGATTAGTTTTGTCTTATGTATAAATGGGATTAAGAGAGGATTAAGGCATAATCTAATTGCCATTAAGAAGAAAAGGTTTAGACAATTAAGATTATAAGTTGAGAAAATCATAGGTTACTTATAAGTTCAAGTAACACAACATCGAGAATCCATAGTTTCATATCTCGTGACTTTCCACAACTCGACGTTCTCAACTAATACCTTGGTTCAAACAAGTTAAGTGCTTTGCCTTGATGTAAAGCATAACCCAAGTGGGAAAGGATGTGTTTACGCAAAGTGACCTTTGACTTAGTTTGACCAATAAGGGAGTAAACCCGTTACATAATTAGAGAAGACGTAAGCAGGGGATATGAGCATATGGATGCTTCAACACGATGTTACGTGAAATATACAAGCTCCCTAAGTTTAGAAAAGCCTTGGCTAGAGGCGATAGTTAGAAAACATGAGTTGGCGCTTTCCCGTAAATGGGTCTTTTAAGAGTAGGATCTCTCAAGTCTCAAAACTTGTTTCGAGTGTTCTCAATTAAGCACATAACATATTCATACCTGTATTGAAAGATCCATATTTGTCGGGTAAGGGGAAAGCCGACTTTAAAAATTCGCCCGGAACCATAGAGACTCCTGGCGCGTCACCCGCGCGTTGACGCGCGGGCAGCGCGCTTGGAGCAAACATTGGCTCTGGCGATTTTGAGCTAACGTTTGTTATTTTATGTTGTTTCGATGGTTTGTTTGTCATCATTAAAACAGATCTTGATCATGTTGCCTCAACAAGAATTATGAGTGATTTTACCTTTGCCGATCATATTGCCCTTGAGTTTACTACCAAACGTGACATTACCTCCACTACAAGCATGATACGATGAGAATAGTTTGCGATTACCCGTAATGTGATTTGTGCATCCACTATCTTTAACCCATTTGTCGGGCTCCAAGTCAATTCCCAAGCATATCTAATGATAACACAGACAAACTCAAACATATGGTCCCCAATATCTCATGGGTCCGAAGTTGTTAGCTCCGAACAGCCTATACATTTGTTGCATTTGTATAGGATGTTGAAATGGCGAGTAAAATCCTATAGGAAGGAAATCATTTTTCCAATTCATGGAATAATTTTTATGATGATTTTTATTTTTAGTCATTCTTGATTTAGTTTGTCCATTCACTATATTTGTTTTTCTAGGAGGTGAAAATTCAGATATTATAGTTGGTTTGTTGTATCCTAATCTGTGTTTTAGTGTTGGTTTATAGAATTGCTTTACCTCTTTTACACTAGCAATGGGTATTTCTGATTTCATGTCGGTTAATTGTTTTGTAACAGGTTTAGGTAATATTGCAGTCTTCCGTACTAGGGACGCTCCTTTATCGATGGGACGGTCCTCTAGCATTAAGGGACCGTCTGGTTGATTTGAGGGACCGTCACCTGTAGTCAAGGGAAAAATCTAAAAGTACAAAAGGAATACTAAAACTATAAAAGAAAAGAAAATACAACTAAACAAAGTCTAATCTAATCCAAGTCCAAAACTAGTCTAGATGTAATGGGCTTCTAGTCCATGGGGTAGTCCACTAAAGCTCCTATGCTCTCTCTTCACCCAAACCCAGCTTCCATCCTAAAACCTGCCGCAGGAAAAGAAATGCGGCTGAGCTTAAAAAGCCCAGTGAACAGATATATAACAAAGCAAACGGATAAACGAAACGTATATAAGTATGAGAAACAGGACATCATAAGTTTCTGCTGGAAGGAATATCATCTGTCAAATGCATAAGAGATTAACATACAACTGAACGAATATCATAAGTCAAAGGGAAACGAAGTATCAAAGATATATCACATAAGCATAATCATAAGGGAAAGGTAATGAGCACGTATCAACAAAGAAGCGTCTAAACAAGGTACTTGAATAGAAAAACAAATCATAGGAAAGACACGAGCCGACCTGCCAAGGTACTTGACAGATATCCTACATACATACATAATCACATATCCTACAAATCCGACATGCACAAAAAGGGGAGACCTCTAAGTACCAAATGTAGTAGCTAGCTCCAACGTGAAGGAGTGTAAAACACACACACACATTCACTCTACATAATAAATCCAACATATCCGACAAGCCTAGGATGCATCCATACCCCCCCACAAAGCAAATCATACATATCATAATATCCAAGTGTGCACATAATATATCCGACAAAATGGGGACACCGTGGATCAATTACACCTCCACAGAAAGTGTCATGCCATTGGTGCTTCAATGGCACGGCCATGGTACCTCCATGACTAGATAAAAGCTCGAGCATAAGAACATACAAAGCATATCATATCATATCCGACAAAATATCATATCCAATAGAACATATCAACTGAACAGAATCATAGTATAGACGATGAATAACCGACATATATCAAATCATAGAATCATATCAACGAGTCAAAGTAAAAGGGAGCATAACAATGGCTCAGAAGATCATCTCAAAGAAATCATATCACGAATCATATCAAAAGGGAATCATAGCCAAGGCTCAACGGATCATATCAAGATAACAAATCAATAATCAAGGATCAAGTTGTGAGAGAGAAAGCACCCTCACTGAAAAAGGATAGAATATCTGTACCTTAAACCGCCAACGAAACCACATCATAACATAAGAACATGAAGTCACTCCTCCAGCGAATCTACACGAATTAATGATCGGCTATTTATTAATAAATTATTTTAAATCAGATTACTCATTTTAGTCGGCTTTCCATTTTTAGTAACTTTCCATTTATAATACTTTTCCAAAAATAGTAACTTTCCAAAAATAGTAAGCTTCCATTTATAGTAAGTTTCCACTTTAAGTAACTTAGCCATTTTAAGTAACTTTCTATTTTTAGCAAGTTTCCCAAATTAGTAAGTTGCCATATTTAGTAAGTTTCTTGAATTAGTAACTTTCGCGTCACAAATAACAATTACGTAAACTTAAGGCTTATTATGACGAATATCGTAGTTTAGGGTTTATTGCGACAACTTATCATAGTTTAGGGTTTTAAATGTCAATATAGCAAAGCCTATGGTTTAATATGAAATAATAAAAGTTTAGGCTAAATGTGTTAAATTACTAAAGTTTAGAGTCTATATATCATTTTAGCAAGGTATAAGGTTAAAATGTGAAAATCATCAAAGTTTAGCATTAAAAATGACACTTATCATATAAATTACATTTTTTTTTTTTACTAATACTCCATGCATCTTTTCCTTCGTATGACCATTACTGAAATATTATCGAAATCGTTTCGCACTCTAAATTATTTGTTCTTAGTTTCTTGTTTACTACAGATCAGTTATACATGCATGTTTCTATCTTCATAATTCTTAGGTTTCTTTCCCTTTTATAGTATGTAATTATATATGTAGTATGCATGTTTCTAGTAACCAAATCAAAGTGTGTATATAACATCAGATTCGAGAACAAAACAGAACCAAAGATTGACATATGTAGTATTTCATTATCATAATTTTATGTAGCTTATTCATAGGTCATGATCATGTACAAAAACATATTCGAATAAAACATTTATAGGCCGATTTAGATTAGGTCTCAAGATCATTATTTTATGTGAGTTTCTTATATTTCAAATACCAACAATGAACTGCTAGCCGATTCATGACATGTTTAGGCGACATGTTTATCAAGGTTTCATGCGAGTTAGGTTTAGTGGAAGTCACCTAATGTTGTAGGTAGTTGACCAGATTAGCTATTTGATATTGATGCACTAACAAGAACAATGAATTATGAGCCAATTGTTGCATTTACATAGTCTAATGGTTTTGCAGGTACAAAAGCAAGTGATAATGCAGATCAAGCTAGAAAGAAGACAGAACCTGTCAAATATTACATTTTGCTACCATTATGGACTGCTGATCTACCATTCTCCCAAGATCCAAAGAGTTCTCAAGAAGATGAATTCAAACCTTTAAGTATTGATGAAAAGAATGATAATGAAGATCCAAGAACAAAAAGTGAATGTGATGAACAAGAGAAGGAAGATAAGGTTAACAACACTAATAATGTTAACACTGATAGTAATGGAAACAACACTAACAATGTTAATACTGTCAGTTCAACTGTTAATACTGCTGGCATAGAAGTTAATGCTGTTGGTGGAAAAATAAGCATTGAACTTCCATTTGATCCACAAATGCCTACTTTGGAAGATACTAGCATATTTGACTACTCAAGTGATGATGAAAATGATGAAGTGACTGACATGAACAATTTGGATACAACAATCCAAGTCAGTCCTACTCCAACTACAAGAATTCATAAAGATCATCCTCTTGATCAAGTGATTGAAGATTTGCAATCAGCTACACAAACAAGAAAGTTGTCAAAGAATTTGAAGGAACATGGGTTTGTTAGTAACAAAGATTTTTATAAACCGTGACCTACCCTAACATTATGGCCTTTTGAACAATGTTCGTATCTGTTGTGTTATAATTTACTACAAACACTTTACTTTAACATGGTTATTAACATTATTATTACATTTTCAATTATATGTTAGGGTTCAAGAGGTGAGGGTATGATGCGAATCAATTTAAGATTGCACTATTGCAACTGGAAGTGAAGGTTGTTTCTGTAGCTGAGTTTCTCCATGGTTGTGTTAAAAAGATGGTTGTTGCCATTCGTGATTGTGAGTCGGTTAGTTACTCATCCTAATGCGTCACATTTATGATTGTGAGTCGGTTGGTTAACCTATGGCCAATGTCTATGAGGTTGCCCAATCAGACGTGAAAATAAGCTAAGCACTAAGATTATCAACTCATATGTAAGATTTAACTTATGTGAGGGTGCCTAGTATCACTAGTTAGCCTAGAGAGTGCATATTAACTAACTATACATGCATAATCATCAAGAAAATCAACAAATTCATCCAAACTTAAGTTGATTTTTTTATTTTTATTATTTATTTTATTTTATTTTATTTTTCAATACTCATGTTAGGAATTATTAAAATGTAATAGTACATTACTGCTGGTAGCGTAGTAGTGGTTTCTGCTGGCAGGTATATAGTTCCTCCTGGTATGATATTTTTGTGGTTTCTGCTGTTAGCAGATTTTAGTTTCTGCTGTTAGTTTTGTTTTTGCGGGTTATAGTAGAGAAAGGGATATGCATGAGTTATATTAGGAAGTGATAATGCATATCTCCTCTACACGTTTTATAGTGAATGCCGAATTAGGGTTTCTTCTAGTATAAAAGAAACACACGGCTACGAATAGTGTACACCTTGAAAAACACTTTTAATAGTTAGTAATATAGATCCATAGAGGATCAATTGTTATTTAGTTATTCTTCTTTGTTAGCCTCGCTTTTTTATAAAGAAAACGTCACACAAGTGAAATGGACTAGATTAGAAACTACAAGGACTACTATTGTCAAGTAGGCAAACATGTAGTGTTAGGAGCCTATAAATACCCCTCATGACTCTCCATGAGGGGTGTGGGAAAGTGTGTGTAAGCTCCACTTCATTTCATTTATCATTCTAATAAAACACATAGTTCTTCACCTTTCTCTCTATAGAAATAACCATGGTTTTCACATATTTCGATCAACCTCGACCTCCAGAACGTGTTTCTTGGTCATAACAAGTGGCATCAGAGCTAACCGGGGCCAAATCGTGGTGTTTTTGGTTGTAAAATCGTGTTTTTTGGTGTTTTTTCTCGGAAAACTTACGATCTTATTGAGTTAGGATCGTTTTTTATCGAGTTAGAAAATTTTTTATCGAGTTAGAAAATTTTTTAGCGAGTTAGAAAACTTTTTCAGCGAGCTAGAAATTTTTTTTATCGAGTTAGAGAAATTTTTTAGCGAGTTAGAAATTTTTTTAGCGGGTTAGAAATTTTAGCGAGTTTGAAATTTTTAGCGAGTTAGAAATTTTTTTATCAAGTTAGAATTTTTTTTTTATCAAGTTAGAAATTTTTTTATCAAGTTAGAAATTTTTTTTATCAAGTTAGAAATTTTTTTCGCGAGTTAGGGAAAGTTTGTGAGTTAGGGATTATTGGTTATCAAGATCATATTTGGCGAGTTAGCCATTATACCTTATCGTATATCGAGTAAGGACTTCACTTGGGGCTTACCTAAACGAAACTCTGCCGAAATTGACTTAGGATATCAAGTAAGGATATGGGATTTTGAGTAAGGAAATAACCAAAGTGTATCACATAAACAAAACCCTAAACCTCATCGAGTAACTTAAGCATTGATCTATTACCCTAAACCCTAATTACCACTTCACCTAAAACACTTGATATAATTGGTAAACATTTTACAGAACATGATTCAATTTCTTGTTTCATTATCCTAACACCAATATATCACACACCAATAACACACCACGTATTGCTTAAAAGATCCTAATCAAGAAATCACAATCAAATGACAACGACTAGTATCGGATTTTTGTGACTACGGAGTTTTTGTACGATATTGCTTATTTGGGTTTAAAGTTCATTTCACGGGCATGTGTACTTATTTATCTCAAAGTCTAGAGGTTGGATGGATGCATGACTTTCAGAGATACTTGTTTGGGCATACACTGATAGTGATTAAGACTTGGATTATCTAGTTATACCCGATGTAAGGAGTTACATTGTAGTACTCACGGGTTTTAGCTATCACTTTAAGGAGTTACGTTGTAGTACTCAGTGTCACATGAAGTTGTGGAGATTCCAAGAGGTGGATATTTCATATACCGTTTGATTGGTTTGGGTATATGACACTACCTATGCTTTAAGGAGTTACGTTGTAGTGCTCAGGATAGGTTCTTAGTCACACTTTCGTACAAGATTAAGTCACATATCTATGAGATGTTTACTTCATTCTCAGATTGGTTATATTGGGTTCTCTCCATATAGTGGTCATTTACTAGCTGGTTGGAATTTGAAGAGGTCGCTTATAGGTTGAAGAGAAGAGAGGAGATTGTAGAAAAAGAGAGTCATATCTTAGCGACATATACTCACAGAATGTGCTCCAAAAAGCTGTTATGGCTTCTAAATTGCATTAGAAGTGTAAAGTACAGGTATTTGTATGGCATGTACACAAGATTATGATGATTCTGATAACTCGCAACCATCAGGAGGGAGAAGAACATGCCAAAAGAAGTAGTGTTTCGTCTTCAGTACGTTGGTTGATCGAGGGAACTGTGCTTAATACCAGAGAAGTACCATGAGGTACCGAGTATGTATACATCAGAGTTTATTACTAACCTTCTATGCAATGTTATGTGAGTTATGTTGTTATGCTGCTACCCGAACGACAACCATGTTCCTACACTTTTGAATCTACTTTATCCGCTGCGAGATGAAAGAAGAGTTGTCGGTTCAGGAGGGAGCAGGAAAAAGAATAAAGGCTCACTAGTTAGGAGGGAGTAATAACCTAACTAGACCATTATAGTTGAAGTTCAGACCTAAAAAAGACCTTTGTTGTCAATACACCGAGATCGTCGGAAGAGAGAACTTCAAGTCTGCCTCAGTATCTAGACTACAGAGACTCTGCGCTTCAACAACGTCAACATAGTTTACTATTGTTGTAATGTAATGTACATTGTTTATGTATTTATAGGTCTCATGTAACCATTCACGTGTGACGATATCTTGGAGGGAGATTGTTAGCCTCGCTTTTTTATAAAGAAAACGTCACACAAGTGAAATGGACTAGATTAGAAACTATAGGAACTACTATTGTCAAGTAGGCAAACATGTAGTGTTAGGAGCCTATAAATACCCCTCATGACTCTCCATGAGGGGTGTGGGAAAGTGTGTGTAAGCTCCACTTCATTTCATTTATCATTCTAATAAAACACATAGTTCTTCACCTTTCTCTCTCTACTTTCTCTCTCTAGAAATAACCATGGTTTTCACATATTTCGATCAACCTCGACCTCCAGAACGTGTTTCTTGGTCATAACATTCTTTAACTCTTTTGTTTATATTCCGCATAAACACTAGTTTACTGTTAGAGTCTCTATTGTAGTTTGCTTGTGATTACATAAGTATTCTACTTATTCTAACTGGCTCAAAGATCTATCTAGTACCGATCCTACAAGTGGTATTAGAGCCTGGTTAGAGACTCTGTAGAAGAAGAACCCTTTTTTATCAAATCTCTTAAACCCTCACAAAATGACAACATCATTCCAAATAGATGATTCTCAAAACTCAGAATAGAAAACTCAAACACAGAATGTCCAACAATTTCTCACAACCACTGCTACAAATAACAATGCAAAATTTCCTTACTTGAAGAAGGATGAGTATGAGATGTGGGCCATGAAAATGGAGTACTGGATCACAAATAGTGATCACAATCTCTGGAACATCATTCTGCATGGAAATAGCAGGAACAAAATAGGAAGAGATTCAAAAGGAAACATCATAATTCGTCCCCTTGTTCTGCAGAAGAACACATTGTTGTTCAGATTGAGACCAAAGCACGAACTTTATTGCTTCAATCTCCCCTAGAAGACCACATGGGTTATTTTCATCACCTAGATGATGCAAGGGATATCTGGTTGGCAGTTAAAGCCAGATTTAGAGGGAATAATGAATCAAAGAAGATGAGGAAGTCCATGCTGAAGTAGGAATTTCAAGAATTCAAGATCTCTGAATCTAAAGGTTTGTACAAAGGGTATGATAGGTTCCAGAAAATCTTAAGCCAACTCAATCAGTTGCAGGCAATACCAGACAATGAAGACTGCAATGTCAAGTTCTTGAGAGCATTGCCTCCCTCTTGGTCACATGTATCAATCACTCTTAAAGCAAAGGGTGGTTTAGATTATTTGAACTTTGATGACCTGCACAATAAACTCAAGTCACTTGAGATTGACATAAAAGGAGGCTCAAGCTATTCTTTGAATAACTCCACTGCTCCAACTCATTCAGCATTTGTTAGTTCTACCAGTACTAATAATAAGCTGACGTATGTTGATAGCCCAAGCTCATCATCATCAACCTTATACACCACTGCTGTACCAAGATCACATTCAAATTCTGGCAATGTAATGGAAGAAGTTCTTCATTCTTTTTTTGGTGAAAGTGAGCCACAACATCAGCTAGCATATGAAGACTTTGATCAGATTGAGAAGATGGATTTGGAAGAATTGGATATCAAATGGCAAATGGCCATGCTTTCAGTAAGGGTGAACAGGTTTGAAAAGAAGGCTGGAAGGAAGATCCAATTCAACAAGAAAGATTCAGGAAGGTTTGACCAAAAGAAGGTTAGATGTTACAAATGCTCTCAGCTGGGTCACTTTGCAAGAGAATGCACAACAAAGAAGTTTGATGATAAAGCCAGATATTCTGCATTCAAGGTTAAAGAAGTAAACTCAGTGGAGCCCAAAGCCTTGCTATCTGTTGATTCTATGGTGAACTGGTCAGATCATGAGGGGGAAGATGAGGAAAGTAGTGTTGCTTAAGTATACAGTATGATTGCTGAGACAGGGAATGAGGAAGAAGTCTTTGAAGAATTTGCTCTAATGGGTGTCACAACTTAGGAAAATCCTCATTTACATAAAGACTTAGGGATAGTGGATAGTGGTTGTTCTAGAAGCATGACAGGAAACAGAAAAGGTTGGATGATTTTGTGACAATTAGAGGAGGCATTGTGACTTTTGGAGGTGGAGATGGTAAGATAACAGGCAAAGGAACCATCAGGACTTCCAAGCTGGATTTTGAAAATGTTTACTATGTGGAAAAGTTGTAGAATTTTAATCTGTTCTCTGTTTCACAAATTTGTGATAAAAAGAACAGTGTCCTCTTCATTGAGACTGAATGTCTTATGCTTTCTAAAGACTTCAAGTTGCCTGATGATAGTCAAGTTGTACTTAAAGTTCCAAGAAGACACAACGTTTACAGTTTCAATTTACATGAAGTCCAACCTGAAGGTAATTTAGCTTGCTTGGTGGCAAAGGCATCCTTGGATGAATCTACAAAGTGGCATAGGAGGATGGCTCATGTTAATTTCAAAACCATAAACAAGCTAGCAAAGCAAGGATTGGTCAAAGGGCTTCCTTCCAAACTCATCACAAATGAGCATAATTGTGTTGCATGCAACAATGGAATACAGCTGTGAGCACCATTACTGAACCTCTTCAGTTACTTCATATGGATCTTTTTGGTCCTACTTCCATTAGAAGTATTGATCACAAGTACTATTGCCTGGTGATTACAGATGAATTTAGAAGGTTTTGTTGGACTTTCCTTTAAGGATCTAAGGATGAAACCTATCATGTGATTAGGGACTTTATTGCCTTAATTGAAAACCAGCTAAATAAAAAGGTCAAAGCTATAAGGTGTGACAATGGGACAGAGTTTAAAAATTCAAACTTAATAAAACTCCGTGGGAAAAAGGGGATTAAAAGGGATTACAGTAATACCAGAACCCCGCAACAAAATAGGGTTGCTGAAAGAAAGAATAGAACCCTTATAAAAGCAGCAAGATCAATGCTTGCTGACTCTAAGTTACCTACTATGTTTTGAACTGAAGCAGTTAGTACTGCTTATTATGTTTTGAACAGGGTTTTGATAACTAGTCCTCATAACAAAACACCTTATGAACTTTTGTGTGGGAAGGTTCCCAATATCAGTCACTTTAAACCTTTTGGATGTCATGTGACTATTCTTAACACCAGTGACCATTTGGGTAAACTTGAAGGGAAAGCAGATGAGGGGTTTATTGTTGGGTACTCTACACATAGTAAGGCCTACATAGTATACAATCTATTTGCCAAAAACATAGAAGAGACACCCAATCTGAGTTATCTTGATGATAAACCTAATATTCAGGGTGCAGGTCATGAATGGTATTTTGACCTTGACTATTTGACTGATACATTAGGTTATACTCGTTTCAAACCTAATTAATCTGCAGGTACACAGGATGATAACACTAACAATGCAGGTACTCTGGATGATGACTCTGACTCTGAGTGTGATGAACAAACCATTGTTGTTACCTCTTTTCCTTCTAACCAATTTTCAGGTACTGGGTTCAAAGATGCTTCTAGCATCAGGGACGGAGCCAAGACTAAATATGACTGGGTGCACAAAAAAATTTGAACAATAATACTAGAAACACATTTTGATGGACCAGGTGCATTTAAGATAAATTTAGAGAAAATTGATGTTTTTTTTTTCAAAAACTAACACTATATCTAAAAATTCCATGGGGTGCACGGGCACCCGCGGGAACCCCCTGGCTCCATCCCTGTCTGGCATGGTTGAAAGTGATTCAGGTTTTGCAGAAGAACTTGCTAAGCTTCAAAGACAAGAACATGAGGCCAAGGAAGCAGCTGAAAAGTTTGGTTTTGAGTTTACAAAAGACACAGAGGAACTCTTGAGACAGGCAACTGTTGAAGCCCGCAGAAATATGGATTCTTCTGGTAGTGTTCCCATTTTTGCTGGTCATCCCAATGTTGCTGGTAATGACTCATTTTGTACTGGTGAATCTGTTTCTGCTGCTCCTTCCTCCACTCTTTCTGTTCACTCATTGGGCTTCAATGAACCTCCTACAAGATATCCAAGCCCTACTGATCTTGGTAATTCACTATCTTCAAGCTCTGAGTTGGAAGGTATTCATCATCATACAAGTACATGCATTTTCACCTCCTCCTAATATGATGATGACTTTTAGTCCTACTCTCAATAACCTAGCACCCACTGTTGAAGTCAACCCTCTTGCTACTAAGAGTATAAACAATGTTCATCCTCAATCATTGATTCTTGGAGATCCGAATTCAACTGTTCAGACAAGAAATAAGGTGAAGCAGTCAAAGTTTGGTGAGAAGGCTTTTCTCAGTTATATTCATGAACAGAAAAGAAACAATCACACAGACTATCTATATTGCCTTTTTACTTGTTTTTTGTCTCAAGTTGAACCAAGCAGTGTAGCACAAGCTCTTGAAGATCCAAGTTAGGTAGAAGCTATGCAAGAAGAAATGCAACAGTTTCTAATTCAAAATGTGTGGAAACTTGTGCTTTTGCCCAATGAGAAGACAACTATTGGGACAAAATGGATTTTAAAGAACAAGAGGGATGCTAGAGGAATAGTAGTGAGAAATAAAGCTAGACTGGTTGCTCAAGCTTACAGGCAAGAAGGGGGTATTGATTATGATGAGGTATTTGCTCCAGTGGCTAGGGTTGAAGCCATTGGACTGTTTTTGGCTTTTGCCTCTTATATGGGATTTCTGGTATATCAGATGGATATGAAGAGTGCTTTCCTCTATGGGGAAATTAAAGAAGAGGTTTATGTGACTCAACCCAAGGGATTCGTGGACCCTCAGAATCCTAAGATGGTCTACAAAGTGGAAAAAGCACTCTCTGGACTTCATCAAGCACCAAGGGCATGGTATGCTAGATTGTCTACTTTTCTGTTATAGCATGGATACAGAAGAGGTGCTATAGACAAGACCCTCTTCATCAATGTAGAAACTAGAAGGGAGGGGGGGGGGGGGGTTGAATAGTTTCACCATTATTATTTACGTTTTTAGAAAATTTACTTTACAAATTGCGTTTTTGAAAATGATTCGATTCGATGTTTACATGAAATCAATACAACAATAGATATAAACAATAATAAGTAAATAAGTAAAAGTAAAGAAATGAAAGATCAAACCGGCACACAAAGATTTATAGTGGTTCGGCCACGAAGCTCACTCCTTCGCCCCTACTCCACTCCTCGAGCCTCACACTCGAGAGTTTCACAAACACTATATCAACTCACTCCCTTATGGCGGAACAAACCTTATACAAGCTTACACCAAGTTTAACAACACTAAGCGAAATGTTGAGTCCTAATCCTGGCTAGAACCAATCTATCAAAGCCTACGTGGCTTCACACCTCGTACCAAAACGATGGCACAATACACAATATAAGACTTGCACTCAAGTCCTATTACATACACGGAACAATGAATATAAATGATGATAGATCCAAGATGAGAATGACTCTTCTTCAACACTTCGTCTCTTGATTACAACGAATGTTCTTTTATTACACTTTAGAGGAATGCTGTGTGTGATCACTTATAAACAACTTGAACCCGATAATGCGATCAAATGATATGTTTTGGAAAGGATTTCGGAATACAGAAAGTTTTAGTGCATAAGAGGTGGTTTTTCTGAAATGGAACAGTTTTGTATTTATAGACGTCAGGAAAGAGGGTCACGGTCCCTTAAATACAGGACGGTCCTTTATCAATAAGGGACCGCCGTCCACTTTAAGGGACCGTCCCGACAAACGCTCCCATTTTTTCCTGACGTGGTGAAAATTTATCTGGTGAAGAATTTTGTCGGTTTTGAGCGAGAAAAATGGCTGTTGTGCATTTGAAATTTGAAAACATTTTCTTAATAAAACATTTCTTTAAATTATACAAAAATACTTTTGTAGAAATGTTTTGTGACATGAAAATGTAAAGTTTTGATGAAATATAAATCCTTTGATCACATACACAAGTTGGTAGGTGTTTGTACATACCTTAAGTGATGTCGAAGATGAAAATGAGTTTTCTCGATTAAAAACTTACCAGTCATAGTTTTACGTAACGTGTGTTTGCATTTTGTGATTATAAAAACTAGTAGAGACCGATTAATGCAAATGACATTTTTGATATTATTTGTATTAACAATTTCTCCCTTTTTGATGATTACAAAATATAAACTCATTTTAGATCAAACTTGGCGTTAATGAGTTTTAAAACGAGTTTTCGTTTTCTTCTCCCCTTTTTTGTAGAATCAAAAAGGCTTCGTAGAAACAAAGAAATCCACGGCATCATGATGACTCCCCTAGCTTAATGCTCCCCCTTGATGAGGACACTCGGGAATCGATCGATGGAATTTGGCTGCAATAAGTTAGAAGAAACATGCAAGTAAACATAGAAATCATGCATATAAAATAAGAGAAGGCAGGAAAAACATATATTGTGGACGGTCCCTTATTGTAATGGATGGTCCTTTATATAGATATGGGACTGCCACTGTGGTATGGGACCGCCGGCAGAAGGAAAGCCTAGAATCAAGAAATCAAAATTCATGCAGAAACTAGGTCATTCATTAAGAAATAACAATGTCATTCATATGACAATTACAACATGAGTCTACATTCATAATCCTAGACTAATATTCTAGGAAATCCCATGTTGATTCCGGTTTTATTTGTTACCATGCATGCTTCTCTAGAACTTTCGAGGACGGGGTGGAGATAAGTTTCTAGGTAAAGGTGACAGAAACCCGGGTGACAAGAGAATGGAAATGATGTAGTTAAGATCATTCTTCATCTTTTGAAAATGGTTGTGATTGTAAATGCAACAAGCACAATATCCCCCGTGGGCATCCACTTGGGTAAGAGTGGGATGAGACATTGTTGGAGGATGAAGTTTTTGGGATAGGATGATGTTGAGGAGGCTCAAATCAACAAGATTGGAGAATTCTTGAGCCTTGATGGAGTGTAGGGAGTTGACATTCGTCATTGGAGGTGGAAACAAAGGTGGTAATGAATGATCTTGAGGGATTTGGTTTGGATGCCCATTGTGGATGGAGGCTCATTTTGTGGTTGAGAGGCAAAGAAGGAGAATGATGAAGATGATGCTTCATGGTGTGATGTGGGATTGGGGTTGACATGGTTATTGTGTGAGTTGTTTGAGTTGTTCATGAAATTGCCATGGCTTTGTTTCTTCCTCCATATGGGTTTGACCAACATTCTCAGTTTTCTAGGAGATGACACTTTGTTGGATGACATTGAGAAGGAGGAAGGTTATGCCATGACAATGGATGGAGGAATGAGGGTTTAAGTAGAGGAGGAAGGTTGCAAGAATAGCAAAGCATGCATGCTTAGTTTAATTAGTTCAAATAATGTTTAAGCAAATAAAGAAGGTGTATAAGACCTAGGGGTAGGCTTGGTCAAACATGCAGGAACAGAAGAAGTAAGCAAAGAAGTCATGGAACAATAATAAAAGGGGCGGTCCCGTAAATGGGTGGACGATCCTTTATCTTTTGGGGGACCGTCGTTCGATAAAGGACCGCCACCAGTAGGTTTGCCAGTTTTTAGAGAATGTTCCTAGTGTGTGCCTACATGAAACATATGTGGAGATGCGATTATCTCGAATCTAAAGAAATAAAAACCTAAGAGATAATCCAAAGTCTCCTAAGTTCAATCTTGCTCATCTTTCCATGTCGGATAACATATTTGTTACATGATCCGATAAAGGATTTGAGCGCATCGTGCATGCATGAAAAAGAGTTTTTGAATTGTATTAACAATGCAAGAAAATGTGATTTTCCTATTCGTGAGAAGATTTCGAACATATAAATTGGGGTTTTTATGCACAAAATCTGGTTTTCTTATTATCATACAATAATGGTTGTTAATAAAAAGAAATGGTTACTTCCCCAATTTCAATTTTTGTGCGCAAAAGAATCCTAGACTCAGATTAGAAGTAATGAACTTATTATGGATCTAAGAGGATACATGTTCCATCATTCCTAATCCTAAACGAAGATAAAAAATGGTTCACGCTTAAGGGGTTTGGTAAGAATGTCAGCTATGTTTTCTTCCGTTGGAATTTTTTCAAAAGATATGTTACCCTTTTGTACGTTATCCATAAGAAAATGGTGACAAATTTCTATGTGTTTGGTTCGAGACTGTTGCACAGGGTTTTTACTTAAATCTATTGCTACTTTATTATCACACGTGATTGGAATATCATCGAGTGTGATGCCATAGTCTAAGAGAGCTTGTTTCATCCATAGTGCTTGTTGACATGCCTTTCCGGTGCTTACGTATTCGGCTTCGGTTGTGGAGATAGCTAGTGCCGTTTGTTTCTTGGAGAACCAAGAAGTTAAGCAACAACCCATGAAGGTACAAATGCCGCTAGTACTTTTTCGATCCACATAATCTCCCGCATGATCAGAGTCAGCATATACAATAGTTTCTGTGCCGGTCCCCTTATGAAACTATAATCTTAAGTGTATAGTACCTTTAATGTATCGGAAGATACGCTTAACCACTTCTAAATGAGAAGTTTTGGGATCTTCTTGGAAGCGAGCACAAATGCAGACACTAAACATGATATCGGGCCTACTTGCCGTTAGGTACAATAAACTTCCTATCATACCTTTATACTTAGTGCTATCTACGGATTCACCCTCTTCATCTTTGGTGAGCTTTGTATCCGTAGCCATTGGGGTTTTCATAGGCTCAGCATCTTCTAGACCAAATTTCTTAAGCATTTCCTTAATGTACTTAGATTGATTAAAAAATATTCCATCATCTAATTGTTTTATTTGGAGTCCAAGGAAGAAGTTAAGCTCGCCCATCATGCTTATTTCAAACTCGTCATGCATGATTTTTGAGAATTCATCACACATGTCTTGACAAGTTGAACAAAATCTAATATCATCGACATATATTTGGACGATTATGATGTTTGAATCTTTCTTCTTAGTGAAAAGAGTGTTATCTACCATTCCCATTGAGTATTCATGCTTAATAAGAAAAGCTTTCAACCTATCATACCAAGCCTTAGGGGCTTGCTTTAGATCATATAAAGCTTTCTTTAGTTTATAAACATGCTCGGGATACTCGAAATCAATGAATCCTAGAGGTTGTGCTACATATACCTCCTCATTGATGAGACCGTTTAGGAATGCACTTTTCACATCCATTTGGAATAACTTAAAGTCTAATGTACAATCGTATGCAAGTAGTATCCTAATGGACTCTAATCTAGCTACGGGTACATAGGTTTCGTCATAATCAATTCCCTCTTGTTGATTATAGCCTTGTGCGACTAACCTAGCTTTGTTCCTAGATACGATACCATGTTCATCTAGTTTGTTTCTAAACACCCACTTGGTTCCTATTATGGTTACATTCTTAGGTCTAGGTACTAGCATCCAAACATCATTAGACTTAAATTGGTTTAATTCTTCTTGCATTGCGATGATCCAACTTTCATCCTTCAATGCTTCATTAACGTTCTTAGGTTCTATGATAGAGACAAAGCAAAAGAGGTTGATTTTGTTTTGAGCTTGTGATCTAAGGGTTCTTTGGTTTAGGCTTCCTATGATGTTCTCTAAGGGATGACTTTTAGATTCCTTAATGTTGGTGGTTTCATCTATTTTGATGGTTTCTCTTTCTTGAGACATGTCTAGATTTTTCATGTTTTTAACTATTGCGTTTTCTTCATCTAAATCATCATCTACCAAAGGTGATGTTTTAGGTGGATGGGGACTCTCATCGAAAGTCACGTTGAGTGATTCTTCGACGACCATTGTTTCCTTGTTAAGAACAATGTATGCTTTACTAGTTTGAGAGTATCCTAGAAATACATCTTCGTAGGACTTTGGGTCGAACTTGGTGAGATAGTCTTTGGTGTTTAAAATTTAACATTTACTACAAAATACTCTAAAGTAATCTAGAGTGGGTTTCCTACCTCTTAAGATTTCATAATGTGTTTTTCCTATGATTGGTCTAATTAGAATTCTATTAAGGATATACGTGGATGTGTCAACAGCGTTACACCAAAATTTTTGAGGAATGAATTGCTCGTTGAGCATTGTTCTACTCATTTCTTGTAGGATTCTATTTTTCCTTTCAACTACCCCATTTGATTGTGGAGTTCGTGGAGCCGAGAAATTGTGAGTAATACCATTAGCATCACAAAAAGCTCCAAATTGAACTTCATTATCAAATTGTCTACTATTGTCAGTCCTATTGGAAACTATGTTGCATCCTAGTTGATTTTGAATTTTCTTGCTAAAGTTTTTAAATTGTTCGAAAGTTTCGGTCTTGTTTTTAAGAAACCTAGTCCATGTGTACCTAGAGTAATCGTCTACGATCACTAGGGTGTAGAGATTTCCTCTATAACTCCGTATGGCGGAAGGACCGAAAAGATCCATGTGAAGAAGTTCTAGACATCTAGAAGTTGAAATCAGGTTCTTAGGCTTATGACTAGAGTGAGCTTGTTTACCAACCTTGCAAGTATCATAAAAATGTTGATCGAATTTAAGTTTAGGAAGGTTTCTAACTAGATCCTTAGAAGCTAATGATTGTAATAAAAGTATATTAGCGTGACCTAGTCTTCTATGCCATAATGTAGAATTATCATTTACCGTAGCTAAGCATATATTGTTGCTAGGTTTATTACTATTTTTCGTGACATATAGGTCACCTTTTCTAATTCCTTTGGCAATTACCTTTCCATCCTTAATAATCTCACTACCATCTTTTGAAAAGATTACATTGCACTCATTATCACATATTTGACTAATACTAAGTAAATTAAAATATTAGTTATCTACATGTTACTCATTAGTTATAGTAAGAGAATTGTAGAACCGTAGAGGGGGGGGGGGGGTGAATACGGTTTCTTAGGCTTTTTAGATGTTTAAAAACTTCAAGCCAAAGAGAACACCAAGTGGTTGTAAAATAATCCAACAACCACTATCACAACCAAAGTATATAAAGCAAGTAAAGAACACAACGATATATACTGGTTCGGGATGGGGGGTTTATACCATCCGTACGTCCAGTTGCGAATCCGCGACTTCGATACTATTCACTAATATAATCCTTTCGGTGGACTACAAACCATTACAATTCACTCCACCGATATTCACCAATATCGATGCTCACAAAGAAGGAGTTACTCACCAACGGTATTCCGCCCTCGGAAACCACCCAAAAGAATCTCACGATTCGAATTTACCTAAGGGTCACCAAGACCACTACCAAGACTTCCACCCAGAAGTATCAAACCCCAACTAGATCCCCAATGATTTAGGCTTGGTCACCAAGACACAAGACTTCCCTTACAAACAATTGAATGAATGAATGAATGTTTATTCAATCAAGCCCTAACCTAACCTAGAGACTCGATTGTAATAGAAAGGGTATAAGAAAGAAGACCCTCGACACAATCACAAGAGTGGATTAGGTTCTTGTGATTCTTCCTTTGCAAAGATATGTGTTCTTACAAAGATGTTAGTATGAAAATCAAGAATACAAGATTAGAGATAGAGAGATTTGAGAGTGTTTAGAGAGAAAGAATATAGAAAGAAAGAATAATGGCAAGAGGTGAGGAATACAATAGGCAAGGGTGGTATTTATAGGCCAAGAACCCAAACTTGGTAAATTTTACCGAGGCCGGCGCGTCACCCGCGCGTCAGCGCGCGGGCAGCGCGCCAGGCTTCTGTAAGATTTTCCCAAGTGTTGGGTGTTTGGATCTTACAAATACCTATCCTTGCTAAACCCCTAATTGTACTTCACACTAAACCTTAACATTAATCAATCTAAGGTTTATCAACTCAAATAGCCAATTTGGAAAATGTTTTGTGAAGTGTTTAAAGAGAAACCAAATTACCAAGGTTATAAAGTGTAGATAGGGTAATTTGGAAGGGGTAGAAGTGTATCTCCTCATACGGCATAAAAAAGAGAGAAAGAATATGCCAAGGAATATTCCAATGCTTTGGGGGGGGGGGAAGAATGTGATGGAGGGTTGAGATGAAATGGTTTGAATTAGATGGCTAGGATCAAAAGGAGCCTCCCTTGGTTTTCAAATAATTTTGCATGTGGGGAGTATGGATGGATGAGATGATCTCATTTGAAATGGATGGCTAGGACTACACATGCCTAGGTTAGGGTTGAGAAGGATATTCTAAGGAATATGCTTTGCTTGGGGGGAAAGGAGAAATGGAGGGTTGAGATGGTTTCATTTGAAATAGATGGTGGAGATCAAAGAGAGCCTCTTTTGCTTGGGGTAGAAGTGTGGATCAATGGTTGAGATGGTTTTGGTTTGAATTCAATGTCTAGGATCAAACATATGTGGTGGCATAGATAGGAGAGATTGGATAGATGGTTGAGATGAGTTTAGTTTGAATTCAATGGCTAGGATGGGAGGAGCCTCATTAGAGTTTCAAACAATTCCCCATGTGTTGAAAATAAAGGGTTGAGATGTGTTGTAAGGGAATGGATGGTTTAGATGTAGTGTGTAAGGGAATATGTAAGGGTGTAAGAGATTGTGTAAGATAATATTTGATTTGGATATGATTGGTTTTGTCTTATGTATAAATGGGATTAAGAGAGGATTAAGGCATAATCTAATTGCCATTAAGAAGAAAAGGTTTAGACAATTAAGATTATAAGTTGAGAAAATCATAGGTTACTTATAAGTTCAAGTAACACAACATCGAGAATCCATAGTTTCATATCTCGTGACTTTCCACAACTCGACGTTCTCAACTAATACCTTGGTTCAAACAAGTTAAGTGCTTTGCCTTGATGTAAAGCATAACCCAAGTGGGAAAGGATGTGTTTACGCAAAGTGACCTTTGACTTAGTTTGACCAATAAGGGAGTAAACCCGTTACATAATTAGAGAAGACGTAAGCACGGGATATGAGCATATGGATGCTTCAACACGATGTTACGTGAAATATGCAAGCTCCCTAAGTTTAGAAAAGCCTTGGCTAGAGGCGATAGTTAGAAAACATGAGTTGGCGTTTTCCCGTAAATGGGTGTTTTAAGAGTAGGATCTCTCAAGTCTCAAAACTTGTTTCGAGTGTTCTCAATTAAGCACATAACATATTCATACCTGTATTGAAAGATCCACATTTGTCGGGTAAGGGGAAAGCCGACTTTAAAAATTCGCCTGGAACCATACAGACTCCTGGCGCGTCACCCGCGCGTTGACGCGCGGGCAGCGCGCTTGGAGCAGACATTGGCTCCAGCGATTTTGAGCTAACGTTTGTTATTTTATGTTGTTTCGATAGTTTGTTTGTCATCATTAAAACAGATCTTGATCATGTTGCCTCAACAAGAATTATGAGTGATTTTACCTTTGCCGATGATATTGCCCTTGAGTTTACTACCAAACGTGACATTACCTCCACTACAAGCATGATACAATGAGAATAGTTTGCGATTACCCGTAATGTGATTTGTGCATCCACTATCTTTAACCCATTTGTCGGGCTCCAAGTCAATTCCCAAGCATATCTAATGATAACACAGACAAACTCAAACATATGGTCCCCAATATCTCATGGGTCCGAAGTTGTTAGCTCCGAACATCCTATACATTTGTTGCATTTGTATAGGATGTTGAAATGGTGAGTAAAATCCTATAGGAAGGAAATCATTTTTCCAATTCATGGAATAATTTTTATGATGATTTTTATTTTTAGTCATTCTTGATTTAGTTTGTCCATTCACTATATTTGTTTTTCTAGGAGGTGAAAATTCAGATATTATAGTTGGTTTGTTGTATCCTAATCTAGGTTTTAGTGTTGGTTTATAGAATTGCTTTACCTCTTTTACACTAGCAATAGGTATTTCTGATTTCATGTCGGTTAATTGTTTTGTAACAGGTTTAGGTAATATTGCAGTCTTCCGTACTAGGGACGCTCCTTTATCGATGGGACGGTCCTCTAGCATTAAGGGACCGTCTGGTTGATTTGAGGGACCGTCACCAGTAGTCAAATTCGACCGAGACTTCACAAATTTTATTTGTTTTTGATATACTAGGTGATGCTTCATAAAAATTATAACCTAAACCGGTTTTATCATCGGAGGCTTTTTGAGCTCCTATTAATTGTCTAAGAGAATGAGAGCTCTTTTCAAATTTATTTAATTTGGAGACTTCCTCTTTGAATTCCTCATTTTTGATTTTAAGATGTTGACATGATTTGCACACCGAAATAATTTCCTTTCCTTTTTCAAGTCTATATAGTTTGTCTTTTAACTTCGATATTTCTTTTTCTAATTTAGAGTTGATGGATTTTAAAGATTTGTTTTTCAAGATAGTCTTCTGACTTATTTCGCAAATTTTATCATATTCATTATATAAGTCAAGTGAATCTAGTGAGCAAATATCATAATGATGGAGATCAGTTTCGATACGTACCTCTTTTGAAGATCCAGCCATGAGACAAGTTTCATTCTTACCATCTTCATAGCTATCACTCCAAGCACCGCTTACATATTGACATTGCGTTTTTGCGCGTATCAAATTAATATACAAGGTAGACGTGAGTGGAATTTACCAATCAACCTTTAGGAAAAGGAAGACTTGTAAAAACTCGTGAATACAATATATATATGTGATACCGGGTAAGTGGTTACCCGGGTCGTGTCCCAACGAGGTGTGAATGGGCAATATTGTATGAGATTCGAGATTAAAATGCTTGTAAGGAATGGTGAGAGATTATTTGCTATTGTTGGATTACGATAAATTGCAAATGACGTACGGAAATGAAAATAAAAATAAACATAACTAAAACATGAATTCAAACAACGAAATGAAAATAAAACTTCAAATCTACTTAAAAGACTACGGGAATTATAATAGGAAGTTAGGGAAATCCTAAAACGTAGGCTAACATAAAAACGTAAACGTTAATTTAATAAAAACGCGAGTGCGCAAATTAAAACGTGAAATTAAAGTTACACTAGTCCTACGGGTTTAAAAATTATTTTTCTACGATAATAATAATAACAGAATTTTTTTGAAAAAGAAAAATATTTTTTTACACTTTTATATTTTTTATAATGAATTGAATACTAAATAAACTCAATTAAATGATTAAAATTACTAAAACTAATTAGAAAAATCTATTTTTTTTTTGTAAACTCTATTAAACTAAAAGGAAGCTAAGAAAAATAAAAAGCTAGAAAAAGCAGAAACTGATAAGATTAGATAAGCTAAATCAGAAAAAAAAAAAAAAAAAAAAAAAAGTAATACTATAAATAACAACTACAACCAATAATAACCAATATGAAAGCCTAGCACAGTTGGTAGTGGGTGTGGTGTTTGTGTGGTCTGTTGTTAGAAGGGGGTCAGGGGTTCGAATCCCCTTGCCCACCTTTTTCACAAAGCATTTTTTATTATTTTTTTTTCTTTTTGTGAAACTTTTATGATACTAGAAAATACCAAACTTAAGATTGTGACCCTTTTCAAAACTCAAAAAGACAAACTGAGATAAATATCAAACATGCAATCACAAGCAACAATCAAAAATAAAAAAGAAGACCAACAAGACAAGCTGCTACTAATGTAGCAGCAGAATAGCAGCTAAGGGCCTAAATTTGAGGCTAAAATCAAGAAAACAAACAAGCATGAAAGGGTATACCAGGTTTGCATCTAACTAACTAGTACCAACGGCTATCCAAATCACCAAAAATCAAGGGACAAACTCAAATAATGAGCAGGTTACAAATCTACAAAAAAAATGAAAAAAAAAAAAAAAAAAAAAAAAAAAAAACTGAATAAGCAAAAAAAACTACCAAATACCTGCTGATGTGCAGGACAACTAACGGGGTGACCTAGGGGGCTGAATTGAGCAAAAGAATTAAGCCATTAAACCTAAACTAATGTTGGGATTGGGGGAACCTAAACTACTGACTTCCTATATACTAAAACTAAGCATCAAATCATATTCTCACTAATCTAAAGTTGGTCAAAAAGGGTTGGTTTGGAACGACTATCTGATTGTTGCAGCAGTGGGGTGCGTTTGGAAGCCAAAATAAGCCACTAAATAAGCTTTAAAAACTGAAACAAGCCCAATCTAAACGAGAATAACTTACAAACCTTTAGTAAGGCCAATTCTAACACCTAAATCTACCTAATCCTAGCCGAGAATTGAAATCAAATAAGGTGTTTGGGTACTGATGTAAGAACAGGCCTGGACGAGTCTTATGGAGCAGTTTGCAGGCTATAATTAGCAAAGGAGATAAGCTAGAACTTGAACAAAAAGCATATAGATTTACCCTCTACACTCCTAACTACTTGCAAATACAATATAATTCCTAAAATTCTACTTAAGCTCGACTAAAAATAAAAGCAAAATGTGACCCAAGGAGATAAGCAAGCCTGATGTGCAGGTGGTTACAAGGGGGTCAAATGGCAAGGGTAGGTTTCGCACAGATCATGTAAACTTTAAAAGACACTAGAACTAACGAGCATCAAACACAAAATATTGACAATCAATGAAAATGCAAGAACTAACAGTTAATTTTGAAAATTGAATTGCAATAACCAAATAGTGAATTCCAAAACTAAATCTGAAAGTAGAAGTAAATTATAAAGCTGGAATTAAAATTACAAAGAGACTAAACTAGTCAAAACTTTTCTAAGACATGAAAAGTTGGACCCTTTCTAAGTGTGGAGAAAGGCTTCTATTTAAACAAGTGAGCCTAAGTTTCTGACGTGGTTCCCTTTTTGTCATCTTCCTGTGTGTTTGTATTGTGAGAGAGATGCAGCTTATGTCCCTTTGTGCTTCTTTAGATTAATCTTGACCCTTGATTTAACCCTTGGTGACCAAACCTTCAATCTGAGCCGTGTATTAGAAGTGGAGGGGTGGATTGATGACATGGCAGAGGGCTTCATGTGATACCTTGGACTGTTATGGTGGGTTGATTCGAGGAAGTGAGGGTGATGGGAGGATGGTGATGGTTGTGTTTGGAAGGATGTAGTCACGGGGGGGGGGGGGGGGGGGGGGAATTGGTGATGGAGATGGTGGTTTTTTTATTATCTGTGTTTGACCAAGCAGGAAGAAGGGGATGCGTTTATTTTTTTAGTATAGGGTTAGGGTTTGGTTTTGGGCTTTGGGAGATACATGGGCTTAGATTGGCTGGTGTTGGTTTTTCTTTTTGGATTACAAGGAATCCGTTTGGTTTTACAACTTGTGAAGCCCAAGGTTTCTTTTTGTAACTTTTGAATTCTTCAAGGACTGAAGTTGCCAATCTTCCGAACTTAATTTAGGGGTCATTCTTGTCAAGTTAGATAAACCAAAGGACTAAAATTGAAATTTTCCCAATTTAACACACCAGGGACTAAAACTGCCAATTTGCTAAAGTATGGGGACCAAGTGTGTAACTTTTCCAAAACTTTTTACCCAAAGATCATTTGTGATTTATTTTGACTTTTAAAAAGTTTGGGTTGACTTTTCATTGAAATGACTAACCAGGGACTAGTTTTGTAAAACTTTGAAAGTTGGGGGACTGAAACTGCCAAATATGCAAATTTTGTTCGTTTTTCGTTTGTTTTCACTCGTTTTGCATCAGAAACATATAAAACACGATCTTTGGGATTTTCTTCGTATTTTGGTGCATTTTTGAGTGTTTTTAATCGTTTTGCAGTTCAGATTTGACTAAAAATGATGAGTATTTACACACTCATCAATCCCCCACACTAAACTATTGCTAGTCCCTAGCAATCTTTTTGAGAAAAATTAATGGATTTGAAGTCTCTTTACCAAAAGCCATCACTTCTGGAGTAGCCAGATGTTTTAGGTTCAAGTAAGAGTTATGGTCCATCCGATGACCATGTGATTTTTAGCAAACCACCAGCTTTCAACGGTTTTGATTTGTCTTTACCAGAAGCCGTTTGCTCCTGGACTAGCCAACTCTTGATGGAACAGTCAACATCTTGGTGAGTTGATTACCAATTATGGTTTTTCCACTGCCTTTACCACAAGCCATAATCTTGCGGGCTAGCCAACTCATTTGCTTTTGAGGATATGGGGAGTTGAGGAACCATACAATTTTTGGCAAATTGCAAGCCATAAATGGATTTGAGGTATCTTTACCAAGAGCCGTTTGCTCTTGGATTAGCCAATCCTTTTGTCGGTTAGACAAGGCGGACTTATAACCACAAAAAATTTTGAACTTTAGTGAAAAAAATTTTAAAATTTTTGCCAAAAACGGGGGTATAAGATAGTAAAATGTGATAAAATTCGCTAGAATAGTGAAATACCCCCCCACACTTAGAATTGAATATTGTCCTCAATATTCAAAGGACCTGCTATTATGCCGACTTTTTGAACGTAAAAGGGCAACATTACAAGCTAAATGTGGAAACATCATTTTGTATTTTCACTTTATAAGTAACCACAGTAGGGGTAACTCCCCCACACTTAGGGTGAAAACCCTATAAGCATGCTACTGTTTTTGTTTACCGAGTCGCTAGCTTGACTCGACCCCGAATTCATTTGTTCTTAGGGAAGCATGATGTGGAAGAGACAATTTCCATCGGACTTTCATTCAAGATGTTTGGACAAACATTTGAAGCACGTGAAAGTTCCACATCGATGAGATAAGTACCCGGCTCAAGTTAATGGTAAATGAAAATGCCGGGATCAAAGATAGTGTCTTCAGTCCCGAAGGAGTGAAGAAGAGAGGACGTCACGGGATAGGTGAAGAAAAGAAAGAAACTTATGATGAAAATCATGATTAACTCGTCATTACCCACGGGAGAATCCATAATTTCTAGATTATGAATCTCATCATTTAAGCTTGCTTGATCAAGACATATCCCAGGTGTATCATGATCAAAATGAAAGTTATCATACTCCGGTGGAGATATGATATGAGTGAGTTCACTAGAGAACTCCTCGCTATCAGAATCAATCACAAGATGTAAATCTGTGAACTCATGTTCCGGAGTAGACTCATCACAATCTTCGCTCTGAGTACCAAAGATAGGATTATCAGAAATCAAAGTGAATTCTGATTCGAATTCAAACAGAGGATTGGTGAGAGTTGTTTTGAATGCTTCAGGAACAAAGTGATTAATATTCTCACTTGGACTGCTGAAATAAGAACTGAGTGACTGATCATGATAGAGGAGACTTTCAATTTCTCCAAGATCGGCTTCAAGGTCAACGAGATCATCGTCACTTCCCGTTGGAAGTGGTTTGATGTGAGTGAGTTCATCGGCGAACTCCTCAAGAAGGTGATTAGCATCAGAATGTGGAACTGATGCCTCAACATACTCGATGTCTCCATAAGATGCACAATCTTCGCTACAATCGGAGAAAGTCTCAATTTGATCTTTTGGACACTCAAGAGGGGAAGGTGAATCACACACATGGTCAAAAGTTCCCTGTGACTCTCTTGGGATTGGGACAAGGCTCTCAACACTAGACTTTATGAATTCGTCCGATTCCTTATCAGGAACAGTGCTAAGATGCTCATCCCCCATGTTTAGAGAGTGAGTGTGAACTTCGGGTGTGATAACAACAGACTGATCTTTCATGGAAGGAACCACAACTGATGAATCTGATGAATCCTTTTGAATAATAACAATGTTATCTTCATCATCATCACTGTCATCATCGTCATCAAATAGAGCAGCATTGCGAAGATTGACACGCATTTTAGCTGCTCGTTGCTCAGCTAGTAATTCTTCCATGCTTTTTCCAGAATCTCGTTCTTCAGCAAGTAATTCTGCCATAGTTTTCTCATGAGAATTTGGAATGAGTGGAAATTGTGGGGGTGTGGATGTGTCAAAACCGAAAAGTTGACATTGAAAATCATCATGAGGACCCCCACAATATACACAAGAAAAACTTGGTGCATTATGAAACGACATATTAGCTAACTCCTCATTCATTTCTTTTAATGACTCTAAAGTCTTTAGAAAAAAATCTTGTTCAATTTGTTGAGGAGTTGCTTGAAACATTTGGTATTGTGGAGGTTGGTCATGATGCGGATAGTCATAATTGTTACAAGGAAATGGATTCCTTGTTTGACAATCCGAGCTAAAGTGAGGACCTCCACAATACTCACAAGAAACATTCGGTGCATTTTGAAATGATGTATTATTGAAATAGCACGGTTCTTGTTCAAAGGAATTCTGAGAAGGGTAACTGAAATCGTTTTGAAAATTTGGAAACGCGAATGTATTTTCGATTTCAAAAGTGCAACAAGTACAAAGCCCATGGGTAAACCCACATTCCTTGCAAAAACATCGGTTACAAAGTGAACCATCTTCTAAGAGATCTCTACAAATATAACAATGATGTTGATCAAACGAAGATAGTTGGGGTTGTGGAGGGTGGTCGGGAAGACTTTGAGAATCATCGAAAGCATTCGGATTTGCTTTGCACCATTTACAAAATCTGTCACTAATATCACTCCCACACCGCCTACACGCGCACTTGTAACAACGATGATTGTCATCCACTGGACCTTTACAATGAAAACAATTGTAGTCGAGTGACGACATAAGAATTAAACATTAACAAGGGATGAGAAGAAAGAATTAAACGGTAAAAAGGACAAGAAGATAAGAATTAAACGCATAGGAAACGAACATTATTTTTGGGTTTTTCGAAAAAACACATCAATTAAAACGAGACCAACTCAAAAAGACAATGGTGAACATAAACCAATAATCACAATGTAAATGGCTTCTTTGAAAAAGGTACACCAATTCACAAGGATACAAAGGCAAGTTTTGATCTTTTGTTTGGGAACTTATTAATGTTCACACCCCCAGTTGGTAGGTGTTCTGCCTTGGTTCTCAGCGGTTGTTTTTTATGTTTATTTTATTTAACAAGAAAAACGGAAAATGTTTTTGTATTTTTATATGATAAATATATATACAAAAGAAAAGGAATTTTATTTTATTATTTTTTTTTTTGAAAACGATAACTTCTAGACGAAGGTTCTACAAGTCACTAATCATTGAAATCATAAAGATATTGACGCAACACAACCTCCCCGGCAGCGGTGCCATTTTGACATTGCGTTTTTGCGCGTATCAAATTAATATACAAGGTAGACGTGAGTGGAATTTACCAATCAACCTTTAGGAAAAGAAAGACTTGTAAAAACTCGTGAATACAATATATATATATATATATATATATATATATATATATATATATATATATATATATATATATATATATATATTTTATATATATATATATATATATATATATATATATATATATATATATATATATATATATATATATATATATGCGATACCGGGTAAGTGATTACCCGGGTCGTGTCCCAACGAGGTGTGAATGGGCAATATCGTATAAGATTCGAGATTAAAATGCTTGTAAGGAATGGTGAGAGATTATTTGCTATTGTTGGATTACGATAAATTGCAAATGACGTACGAAAATGAAAATAAAAATAAACGTAACTAAAACATGAATTCAAACAACGAAATGAAAATAAAACTTAAAATCTACTTAAAAGACTACGGGAATTATAATAGGAAGTTAGGGAAATCCTAAAACGTAGGCTAACATAAAAACGTAAACGCTAATTTAATAAAAACGCGAGTGCGCAAATTAAAACGTGAAATTAAAGCTACACTAGTCCTACGGGTTAAAAAATTATTTTTCTACGATAATAATAATAAAAGAATTTTTTTGAAAAAGAAAAATATTTTTTTACACTTTTATATTTTTTATAATGAATTAAATACTAAATAAACTCAATTAAATGATTAAAATTACTAAAACTAATTAGAAAAATCTAATTTTTTTTTGTAAACTCTATTAAACTAAAAGGAAGCTAAGAAAAATAAAAAGCTAGAAAAAGCAATTGGAATAAGCATTAAATAAGCACAACAGAAACTGATAAGATTAGATAAGCTAAATCAGAAAAAAAAAAAAAAAAAAAAAAAAAAGTAATACTATAAATAACAACTACAACCAATAATAACCAATATGAAAGCCTAGCACAGTTGGTAGTGGGTGTGGTGTTTGTGTGGTCTGTTATTAGAAGGGGGTCAGGGGTTCGAATCCCCTTGCCCACCTTTTTCACAAAGCATTTTTTATTAATTTTTTTTTTCTTTTTGTGAAACTTTTATGATACTAGAAAATACCAAACTTAAGATTGTGACCCTTTTCAAAACTCAAAAAGACAAACTGAGATAAATATCAAACATGCAATCACAAGCAACAATCAAAAATAAAAAAAGAAGACCAACAAGACAAGCTGCTACTAATGTAGCAGCAGAATAGCAGCTAATGGCCTAAATTTGAGGCTAAAATCAAGAAAACAAACAAGCATGAAAGGGTATACCAGGTTTGCATCTAACTAACTAGTACCAACGGCTATCCAAATCACCAAAAATCAAGGGACAAACTCAAATAATGAGCAGGTTACAAATCTACAAAAAAAAAAATACAAAAAAAAAAAAAAAAAAAAAAAAAAAAAAATCTGAATAAGCAAAAAAAAACTACCAAATACCTGCTGATGTGCAGGATAGCTAACGGGGTGACCTAGGGGGCTGAATTGAGCAAAAGAATTAAGCCATTAAACCTAAACTAATGTTGGGATTGGGGGAACCTAAACTACTGACTTCCTATATACTAAAACTAAGCATCAAATCATATTCTCACTAATCTAAAGTTGGTCAAAAAGGGTTGGTTTGGAACGACTATCTGATTGTTGCAGCAGTGGGGTGCGTTTGGAAGCCAAAATAAGCCACTAAATAAGCTTTAAAAACTGAAACAAGCCCAATCTAAACGAGAATAACTTACAAACCTTTAGTAAGGCCAATTCTAACACCTAAATCTACCTAATCCTAGCCGAGAATTGAAATCAAATAAGGTGTTTGGGTACTGATGTAAGAACAGGCCTGGACGAGTCTTATGGAGCAGTTTGCAGGCTATAATTAGCAAAGGAGATAAGCTAGAACTTGAACAAAAAGCATATAGATTTACCCTCTACACTCCTAACTACTTGCAAATACAATAGAATTCCTAAAATTCTACTTAAGCTCGACTAAAAATAAAAGCAAAATGTGACCCAAGAAGACAAGCAAGCCTGATGTGCAGGTGGTTACAAGGGGGTCAAATGGCAAGGGTAGGTTTCGCACAGATCATGTAAACTTTAAAAGACACTAGAACTAACGAGCATCAAACACAAAATATTGACAATCAATGAAAATGCAAGAACTAGCAGTTAATTTTGAAAATTGAATTGCAATAACCAAATAGTGAATTACAAAACTAAATCTGAAAGTAGAAGTAAATTATAAAGCTGGAATTAAAATTACAAAGAGACTAAACTAGTCAAAACTTTTCTAAGACATGAAAAGTTGGACCCTTTCTAAGTGTGGAGAAAGGCTTCTATTTAAACAAGTGAGCCTAAGTTTCTGACGTGGTTCCCTTTTTGTCATCTTCCTGTGTGTTTGTATTATGAGAGAGATGCAGCTTATGTCCCTTTGTGCTTTTTTAGATTAATCTTGACCCATGATTTAACCCTTGGTGACCAAACCTTCAATCTGAGCCGTGTATTAGAAGTGGAGGGGTGGATTGATGACATGGCAGAGGGCTTCATGTGATACCTTAGACTGTTATGGTGGGTTGATTCGAGGAAGTGAGGGTGATGGGAGGATGGTGATGGTTGTGTTTGGAAGGATGTAGTCACGGGGGGGAAATTGGTGATGAAGATGGTGGTTTTTTTATTATCTGCGTTTGACCAAGAAGGAAGAAGGGGATGCGTTTATTTTTTAATATAGGGTTAGGGTTTGGTTTTGGGCTTTGGGAGATACATGGGCTTAGGTGGGCTGGTGTTGGTTTTTCTTTTTGGATTACAAGGAATCCGTTTGGTTTTACAACTTGTGAAGCCCAAGGTTTCTTTTTGTAACTTTTGAATTCTTCAAGGACTGAAGTTGCCAATCTTCCGAACTTAATTTAAGGGTCATTCCTGTCAAGTTAGATAAACCAAAGGACCAAAATTGAAATTTTCCCAATTTAACACACCAGGGACTAAAACTGCCAATTTGCCAAAGTACGTGGACCAAGTGTGTAACTTTTCCAAAACTTTTTACCCAAAGATCATTTGTGATTCATTTTGACTTTTAAAAAGTTTGGGTTGACTTTTCATTGAAATGACTAACCAGGGACTAGTTTTGTAAAACTTTGAAAGTTGGGGGACTGAAACTGCCAAATATGCAAATTTTGTTCGTTTTTCGTTTGTTTTCACTCGTTTTGCATCAGAAACATATAAAACACGATCTTTGGGATTTTCTTCGTATTTTGGTGCGTTTTTGAGTGTTTTTAATCGTTTTGCAGTTCAGATTTGACTAAAAATGATGAGTATTTACACACTCATCACATATGCTCTTTGGTTTTTTCCTTTGCTTGATGTGGACAATCTCCAACTAAGTGTCTTGTATCACCACATCCAAAACATCCTTTCTCGCCCTTGCTATATCTATCTTCCCGAACTTTCTGAGGTGTTTTCTTTTCTTCACGTGGTTGTCTCACGAACCTTCCTTTTCGCTTAAAATTTTTCTTGAAATCTCTAACCGCCATAACATACTCTTCGTCTTCACTTTCTGAGCTTGAGTCCGCATCATCACTTAGCTCCTTTTTAGCTTTCAAAGCAAGTGATCTTCTTTCCACCTTGCTTTTGACAATCTCATAATCATTTTTGATGATTAACTCATGGACCTTTAAGTTACCAATGAGCTCATCGAATGATAGAGATACCAAGTCTTTGGATTCTTCAATCGCCATGACCTTTGTTCTCCACTTTGGATGTAAAGCCCTGACAAATTTCCTAACACAACTTTTGACAGAAATACCTTCATCGAGTTCTTTTAAACTCGTGATAATGGTGTTAAATCTAGCAAACGCACTATCTATAGATTCGTCTTCAGGAATGACGAATTGTTCATATTGTTGGACCAAAAGATCGATCTTGTTATATTTGACTTGATTATTACCTTGATGAGTGACTAACAAAGTTTTCCAAATGTCTTTAGCCTTATTACACATGAAAATTCTTTGAAATTCCTTTTTAGGTAAAGCGTTGTATATTACCATTTTTGCTTCATCATTTTTAGCTAATTTCTTTTTAAGATTTTCACTTTGTTTATCATAAGAAACAATTTCATTTTGTTTAGTTTCTCGGTTAAATTCAATAGGCTCAAAGTCACCCATGGTAATAACATGCCAAAGATCAAGATCTTTTAATTTCACATACGTTTTTAATCGAGTTTTTCAATAAATAAAACTATCAATCTCAAAGAGTGGTGGTCTTTGCATAGACTGCCCTTCTTGATAGTTTTAAAATACAATATTTTTTTTAAAAATCTTGAGCAACGAAGCTCTGATACCAATTGTAGAAACTAGAAGGGGGGGGGGGTTGAATAGTTTCACCGTTATTATTTACGTTTTTAGAAAATTTACTTTACAAATAGCGTTTGTGAAAATGATTCGATTCGATGTTTACGTGAAACCAATACAACAATAGATATAAGCAATAACAAGTAAATAAGTAAAAGTAAAGAAAGGAAAGATCAAACTGGCACATGGAGATTTATATTGGTTCGGCCACGAAGCTCACTCCTTCGCCCCTACTCTACTCCTCGAGTCTCACACTCGAGAGTTTCACAAACACTATATCAACACACTCCCTTATGGCGGAACAAACCTTACACAAGCTTAAACCATGTTTAACGACACTAAGCGGAATGTCGAGTCCTAATCCTAGCTAGAACTAATCTATCAAAGCCCACGTGGCTTCACACCTCATACCAACACGATGGCACGATACAACACAATACACAATATAAGACTTGCACTCAAGTCTTATTACATACACGAAACAATGAATATAAATGATGATAGATCCAAGATGAGAATGACTATTCTTCAACACTTCATCTCTTGATTACAACGAATGTTCTTCTCTTGCACTTTAGAGGAATGATGTGTGTGATCACTTCAACTAAAACCTGATATGTGATCAAAGGATATGTTTTGGAAATGATTTCGGAATACAGATAGTTTTAGTGCATAAGAGGTGGTTTTTCTGAAATGGAACAGTTCTGTATTTGTAGACGCCAGGAAAGAGGGGGACAATCCCTTAAATACTGGACGGTCCTTTATCAATAAGGGACCGCCGTCCACTTTAAGGGACCGTCCCGACAAACGCTCCTATTTTTGTCCTGACGTGGTGAAAATTTATCTGGTGAAGAATTTTGTCAGTTTTGAGCGGGAAAAATGGCTGTTGTGCATTTGAAATTTGAAAACATTTTCTTAATAACACATTTCTTTAAGTTATACAAAAATACTTTTGTAAAAATGTTTTATGACATGAAAATGTAAAATTTTGATGAAATATAAATCCTTTGATCACATACACAAGTTGGTAGGTGTTTGTACATACCTTAAGTGATATGGAAGATGAAAACGAGTTTTCTCGATTAAAAACTTATTAGTCATAGTTTTACGTAACGTGTGTTTGTATTTTGTGATTATCAAAACTAGTAGAGACCGATTAATGCAAATGACGTTTTTGACATTATTTATATTAACAATCAAGAAAAATTCAAGAGATATCATCCTTGTCCAGGTTTATGTGGATTACATCATCTTTGGTTTCACAAAAGAGGCTTGGTGTAGGGAATTTGAAACATTGATGAAGAGTAAATTTGAGACGAGTGCTATGGGTGAGCTCACATTTTTCTTGGGCTTACAGGCATGTTCAAGAAATGCTTAAGAAGTTTGATTTGAAAAATGTAAGGGCTGCAACAACTCCATATGAAGCTTCAAAGCCTAAATCAATGAATGAACCTGATGATCCTCTTAATGTTCATCTCTACAGATCTATGATTGGTTCACTTATGTATTTGAGAGCTTCAAGACCTGATATAATGTTTGCAGCGAGTACTTGTTCAAGGCATCAGGTTACACCTTTAACTTCCCACTTGAATGTAGTTAAGAAAATATCTTAAAGGCCAACCTAAGCTTGGTCTATGGTACCCTAGAGATTCTCCTTTTGTGTTGGAGGCTTATAGTGATAGTGATTATGCTGGTGCCAACTTTGATAGAAAGTCCTACTGGGGGTTGTGGAGATTGATTTCTTGGCAATGCAAGAAGCAGACAATTGTGGCTACATCTTCTACTGAAGTTGAATATGTTGTTGCTGCTAGTTGTTGTGGACAGGTACTTTGGATACAAAATCAATTGCTAGACTATGGGTTCAATTTTATGAACAAAAAAATCTTTATTGATAACCAGAGTAAATTTGCATTGTTAAAACCCAGTTTTTCATCAAAGGACAAAACACATAGAGATGTATCCAAAGTACAATTTGCATTGTTAAAAAAATCTTTATTGATTTATTGGCAATGTAAGAAGCAGACAATTGTGCCTAATTTCTATGTGTTTTGTCCTTTGATGAAAAACTGGGTTTTCAACAATGCAAATTGTATTCTGGTTATCAATAAAGATTTGTGTTCATAAAATTGAACTCGTAGTCTAACAATTGATTTTGTATCCAAAGTACCTGTCCACAACAACTAGCAGCAACAACATATTCAGCTTCAGTAGAAGATGTAGACACAATTTTCTGCTTCTTGCATTGCCATAAAATCAATCTCTTACCCAGAAATTGACAACCTCAGTAGTAGACTTTCTATCAAAGTTGGCACCAACATAATCACTATCACTATAAGCTTCCAACACAAAAGGAGAATCTATAGGGTACCATAGACCAAGCTTAGGTTGGCCTTTAAGATACTTGAAGATTTTCTTAACTGCATTCAAGTGGGAAGTCAAAGGTGTAACCTGATGCCTTGAACAAGCACTCACTACAAATATTATATCAGGTCTTGAAGCTGTCAAATACATAAGTGAACCAATCATATGGTTTCTGTTGTAGCAGATGCATATCTCCTCTACACGTTTTCTAGTGAATGCCGAATTAGGGTTTCTTGTAGTGTAAAAGAAACACACGTCTATGAACAATGTACACCTTGAAAAACACTTTTAATAGTTAGTAATATAGATCCATAGAGGATCAATTGTCATTTAGTTATTCTTTTTCAACTCTTTTGTTTATATTCCGCATAAACACTAGTTTATTGTTAGTCTCTATTGTAGTTTGCTTGTGATTACATATTCAACTTATTCTAATTGGCTCAAAGATCTATCTAATACTGATCCTACAATTCACATTCCTTATTAGTTAATAATCTAGTGATTGTATTTATATGTTTATTCTGATAGAAAATACGATGTTCAACTATTTTTTTCCCTGAAATGATGAACTTGTATTGATAAATCAACAACTTACAAACATCATTCAAACAGCTATTATGAACATGCTCATATAGCTTCGATATTCAAATATGAAATAAATTATTTTTCGTCGAAGTCAAGCCCGAATTATCTAGTGGCACTTTAGATGTCTTCAATATTATAAATATACATACATACACACATACTTAGGGTTTGTTACATCTAAGGAAACATAATTGTAATTCAGCCTAACATATTAATAAAAAAACAAACATAATAACATTAATAAAACGTAAGTTCAACATGATTATCAATAGATTAAAGAGATCAAACCTGGATGCTATTGTTATTGTTGATATTCTTCTTAAACACCAGCATCAAAAAGCTCCAAATCTCTTGTGCTAAAAATCGACAGATGTAAACCTCAAAATAGCGAATTGTAAGTGCGGAATAAAAACTAACGAATGGAAAAACTAAAGAACGAATGTCTCGTTACTTCTCCAGAATGTGTCGACTAAACAAGCAGCCTCCGATAATAAAAATACGAACGAATGCCTCGTTTTATATCTTTTTTTAACCGACCTTTGTTATGGACTTATGGGCTGCTATTTATTGACATAGTTGGAGATGAGATCAATATAGATCTCATATTTGCCATAGAATCAATGAACAAATTATAGCCACCAATTTTTATTTTTCATATTTTTTTAAAAACAAAATATCTCGCAAACCGTAAATCGTCAAGCTACAAAAAAATACCATCACGACGAGAATTAAATTATCTTTCTATAGATATGCATTGTTATATACTTTCGACGAACTTTTTGTTTTCAAATTTTCCGCTCAGAAAAATCATATATGATTTGTAAAAATCATATATGATTCGTAAGAATCATATATGATTTGATTTTAACGAATCATATATGATTTTTACAAATCATATATGATTTTCACAAATCATATATGATTTTTCTGGGCAGAAAATTTGTAAAAAAAAAGTTCGTCAAAAGTATATAACAATGCATATCTATAGAAAGATAATTTAATTCTCGTCGCGATGGTATTTTTTTGTAGCTTAACGATTTACGGTTTGCGAGATATTTAAGTTTTAATAAAAGAGTGAAAGTTTATTCTTTTTATTTTGATAAAAAAAATGAGTGAGTAAAATTGCTTGATTGGTTTTATGATAAAAGTTAGATATATAAATAACTTTTGGCGACATAGTTGTCATGACCAAGTTGCTCGCTTTCTTTCCGTTCAGCCCACGTGTGTCTTGCATGGGCATGGGCCCGAATATGAAACTAGTCAAATAATAATACAAGCTTGTCTGTGTTTGGCCCAGCCGAGATTTTAACATAATAAAGTCACCAATAAAAAAAACTGAAATGCGAAGTACTCTAACTCTAAGTGTAAATGTGAAGATTTCTTTTTCTTTGAGCATCTTGAATCACCTAAATTGAACGTCGAACGAAGAAGTTAGCAAAATAATATAGTAACTTCCTTAATTAAATGTCGAGCTTGCATTTTTATCTTACTTTAGCTCCAAAAGTAGGGAAGTTTTCATCATTTAACACATAATCAATTCTTGCAAGTTGCAACTCTTGCAAGGAACATGAACCGTCTACAAATTTTGTTGCTACAGTTTTTAATTAATGATTTTAAGTTAAAAAATGCAAAATTTATTGCTAAAGTCTTTAGTTAGAGAGATTTACAGCAAGAATCTTGCATGCAACTGTTGGAAGGAACATGATTTCCATCTATAATTTTTTAACTTACTAAATGTCAAAGTTTGTTGCTACAGTTTTTACTTAAATATTTCAATCATTAATACTTAAGATTAAAATTTATGTCATGAAACTCAATTTTTTTTAAGTAAATAGATGTACACAACGGATCTATACATACATTAGACCAGTGTCTAGTTTGTTGGAATGTTTCCATTTGTAACATAAAAGTCATGTACTCATGTTCTACTTTTTATTCATAAGATCTTCTCGCTTGAACGCTCTTAGGTTACCCACAATAGCAAGGTCGACCAAGAGGTCGGTGTCGGTCGAAGTCGGTCGCCACTATTGCAAGCTAAGGGTCAATGAGGGTCGCGAGTAGGTTTTTGGAGACCGAGGTCGTGGTCTTGACCGATTCTTGTATTTGTTTGTGTGTTTTAATTTAATTAAAATGCATTTTTGCGAGGTATGTTTTTTTATAGTATAGGTCGTCTTACTGTGTTTAAAAAGACGCATGTAGATCACAAGAAAGAGAAAGTTGAAGTGGCGGAAAAAATGAGTCACTGGGTTCACTACTGTGCCTAGCCTCATAGGTCTTGATTAAAAACATAACATGATTTCTGCGCCCAAAAGAATATATAACAAGGTTTGTATATATAGTTAGTACTAGCCATTTTACAATGTCAAGTTTATTCATACTCAAAATTACAATACCTAACATAACAGAAGCAATATATAGATATATAAACGAAAATGTCACTTCAAAAGCAATACAGTAATACTAACATTACATGCGTAAGTTAACTAATCAAGGGGTAGCTTTTTTAGGTGCTGGCGGGATCCCTGGAAATCCTGGCAATCCTGGCAATCCTGGTAATCCTGGTAATCCGGGTAATCCTGGTAGAGGCGGCAATGGTGGCAAAGGTGGTAGAGGAACCGGAAAAGCCGGTGGAGATGGCGGCGGTGAAGGATTCAACCCCGGAACAGACGGAATAACTGGATGAATCAACGAAGGTGGTGATGGTATTAGTGGTAATGGCGGTGTCGGAAGGCCCGGAGGAAGCAACGAAGGTGGTGGAGTCGGAATAACCGGAGGAATCAACGAAGGCGGTGATGGTACTAGTGGTAATGGCGGTAGTATAGGTGGAGCAAATGGAAATCCAAATGCTTTTTGATCAGATAACTGATCATTTTTTAGCCTTTTTTGGCTGGAAAGTGGTGGAAGTGGGACCCCGGGGAGGCGCGGTAGTGGGGGTACTAGGGGTGGAATAACGGGCGGAATGGGTATATCTGGTACTGGTACAGTTGGTAAAACTCCGCCCCCAATGGGTGGCAAAAATGGCGCTGCAGGATCAGGAAGCGCTGGGGGGAAGTCTTTTCCTACCAAGTCTTTTTGGCTGCATAGTTCGGGTTTGAATGTGAAGAATCCTGCTGAGAAAATGTGTGTTCCCGCAGTTTTTGATTTGTAATGGATTTGTGATGAGGTGGCAGTTGCGGCTACTGAACAATAGGGCGAGCCGCTGTTAAGTAGTTTAACTGAGCATGCTTTGATCTTGTCGAGGTTTTTGCTGATGGAAAGTGGTAGTTTGGCTTCAAATTCTCCCTTTTTGTTGGATTTTACTTCTTGTCGGAAACGTTGTTTGTCATGGTGGCTGCCACATTCCACCGCTACGGTCGCGTCTGCAAAGATATTTGATACCTATTAGTAAAGGGGATTTATGCAATGTTACATTAAAGTAAATGGATTATATATCACAAATTTTGGTTATTTGTTTTAACCCAAACTTACACAACCATTTTCAGTAACTAAATAGCTTATGGTTTTAATTGTGTTCATTTGCGCAAAGTAAAATAATTTCACTATTGGAGATATATGTATCTAAAAATTCGAAAAGATCGAGCTTATTTAGCTAACAAGCTAACAAACGAACGAAAATACCCCCATCTTGCACATTTGTGCCCAATGGACTTTTGTACCATCAACAACATGTTCTGTTTTACGCAAGGTTATAAATAACGCGAGGCGTGACGTGACAGCATGACCAAGTCTCACGTCTTTGCGAGACATTTGCGGGGTCTTTGCGCGCCTTTTAGAACCATGGTTTTATGGTATCTTTATGAAAACGATTTGTATGAGTAAACATATTTCTAGAATATTTCTAAACGCAAATGTGTTATTCATGATCGTAACGTCGTAAGGCATATATTTCACTTACTCGTGGATTAGTGTCACTTGTCTCATGGTCCATTTCATGCACATGTTACACTTCATATTTTTATTGAATCACAATTTATAAGTTTATCTAGAAGAAATTATACATATAACTTGGTACATCAATTTCAGTTTCACAAAAATATACACTTTTTTTCTTTCTTTCTATTTGATCCTAAACTACGTACTCTTAAATGTTATTAATCCAATAAAGTAAAAAATACAAGAACAAGTGCAAGTACCTGGGATGAAGTTGGAGGATTTAGATACTTCTTGATGGAAGCAAGTATCACAATAGACAGTTCCGACAAGGACGGCTGGTGCTTGCAGTTGTTTCCGATGCCCGTGTGCATGGGAAACACCATTCAAGGAGAAATATAGGACCAACACCATGAGTGAAACCCATGAAGGCATTTTGAAAGTTGTGTTTGATTCTATCTTATGGTGAAGAGGTAGTTGATTATATAGGGGATGTATATTCACGAGGGTTTTGTTTGTATTCATTATGTCAATCATGCAAAAACAAGTATAACTCCAAACCAAACTAGCACTGAATGTGGTATGGTCAAAAAGCATTTTACTGCCAAAAAAATCACTTTTGGAATATGTGTATTCCACCTGAATGGTTAATTTTGTCTTAATTAAATGATTAAATCTTAGATATGACAAAATGGACACTCAACTTTCTAGTTGTTAAAAACAAAATTAATGGAACGTTGACCTTGTTAACAACCAACAAGTTTAATTAGCAATTCATAGCGTGTAATTCTTATTTTTGTTCAACATTTTTAGACCGGACGCAGTGGTTCACCGCCTCATCTCACGTCAACGTCACATTAACACCACCCTTATTTCCCACCCATAGACGAGCTGGTAGCGGGGCTGACCGATGCTTAGCCACCCCCAACTAGCCCATAAACCCAAGTCTATTCAGGTAAAATTAACCAATAGCCCATTATTTAAGCGAATAGTTTAAACTGGCCCTCATATTTTTTTACTACGACATACGAAAGTAATAAGATGATGGATGGTGCTATCTACTTCTATTTATTATACGATTAGTTGTCCATTGCTTTTTCCATATATATCTATTTAATATTCATGGTAATTCACTACTAAACCTTCTATACATACTCTTGATTTTATCTGTATTCATATTTTAGTTGGGCAAATTTTGTTTAAGCATACATAATAATTTTAGAACAACGTATTTTTACTTCAAATTTAAGTTAAAAGCATTAGTGTGAATTTCTTATATGTCCAACAATTTTTGTTTGGCATAGAATATGTTGGTTGATATATATTTTTTTTTGAACGGCAAAGATTTTATTAAAAAACTAGCAAGACGCTAGAAGAACGTTACAAGGAAATAAGGTTAGGATTTTTAAACCAAGAATCCCATGAAAACGCCCTATTACATCTACTAGAACACCAATTAAAAGAGAAAGAAACAATATCATCAAAAAGAACCATTCTTCTAGGAGATGTCTCATCGAAAATGGTACGGTTCCTGAACCCCCAAATAAACCACCACGCAATGTAGCAAACACCCTCCAACAATAACTTAACTTTCATTGGAAGCCGAATCGAAGAAAACCAAGAATCCCAATCGGAAAAATTCACCAAAACCTGCCAATCAAGATCCCACCAACGGCATATCCGACAGAAGATGCTATGAGCCAAATCACACCCGAAAAGAATATGATTGATGTCTTCCTCAGCAGCAGAACATAACGGACACGAATAAGATTCTAATTGAATTCCTCTACGAGCAAGATTAACTCTAGTAGGAAGAAAATCACGCCGTGCTTTCCAAGCAAAAACATTAATCTTGATTGGGATGCATTTCACCCATCTCGTCGGTTCTACATGGAAAGGAAGAAATAAATTATCAAGAAAATTACGTACCTCTTTTACCCGAAATACCCCATCTCCAGTTAAGTCACAAATCCATCTATCATGTGATTGAGATAGAGACACCAAATCCAATAATGAAGATAAATCCACCATCTGTTGGTGTTCGGTCCCTGCCCTCACATGTCGTCTAAAAGAAACCGAAGCCACATTTTGCATTTTATCAGCAACCACCACCTCCTTATCCATCTCGAGCGCGAACAAGCGAGGAAAACGAATCCTAAGAGACTGATCTCCCAGCCATTGATCATACCAAAACCGAGTATCTCCCCCATTACCAATTCGTTTTTTACAGTGAGCTAGAAAATTAAAACCTTTGTCTTTCAACATATGTAATTCACGAATAATAGAACACCAATTAGAAGAAAGATTTACCGGATGCGATGTGATCGAGTTACCATACAAAGCTTTAATAACCCGGAACCACATCGAACCGTCTTGGGAAATAGATCGCCAAACCCATTTTAAAAGAAGGGCTCGATTAAGAGCATGAAAACTAGAGACGCCCAAACCTCCATTTTTCTTCAAAGCTAAAATCTTATACCAAGCAGCCCAAGTAATTTTCTTAGCCGAAGTATCCATGCCATTAAAAAACTTACTTCGAACAGCTTCCATGGAATTCAAAATAGATTTAGGCACCTTAAAGATAGACAGATTATATAATGGAGAGGCCCCAAGAACCGCTTTCAGAAGGGTCAATCTCCCTCCAATAGAAAGCGTTCTCACCTTCCATTTAGAGAGACGGGATCTTAACTTGACCAACATAGGAGTCCAAGCGTTAAGCCGCGACATACACTCTCCCACCATCACTCCTAAATAACGAAACTGATTTTGTAAAATACCACACCCAATTGACGCCGCTGCCTGCTTAACAATATCATTTGGAACTCCCACACCCATCACTTGACTCTTATTAATATTAATTCTCAAGCCCGACGCAAGAAAGAAACATTGAAGAATATTAACAATACCTTTCAGATTGGCATTTGACCATTCTCCTATGAACATAACATCGTCTGCATAGAACAGATGTGAAATATAAGTCAACCCATGTAATCGAATACCTTTGAAAACGCCTTCATTAATAGCTCGAGTAAAAGACAAATGAAGGGATTCCATGACGAGTATGAAAAGGTAAGGAGATAATGGGTCGCCTTGTTTAAGCCCACAATAAAAAGGGAATTCACTTGTCGGACTACCATTAACCAAGACCGAAGCTTTAGCAAAACTGAAAGTGCCACGAATCCACTTACACCAAGTATTACCAAATCCGAATGCCTCAAGAATATCAAGCAAATAATCCCATCTCACTGAATCATAAGCCTTTGCAAAATCTACTTTAAAAAACATCGCTTGTTTTTTTTTTTTTTTTTTTTCTTTTACACCAATGTAACAACTCATTTAGGATGAAAGGCCCATCTAAAATCTGCCTATTTGCAACGAACGCAGATTGCGTATCCGAGATAAGATCCGAAATTACCAACGCCAACCGATTTGCAAGAACCTTCGTGACAACTTTATACATACTCCCAATCAAACTAATTGGCAGGAAGTCGTGCACAAATTTTGCATCCGTTACCTTAGGGATCAATGCAACAAACAACGAGTTACAACCATTTGGAAAAACCCCGGTTTCGAAAAATTGTTCTATAGCATCACATAAGTCAGAACCTACAAGATTCCAATACTTCTTAAAAAATTCGAACGAATACCCGTCTGGACCAGGGGATTTATTCTCCCCACAGTCCCATACTGCCAACCAAATCTCATCACGAGAAACAACTCTATCCAAATCAGCAGCTTGCATATTAGAAAACCTCTTATCGAACATAAAATTAAGGACCAATCGATGCATATCAGGTTTCTTGAAACGCGCTTCAAAATGATTAAAGAAAGCCTCCTTAACTTTGACTTGGTTAGTGCACCAGATACCATCGACAAAAATACCACGGATAGCAAGCTGCGAACGTTTCTTGTTAATCAACCCATGGAAAAATTTTGAGTTCTCGTCCCTTTCAATGGCCCATTTAACTTTGGATTTCTGGATGTAGTCATTAGTTTCCCTTGAGATAATGTCATGAAGTTTGCGATGAAGCTCAGCTCGCCTTATAAGATTTGTATCAGAAACAGCCCCGCTATCCACAAGCCTATCAATATCAATTAACTCGTTCTTAATAGAATTTTTGTCGCCAACCGCGTTCAGCTTCTGATCCTTTATCCAACTCCGAATTCTGATTTTGAGAGCTTGAAGTTTTTTTTTTTTTTTTTTTTTTTTTTTTTTTTTTTTTTTTTTTTTTTTTTTTTTTTTTTTTTTAAAACGAATCATCTTATTGGAATCATTATGGGAAAAAGATCGCCATTCTTGTTCCACCATAGTATCAAATCCCTCCAAGTTGAACCAAGAATGATAGAACCGGAAAGGAATCGGCCCAAAGTCCGCATGAACCTCACAAAGAATAATCGGACGATGATCCGACAAATGTCGTTCAAGGCATATTGCTGTAATAGATGGGAAAATCGTAAAGATACCTTCAGAAACTAAGAACCGGTCTAATTTGCTCATTTTTGACCCCGATGGATGAGACCATGTGAACGCATATCCCTCCATCTTTACATCAACAAGGCCTGATGTTAAAACAAAATTATCGAAAACTCTAGCACTAGCCGGGTTAAAACACGACCCATGTCTTTCATCTATAGTCCTAACTTCATTAAAATCTCCCAACATAATCACCTCTCCATTCCAACGGCTTATCAAAGTAGCTATATAATCCCATAGAATACCTTTAGACGAAACCTGCTGTGGAGCATAAATGGCCACAAAAAGAACCTTGGAATTGCTAGGTAACCAAGTCCCATATATAGCAATGAAATTATCTGATAGAGTAGCATAATCTTTTTAAAAAACCGACGCCTCCCATACACATAGGATACCACTAGAATTCCCAATCGCCTCACTATGAACATAGTCGTAATTAGAGTTACCCCACATGAATTTAACTTCCATATGGTTAACACATTGCGGTTTCGTTTCTTGAATTGCCATAAAATTAATCTTATTTTTTGAAACTAACTCCTTAATCCACTCCTTTTTCGTCTTGTGACCAAGACCTTGAATATTAAGGGACAAAATATTCATTTGAGAACATCACCAACTCCTTGTGACCCAATGATATGTTCAAAGTCTTTCATACTACCCTCCATGGAATAGCCCATAGCTTTACCCACCCGTATCATATCCTCCATGACATCCAAAACTGAGCCTCCATTTTTTACCATGTTCCTTTGCACGTATATACTACTCGTTTCCTTATCACCATCCTGAGAGTTATTCAAAACATTAGCACTTACTACCACCGAAACCTCTTTATCAGAATGGTTCACATTCATCTCCGGAGTAAACCCAGGTGGATGTGACATCGAGGGACTAGTCTCGTGAATATCTGCTCCTTTTTCTTTGTTCAGTACACCATAAATGTTAAACGGGTCCTCCGACTTTTGATTCGCCAAATCATCACTATGGAGAATTGGTGAAGATGGATTGTTTCCAAATACAGTTTCTGAGACTTCTTCAACATCACTTAACTCATCATCTCTGGAATTCACCTCACCGCTATGCGACTGAGCTGGTATTTTAATCGACCCATGATCAGATTCATCTTCCGAGTTGTATTCCCCCTCCTTTGGTCCCAAGAAAATTGGACACCATGTGAATAATTCTTTTGCCCGCACCATGTGGACCTTACCTTTAAAGATAATCTTGAAAGACTCTAAAATAGATAAAGGTTGCTTCGTCTTGATGCATATCCTCTTACGACCAAAAGAAGGATCAACATTGTCTTCAATGTCCACCACCTCTCCCCATTTCTTAGCAATTCTCGTAAACGTTTCAAGAGACCATAAGTTTAGAGGAATCCCTTCAATGTCTACCCAAACAATACGCTCCTCGCTAACGAAGTCCTGAATTGCATTTTGTAATACAGAAAACCATGATTTTACCCCTGTATGTTGAATCAATTTCGCCTTTTTTTCCTCATTCTCACAATCAAACATGACCCATAAGCTCCCAAGATAAACCATGTTACCAACCTCGAAACCTTCGTCCATAAGTAGATTCCGCAAGTTGGAGATAACATTTGCATCTTTTACTATACCCATTACATGATTCGACAAGTCGCGTTCAACAACACAAGATTCGTCGAGTACCAAAACAGATGCAGATGAAATAGAAGGACCATAAACCGTCGCAGGAGGTTTCCCACTTACCACATTCACATATGGTCCTGATGGAGCCTTGGTTTGATCAACTCCCTTGAAAATTTTAGGAACCGAAACCGCATCTACATGCAATGATGAATTAGGTTTGCTAGGTCTTTCAAACCGGACCGGGTTTGCAAACAAGTGAAATCGCCCAATCCAAATAGTATTGAGATTTTCAGTCAACCTATCCAAGTTATTGACCTTAATGAAACTGACAAAGGCAAATCGTTTCCCCATCTTGGATCTTTTATTTGAAATAAATACATCTACCACAGTTCCGTAATCATTGCATACCTTCCAAAGATCTCTAGATGTACATTCATCCAGAAAATTAGAAACAAAAACAGATTTAGAGATTCTTACGGTTTGATCGGCTTTGGATTGAAGGAAGTTCTGAGATATTTTATAGCTCAATTGATTGACATGTATTTACATTAGAACTATATGATTTAGGGATGAGCATTTCGACCCGAATCCTGGAACCGAACCGGAACCGTACCGGTACCGTACCAAAACGGTACCGTTCCCGATATACTGTACGGTACCGGGACTACGAAATAAGGTGAAAAAAAATCGGGACCGCTAATTCGGTACGGGAAAAACCCGTATAAAAACGGGAAAAACCCGATTTCCCGGTACCGGTACCGAAACCGGTACCGGTACCGATATCCGAATCCCGTTTGGTACGGTACCGGTACCACTATTTATGCTCGGGAAAAAATCGGTACCACTAATTTGGTACGGGATCGGTACGGTACCGGTACCGCGCTCATCCCTAATATGATTGATGTGACTTTGTTACTGTGTTTTCCATCTCAAGATTTATTCGTTTATTGTTGACGTTATACAAAAACAAAAAATTGAGCCCCCTCAATTTCAAATCATGGTTCCGCCCGTGTTCCCACCACTTTTCCCTTGTAATAATCACTCACCCCTTGCCTAAAAAAAAAAAAAAAAAAAAAAAAAAAAAAAATCACTCACTCATTACCATTTACCTTAAACACGCACATACACACAAAACACTCAAAAACGTTCAAAGTTATCGATAGTCACCATGCGTGGAAACTAATAGCCCGTAACAATATATGGACTACGCTTGGTGAAGCTGGTCCAAGTGTGTAGACTATCCTCATTAGGCCAGCCATATGAACAATGTGCATTAAACATGATTAGAATGAGCTATATTGTTAGGGGTAATACCATATTAAATCACTATGCTTGTCAAAAAAATCACCTTTTAGTATCGATTTTTTTTTTTTTTTTCCTTATTGGGGTACTAAACTTTCATTTTTGGCATTTTTTACTCACTTTGAGACATTTTTATGACATTTTTACTTCTGGATTTACAAACTAAAATATATAGTATGATAGACATTTATTATGAGATGAAGGAGGTTATATATAGTGATTAATTAGGTTCTTTTAATAGACTGGTTTTGATGAATGTGTGAACTAAATATGCATATAGGACGTCGACTCATTCTGATGTCCAAACTTTTTTTTTTTTTTTTTACTTGCACATGTTAGAGGTAAAAGATAACTTTGTTTTCTTACATATGTGGTGAAGGTTGCAACAAGACTAAGTTAGTAATGATGCTGTGTTGGTTGGAATTGTGGGTAGAACCAAAGGGGGGCAAATGGGGACCCAATGGTTCACGGGAGTGCTAAGTTGGCCATAGATTCCATGAGGGTGTCAGGCTAAGGTTGGATCAATCCATGGTTCATGGTCGTAAGTCGTAACTATCACTTAAATCATTCTTGGATAACAAACTCATCTACCCAACCAGGATCCTTAACAATTTAACATGTGGCTATGCAACCATGGACGGACCCACATTGGTGCCGGGTGTGGCACGGACTACACCCTTTTTTTGGGCACGAAGTGTAATTTTTTTCCGAAAACTGTCATTTCTTCGTATGTGCAACACCCGATTTTTTTTCCCTGCTTTCATTTTTTATCTTGCAACTTTAGTTAGTCGTGCACTTTTTATTTAGCCTAAAATATAATTGTAAAGAAATAAATAGCCCACTAGCCCATTAAACCCAAATTAATTAATCTAATCTAATACTTCTAATTTAGATTTATGATTTAGTGTCATTTATTTATTTAGGGTTTTGAAATTTAATAATATGTTAACTGTTAAGAGTTTTTTTTTTATTTTCATAGTTTGATGAATACTACTCTACAAGATTACTAGTGTGTATCATAAACATTTAAACGATCTAAAGGAGTAAAGGGTTAATTGTATGATTATTTGCTTATTTGTGTTTAAAACATTTCTTACAGGAACTATGGAAAGATATAGAAAGCTTTGGGAAAATGTTCCTAGTCGTAGTGGAGGTGGAGATCCAATTCCAAAACCTACTCCAAAACCTATTTCACAACCTACTACAACTCCTTTTGCACCAATTAATATGAAATTAGATGATCTTCCATGGGAACCATCAGATAGGCCAAGCATCTATAGTTATGATCCTAACATCGTAGAGGAAATAAGGTGTTGAAATATGTGGAAAAGGAAGCTCTTGATGGCCGGAACCGAAATCAAGCAACTGGTATTTTATCATATTTTAAAAAGTTTGAGTTTGTGTTTTATTCCCACTTGATGGAGCACATTTTAGGAATCACGGATTTATTGTCGAGATCTCTTCAAAAACGAGATCAAAATATTGTAGAGGCGGTTTCAATGATAAAAGGAACAAAACAAGCATTGGTAAGACTTAGAACAAGTGGGTTTGATACATTTGTGAAGATAGTAAATTCTTTCTGTGAAAAACATGATATTTTAGTATTGAATATGGGCGAAATTTGTGTTGCTAAAAGAAACCGAGTAGCTGGCATAAAGAATCGACATTAGTTTGAGATTGATATATTTAACACAGTTTTGGATATGCAAATACAAGAGTTTGGAGATCGATTTGGTGAGATAAGCACTGAATTGCTTATTAATATGTCAGCTTTGAGTCCATGTGATTCATTTACAATGTTTGATGCATCAAAGATAATTACTTTAACTACGTTTTATCAAGATGATTTTACGAATACGGATAGATTTTCTCTTAGGCGGGAACTTGACCTCTACTATGAGACAGTGATTCATGATATAAACTTTATGAAGTTGAAAGGAATTGCCGAGCTTGCTACGTTGATGGTGACACGAAAGAAGCATATTTCTTTTTGTTGATTTATAAGTTATTGAAGCTTTCTTTAGTCTTATCTGTGGCAACCGTAATCGTGGAAAGATGTTTTTCGGCAATGAAATTGATAAAGACGAATCTCCGCAACAGAATGAGTGAAAATTATATGAATGATGCTTTAATTTGTAACATAGAAAAAGAATTATTTGTGAAGGTTACAAATGAAGACGTGATAAAACGCTTTCAAGGCTCAAAACGTCGAAGAGGTCAATAATACGAGACACGGTACTTTATTTACTAGTTTGTCATTTTTACAATTTGTATAAAGTTGATTTTTCTTTTTTGGTACTTATGATTTTTTTTGTGCAACACCCTTTTTTAAAATCGTGGATCCGTCCCTGTATGCAACAAGATATACATGAGATAACATCTCAAATTGTCAATGCCATACAGTAATGAAGTACGTTGCCTGTTACCCTGATATGGACGAAATATCAAAAAGGACAAAAGAATTTGATTATGGAGACAGTTCATAAGCTAAGCTTCACGTATGGTTCAGGCAACAAGTCTAATACATGAAAATAAATATTATGATTACCAGTTATATATGACGGGTGATTGTTGTGCCTATTAATGATTTGATTGGTTGAGTTAAAAAATGATTGGTGAGAAAATAAATAATGCAATTATACAAGTAATTTGTGCATTAGACATGTATTTAGACATGTGTTATAAGTCTAAATAGCATTACTCAATTTAAAAATTCGTTATGGTATGTTATAACATCTATTTTATATAATAAATGTGAATAATTACAAGTCATTGAAGCAGCATAAATAATTAATGTGCTGAGGTGTCTTTGCTCCTATTGGTTCAAAAATATTTAATGCTCCTATTGGTACAACACTCCTATGCTACCCCTTTCTTACAGATACTAAAAACCATCATCAATTCATATACGCTCCCAATATTGTAACGCCACAGCCATCTTCTTGATTATTTTTGGTATGCAATAAAGTCATTAACAATACCATCAATATACACGCTCCCTAATCAAAAATTCCTTTACACAATTCATCAAAATCAGTTTCAATACTAATTCAAAATCACATTCAATATCAATTTACAGTCACAATTGCAAATTAAAACACATACACAATTGAAAATTACAATACCAGCATCATTCAAGATCAATATTTTGATATGATTATATCTCGAGTCCATATCACTGGTAATCCATAATCTCTATTTTTTTTTTTCTAAATATTGTGCCAATTGATTTTGATAAATAACTTTCGGTTGTATACTTTTTTTTTTCAATTTGATACGCAGGGAAAATTTATATATTTGATATCAGTAAAAGAGAACATTTGAAAGATCCAAAACATGTTTTCCATGATTTAACTATGTGTTATGCATTTTTTTTATGAATTGTTTTAAAAAAAATTAGGGCCTCTTTATATTTGTTTGTAGGGTTTTTTTTTATATCTGCTTTCGAATAATTGTGTATTTGTCGACTGCATATGCTTCATTTGAAGATCGCATAGAAGATGTTTGATGAAATGTTTAAGAGAAAGGAAAATGTGAGAGGTAATCATTTATGCGTTGATTTAGTATTCAATCATTTGAGCATTGTTTTAGTGTTTTAATTAATGGATTAGCAAGAGTCGCAAACTGTTAACGCATTATATGGCGGTGTCTCAGGTTGCTTGGATTCCAGAGATGAATATATTGGTCTCTCGAAGATGGGATAAAACTTTTAGATTTTGTGACGTTGGTGGTGGATTTTTCTTAATAAGAATCAATTAGAGTTTCATTGGATACAACCAAGTCTTAACATTAACCATCAAATTGTATATAATTGACGTGTATCATATATGTTTTTAACAGCTCTATGGTGAACGAAGAGAGAAAAGAGCAGTCCAACATCGTGTTTTTACTTCTGACTTCTAGTGCACTATGCACACAGTGGATAGAATGCCAAAGGTAAACATACAGTTGTAAGTACCCAAAATGATTTACCTTTTATGGTTGCCACATTTACAGTTTATGCCGGTGTATGGGTTATCTTAGTTAATAGTGCTAATGCTTTTTAGCTTATAAGATTAATGGCCATCTTCCACATTCCTTTTGCAGGATACGTCGGTTATTAATATGTATGTTGATTCTACATTTGTATTAATAATGTAAAGCCAAAGAAAAAAGAAAGATATGAAATGAACTTATATATAAGTTTCAGTAAATACGTTAACATTGCAAGAAAATAAGCTTCAAATCTTTTTTTTTTCTTTTTTTTTTCTTTTTTTTTTTTTTTTTTTTTTTTTGGCATAAATGAATGTAGCTGAACTTTCTTGATAATGTCACAGGTATCCTTGCCACGTTTGCTTAAAGTCTATATGCGATTTATCATATGTCTGGAAAAAACTCGATCATGAGGTGCGTTAAGTCAATGTGAGATACTTATCCAAGTGGTTTTCTTGAAAAAAGCCCTTTTTCAACTCTCTTCCCTGTATAGAGAGGTAATTCAAGTGGTTTACTTTTTAGTTTTGAGCCTAAAGATAAACCAAGTGGTCTGTTTTTTTTTAGTCCTACTGTTGCTTGAAAGTTAACAATTTTCTATGTATAGTTGAGTTTTACTCGGTGGGGGTGTTTGGATTTGCTTAATTAGCCTGCTTATGTGCTTATTATTTATGAAAAAGCCGATAAACTCATTTTTTTAGAGAGCTCAGCTTATCTGTAAACTTAAAGCTGATGAGCTCATAATATCTAGATAGTGACATTATCGGCTTTCTCATAATTAAATAACCCATAAGCCGGCCAAATAAGCTAATCCAAGCACCCCTTATTGTTGCTATGCCATCCCATTAATATCATGTGATTGATGATTAAACATAAAGAGTACATCAATCCATAAAGTTTAAACTCAAGGTAAAATGGCAAAAGTTTACTGCAACTCTTTGATGACATAAGCTTATGCATTATATATTGCATATTAGATTTTCAAATTGACTGAATCTGATTGTTTTTCAATAACAGGGTTTATGATGTTTGACCCTGTATACAGAGGTAATTCAAGTGGTTTGCTTTTTAGTTTTGAGCATAAAGGTAAACCAAGTGGTATGTTTTTTTAGTATTACCGTTGCTTGAATGTTATCAATTTTTTGTGTATAGTTAGTTTTACTCGGTGGGGGTGTTTGGATTTGCTTAATTAGCCTGCTTATGTGCTTATTATTTATGAAAAGGCCGATAAACTCATTTTTTAGAGAGCTCAGACTCAGCTCATCGGTAAACTTAAAGCTGATAAGCTCATAATCTCTAGAGAGTGACATTGTCGGCTTTCTCATAATTAAATAACCTATAAGCCGGCCAAATAAGCTAATCCAAGCACCCCTTATTGTTGCTATGCCATCCCATTAATATCGTGATGACAGAAGCTTATGCATTATATATTGCATATTAGATTTTCAAATTGACTGAATCTGATTGTTTTTCATTAACAGGGTTTATGATGTTTGGCCGAATGATGATGATGGCTAATTGAAAAAGACTATTTCAGGTTTGTAACTTCTCAATTGATTAATGATAATTTTTTATAGTTTCTTTGTACTCACTTGCAATATAGTTAGATTTGATGCAACTGATAAGATTTTAGGTTGTAGTTAGAGAACAACGGGTGATACTAAAGACACATGAAAAAGGTTCAAACTTTAATTAACAAGTATTAGTTAGTTAATAGAAGTTGTTTACTATCGAATTTTTTCCTTCTTATTGCAACATGATTTCTATTGCAATGGTAGCCTATGTCGGTCCTGATTGAGGTCTAATTATAGTTTTCTTACAGATTCGGATTTGTTGGAAGTCGGTAACGCATACATGACTTATCTTGAATACCTATCACATTATAAAATATGGGCTTTTAATGAAGGTGGTGTTTGATTTTGTTGTCTTTTAATGTAATAAGTCAAATCAAATATGAATTATGATGTACTTAATATCATGATTTATAAATGTGTAGGCTATACTTCTTATAAGTTATGATGTGACAAACATGACTCTGGAAAGAATTGAGGTCACTGGTGTAAACCAAGGTAAACTGTTTATTTGATTATTTTTGTTTCTAAATTCATTAGGTGCATGCTTGGGTGTGGCTACTGAGAAACTTTAGTGTGCCGTCTCCATTTATAAAAATAACGATAAAACACATTGTTCAAAAGCATATCGTAGGCCGGCTAAGAGAACCGATATAGTGTTGACGGTGTATAAATCTAAGAGAACTTGATGGTGTATAAAAACTTCTGATTCTTGGATAGCTTTTGGTATTTCCTTAGCTATATCATTGCCTATTGGTAGATCAAAGTGATGTCTAAATGTGTGATTGTGCTTAACTTTATAACTTAAACCTCGCAGGGGTAACAAGTAATCAATAACTAAAATGAGTATCTGGGAGGATGGTGGTTTATGGTGGTTATAGAAGCCATGAACAAGCACCAAATGAGAGATACATGAAAGCATGTTTTTCAGTAATTTGCTATACGATTTATTTTAGTGCCATCAAGTATTAGACTTTGTATTTTTTGATCTCATGTTAAGGTAATTATATTATTCAGTGCATAAGCATAACTTTGTTTTGCAAGCAGTAGAAGATTCCATGCTATGTGCAATACATGCAAAACAAATTACTATAAGCAAACAGTAAGTCTTCACTAAACTAACTTTGTATCTAAATTCCACGTAGAGATAGCAAAATGGATGGATCAGATATGTAGGTTAAATGGGTATATCAATGGAGTGATTTTTAACTTGGGTCGAAACATCAACTGATTTATCTTGCTCAAAATGGGTCAGCTCATATAACCAAACAAATCTGTTCACTTTTAATGTTCCATTAATAATTGATAAATTAAATATGATGAACAAACTATGATATTACAGTTATAATCTATAATTTGCAATTAAAGCGGATCTTGGTAGTAACTATTGACTACACCTTGGGTTACTTTTGTCCCGTGAGAAATATTCAGTGAAGTTACAAAAATATTTTCAGAAGAAATAAGCATGGTGAGGCTGGATATGGACCTGCTTACAGAAATTCTTAAACTATCGGGAAACTAATGATACCGAAATTCAGCCTATGAAGTTGGTCAATGTTAATATTGAAGGTAAACAATTTTTTCCGGATAAGCAATTGGCTTAATTTTAAAATACATTTTTCGGATGGGTTTATATATTTTTAATTGATTGGTGTTTGCTATTGGAGAATTTCATTGTTAACCATTTTCCGGAACAAACTTTGAACGTGTTGGGGTTTTTTGTTGACAAATAATTGTTTTGTCCGAAGCAATAACCATCAGCAGCAGCAATATCAAACAAGTCAAGGTAGGTTGGGTGGTATTGGGCAAGTGAAAATGGAGCCGCTGTTATTGAATGATCAGCAAAAGCAAAAATCTCAACAGATTTGAGCCTTGCGAAATATTGGTCAAGCAAAAATGGAACGGCAACAAGTTCAGACCATGATGAAATTACCACCTGTAAAAAGTCTACAACAAGGGCACAAGCTGACCTTTGCCTTATGCAACAAAGCCATTCTGCTAGTCCTTTATTGACTCACGATACGCGTACTCTATTCATGGGATTGAACAGTTTTGAAGCCAAAAATAAATAAGATTTCTATCCTTATGCATTGCATTTTGAAGTTTGCTTTTATACTTAATAGTTTCTCATATTTTTCGAACATTTGTCTTTCATAAAATTTGATTAACTCTTATTGTAGTCAATGTAGTTTAAACATTTTACATCATGTTTCATGTTTGGTTTGTCAAGAGAAAAAAATAGTGAGTGCTTCAAATGGGTCGACCAATGAGTGCGTCAAGGAGCTTAAATAATTCACATGAAATACTTACTTCACATAAAATTGTATTATACAGATATTTACAAGCATAGTAGCTTATAGCATCATTGACTTATAACTTATTGTTTCGTTACAAGAAAATTTTATAGCTTTTACGTTCGTTGTTCTTTCTTACTTTATTCACGTATTTACCTTTTTTTTAATCAAAACCCTTCTAAAATCCTGTGGATTCCGCAGGTCTATAAGCTAGTTTGCTATATATATGGCCATTTGGTGAATTAAAATCAAATATCTTTTATGTTATTTTGCTACTTGCTTAGATGGGTATGTAAACTGTTACAAGGCATGTCCCAATATATGGTTAGGTCAATATCGATTTTAAAAAAACAAACGCGCTCAACCATGGTATACAGATTTCCACACCCTTGTTTCCGTTGAGACTTGTACCTATAATCACTTGATTGCGAAACATCTCAAACTCTCATAGATCGATATCACTAGTCTAGAAGGCAACGCTACTAAATTAGCTAGTCGTCGGAGCCAGCATATTGACCAATCATGAACAAGTTAAATAAATAATGCTTTTCTTTTTAATAAAAATTAAGAGTCGGCTTGTGTTTTTCTCTCTCATAATACACACAACATTACCTATCATGTTGATAATAACTTGAGACGTTCCTTATTCACATATTAATATGGTTCAAACTTGATACCCAAGTCCTGATATGTTAATTTTTATCACCCCTACCATATTGCCCTTGCCATGACACCGAACAATTTTTTCATTCCCAATGCATACAGTCAATGCTACCAAGCATTCCCTGAAAACCATGTTCACGCTCATGCGCCGCATATAGGTTTTGAACGTCATGCATATTTGGTTTTCTTAAAAACTCTGGACTAACAAATCAATAACGCACATATTGAAATTATCCAGACAATGACGTTCGGTACGTGCACTCATTTGCAAATACTCATTGAACACGTCTGGTGAGTTGCCATATGCCAATTGGCGAATGGCCATAGTGCATTTCATGAGAACATTAATACTCATCCGACCTGTACAATCGGGTGATTGGCTAAAGTATGCAAAATTATCAGGAAGAGGATCGGCAGTATATGATTTGATTGGCTCCGAACGGTCAACCTAAACTGACCAGGTGATGGTCAACAAGGTCAAACAGCTCAGAGTCAATGCTCCGCGGAATACAGTGGTTTCCCCGGGTCGTTATGTCCCGACGAGGTGTGAATTGTTATCAAACGGTTATGTGATCGGGTGAATCTGGACAGGAAGGGGTATAAGTGAGTTGTGATGATTACACTACTGGAATATAAAAGAAAATAGCTTAAATACACTATATTAACAAGACTGGAAAGTCAGAAAAACCAGAAACGTTTAAAACTTAAAACGCGTACGTTCACGTTTAAATAAAACGTAAACGTACAAAATAAAAAGTGAAAACGGAAATCTGAAAACACCCAGGGGGTGAAAATGACTTTTTTACAAACTTAAAGGTAAAAGAAAATTTTTAGAAAAAGAAAATAAATTTTAACACTAATTAATTATTTAATATTAATTAAATACTAATTATTAATATTTAAACAACTTAAATATAATACAATATTATTTAAACACTAGAAAAATGAAAATAAAATTTCTAAAATTATAAAATAACTAAAAATAAGTTTTAAAATTAAAAATAAGTGTTTTTGTCTTTTTGTGGATTTTCTATTAATTAATTACTAATTATATATTAATTACCTAATTAAACTATTTTAAATTAAGAAAAATAGAAATGAACAGTAAAAATTATAAGAAAATTTCTAAAATTATTTTACATTATATAAAAGCTAGGAAAAATATAAAAACTAGGTTTTACTTAATAAAAACTAATTATGCTATTTTAAACTAATTATTAATTAATAATTAATAAAACTAAGATTAATTCTAATAAATACTAAATGATAAAATAAAAATCTGAGAAAATTATTATAAATACTTTAATATAAGAGGAATTTAATAAAAATATAAAATAGCTAAGTACTTAATAAAAATTTAAAAATGAAAATTAAAATTAAATTACATTAAATAGAAACTATCACTTAATATTAAATTGTTTTTTCTTGATTTTTCTTTTACCAACCTATTTTATAACTAAAAACTAACAACTTTTGTGAAAACAAGTTTTTTATAACTTAAAAATAAGCTGTATGGAAAGCAATAAGCCCAACAGTTGACTAAAGTTGACCAAATGGGGAAATAAGCTAAAATCAGCTTAGGTGGGACCCACAATGGGTAATTCTGATTCAAACAAGTTAAGTGAACTTATTTAAGCAAGAAAAAGCAAAGGTGTCTACTGAATAAGCAAAATGATCAAAATAAGCCCTTGGAAATCTTGTTTCCACTCAGAAACTGGGACAGCTTTTAGAGGTGAAATCAGGTGGGGTCCATAGGCTTTTAGGTCAAACTATTGGTCAATGTTGGAAGTGTGGTAGGAGGGGAGTTGAATGAACTAAAATGGAGGTAGTGGGGACCACTGTGGTGGTCAGAAAACCATCACCAAGTGGTGGTGATGGTGGTGTTGCTGCTGATACAGGGCAAGGCTCAGCCCTGCAGCCCACTTTGGGTGGCTGTGGGGCCCAGAGAAAAAAATCCCAAAAATAAGGTAAAGTGTGGAACTTGAAGATGAGGTGGGGGGGGGGGGGGGGCTGCAATACCTCAAAAGCTCTCAGCTTAATTCCTACTACATAATTCTAAATAATTCCCCCAAGTTTTGGAAAAAAACTGAGATAGGTGCATTTTGACTTTTGATGAAACTTGATATCTTGACTTTGCTCAACTTAAATTATCCTAAATGATTGTTTATCCAATGTTATACTAAAATGAAGCTAATCCATGTTATGTTAGCTAGATATGTACCTACGATCATGATGATATACCCTAACTGCTAACAGATGCATAAATATGTAAGATTGTAATGAGATTTGACTTTTTGCAAAACAACCGTAGTGTTTTATGACTAAACTAACCTAAGTGCACCTATTTGAGACTCTATGAGCTAAAAATAACACCACAAGCAACTTGTGGCAAGGCTAAATCAGCCAATCCAAACACCCCTATAACTGCAGGTTTGCATTATAACTATGGATTCTAACATTTAGTTAATCAATCTAATGATTTCCCTAGGTTTCTTATCTAAAATGAAAGTTATAAGAACTATGAATTTGAACAACAAACCTTAATAACCTACTGATGTAGACTATGACTCACAAAAACACAAAGATGAGATTATGGATATAAGTTAAACAAAGAGTATGCAGTGTTGGTTCACAATGCTCAAGGCTAAACAACAAGCTGTAAACTAAATCTAATTAAGCAGTATCATACATTAATAAGCTATCATCTACAGTACCTAAGCTAGGATTAAGCAAATGCAAGAAAAAATGTAAATGAAGTCTTACTTAAAAAACACCTCAGCTGACTCTCTTGACCCAGGCTTATCTTTGGATAAGCTTTATTATACCACTGCAACTTTCATATTATACCAACAAACCCAGAAATCATTAAAGTCCCTTTGACTTTCTTTGACCATTCAGACAAATCAATTAGAACTTGAAGTAAACACTACCTAAACTCTCAATAAGTTATTGCTAAGCTTATATGAGCTTTGAGAAACTGTGAAGGTGATTTAAGAAAGGGCTTATTGAGAATCAACTAGGAATTCAAACAACAATTATTTAGAAACAGGATTGAACAAGAGCATTTAAAAGTAAATTGAACGTGCATTAATTTTGGAACTGAATTACAATACATGAAGGGTTAACATAAACAATAAACTAAAAATGTTTTAAAGAGGATTACATTACAATTATACTAAAACCACTACTACTACTGTTGACTATTCTAAAAAAAACTAACTAAGCATCTCTGCTTCTTCCTTTTTCTTTTATATTGGTCCTTTAGGCTTGTCACACCCCCAATTTACCTGACTTGCAGCGGAATGGAATACCTGGGGGTGTCTGTCATAGCACCACAGTTACAGTTACATTGAACGACCTAAAGTGTCGTTTGGAAAATACTGCATTTGATCATTGAAATAATCCAGAGTTTACAAAATGAGGTCCCCAAAATGTGTTGCAAGTTTATGAAAACAAGTCATACTAGATCAAACGTTTACATAAGTGCATGAACTAATGATGAGACGCGTCGACTCCGCGACTCCGTGAAAGTCCAAATGCATGTCTCATGAGCTACCTTAATAACCTGAAATACATTGCTAAAACGTCAACACGAATGTTGGTGAATTCCATAGGTTTGTAAAATGTAATGATGTACGGCCACCACAAGTAAAAGTGCAAGATAAAAATCTCATGAAAATTGTACAATAGCCTTAAGCTCATGACACCGAAGCTATGACTGATGAAACTCTATGCCCCTCCCGAATGTTCTGCCGAAACATTCAAATGTAAAAGACATGACATGCATCCGCTTACTGTTGGTACTCACTACCACGGATGGAGGCGTCACCCTCGATAGATCTATCCACTCACTCTCGCTTAACGGTAAATTAACGGTTCATGATGTTACAGGGGACTTATCACATGGCAAGGTAACTTAAGCTATGTACATGTGTTTGAATACTTGGGCTCGTACTAAAATGATTGATGCAATGTATTCCCCCCGTGGGATTTGAAAACAATCAAAAATGTTGAATTGAAAACGGGGCTATGAAAACTCACCTTAACTGATGAAACTGTGATGAAATGAAATGAACACCAATGAACAATTAGCTGCCGCAACCCAATATGATGGTACCATGAACATGTAATGAGCTGAAAAACAAGGCGCGCACACTAGCCGCAACCTAATATGAATGATGAATGATCTCATTTAGATCACCAAATGATGTTATGAATGTCCATGCTCATGTTCCTATACCACTCTACTCTTTGTAAAAACACTTGTGTTATCAAAATATATAATCCAAGAATTTGGAAAAATATTGCTATTAGAAAATATAATAAGCTAGTTGTAATATATATATACTTATATATATATCGTATGTTTCCATGTTAGTGTTGAAATCCTTGGGTTGTAATCCTTGAAATATCGCCTTGAAATGATGAAAATATACTTGTAATAACTAATACTTCATTAGTTATAAAATTTGGTACTTGATATTATTTCTAGCTTATAAAAGTACTTCGTAGTTTTTGTGCCAATTTTTATTAAAAGCTGTCAAATAAAAATGGGTTTAGCCGATATTCAAACGTGAATATCTTTGTCGTTACTTGTCCGTTTTACTTGTTCTTTATGTCCACGGTTACGTCTTAGTATGTAGTAATATATTTTGGAAAGCTCGGCTCCTCCGGGTTACGTCTAAAGTCTCTTTTTGTCCAATGAAAAACGTTCAACAGCAAACATTTTTCAGAAAAATACTTTTCGTCAACAATCTTGCAAAAATCGTAACTTCTTCGTTATAAACTCTTTTTAATCCGTTCTTTCGCCTACGGATTCGTTTTTGAAAGTATTTTCTAAAAATTTTGCCAAAGTTCCCTTGGTGTTTACTGATTTTCCAGGTTTTCACAAAATGGGACAGCATGTCAAAAACATGTTCCAAATCAAGTTTTCAAGGTTTATAACTAATTTCTACCATCACCAAACCTCTTGTAATCACCACATAGCTAATCTAATCCTACCATACACCTTCTTAGGGTGCCATGGACTCCTAACCAAGTTATTATAGCAAGGGGATTCATAAATAAAAAGTTAGGGTTTGTATGTTCCATTTTTGACAAAATAAATGGTGGTATAGCTAGTTGTACATGGTTTTTAGCATGGAACTCATGAAATACAAGTAAATATAAGATGATTCATGTAAAAATAAAGTTGATAACTTACTTGATAAAATGAGATGATTAGATGATGAGTATGCTTGGATTACTTGTGTTTTTCTTGATTGATTCTTGATTAGGCAAGTAAAAGGAACAACTTTGGTGTTTTAGCTTTTGAAAAACCTTCACTTGATCTTGGGATTAAGGTTGGGTCGTGGGTTTGCAAGAGAGGGGAAGAGATGAGATGAATTTCTATCTTTCTAAAAAGTGTAGATTATGATTTATGGTTTTTGGTTAAGTAAGGTTTTTAGAGGTTTATTAATATTAAACTTAGGAAATTAATGCTTGAGGTTAAGGGTGTTCATGTGGCCGGTTTTTGGTGAGCCAAGGGGGGGGGGGGGGGGGGGTAGGGGTACTTGGTATTTATTTAGGAAATTAGTGTAACGTTAGGTGTTATTACGTGTTATTCGTTAAAATCGGGTACCGGGTTTAATAGCAATAAACGTTCACGAAGTTAACCGGGATGAAATAAAGTTATAATAATGATAAAAACATATTAAAAATATGTTGGGTACATTTACTGAGTGATCGGGTGATTATTGTTTAGTTTTCACGAAAACCGTCGTTATATTCATACGCGTACGTTATAAATAAAATAAATTTCCAAAATACTGGGTAACTGAATGTTATAACTTTTATGATGTTAAAATGGATATAAAAATATGTCGGGACCATTGTGGGAATATTTAGATATATTCGTCGTGTATAAATCGGGTGTTAATGTTTACTATAAATATTTATACGTAAAAACGTTAAATGTATCAAATATATAAATTTGAAAATCCTGAGAGTGGTATAACATGAAAATGCTGTTATGATGATATGCAGACTATCTCCAGTCCGTATGAAAAGTCATTACTGATAATGCATGAATTCGTACCTGAACCAATACGGTTACGCGAATTTGAATACCCGTAAACTAAATTTACGATGAAATGTGTAATGCACGTGAATGATGAAATCTTTTCCCGCAGTGAATAGTGTTCCGTGAATAGTAAAATTTCTGAATGCTTCTCGGAATGTCAAACTGACACCAAAAATGATGAATAGTAAACTGATGAATAGTGTTTTGATGAATAGTGTTTTTCCAAAGTTCGGGAAATGACCTGAAATGACTTGAAATGGTGAGTTGTGACATTCTTCCCCTCTAAAAGGAACTTCGTCCCGAAGTTCAGTTTATGTTGGTTTCTGAAAACATATTGGTGAAAAGGTGATGATATTCGAGAATTCCAGCGAACTCTAACGATAGGAATTCGACTCTGTTTCAACTGTTTGACCACACGGTCCATGATTTCTGTTGGTTCTCTTACAAGGTCTGAGATTGTCATTTGGGTTGGATCCCTTCCAATGGAATCATGAGTGACTCATCTGAAAGTCATTTCTGGGGATCTGAAAATGTGAAATATGTTCGTGTAATCCTGTTGTTCTCTGACAATGTTCAAGTCTAACGGCCACTAGGCCTACCCTGTCTGAAATATAAATGGTCCAGTGTATATTGGTGTAACTTTCCAAGTTTTCTGAACGATAACATGCCTTTCCTAGGCAGAACTTTCAACATAATTCTGCCTACCAACTTGAAGTTTTAATGGTTTACAACTTATTGAACTTGTAACTGATTCTTGACTTGTAGGAAATTTCTGGTTATCTCATGAATGCCTACTGAACTAGTGAGTTGAGCTTTTTCCGAGTTTGGCCCATCAATAGATGGTCTGCGCTTCTTAATGTTTTAAATGTGATACTGGTAATATATATTGCTGAATTCTGCCAGAACTCAAGTTTGTATGCTAGTTGGTCGATTCTAAAATGAATCTTAAATGGTCCAATATGCTAAAGGTTCAACCTTTCTTGTTATCTAATTTGTATCATGCCAATCCAAGGCAATGCTTTTAACTTAGTTTGTTCTCTCACTTGAATCCGGATGGTTTGTTGTTCAGGATACTCAATCCAAATGATGTGTGTTACGTACCAACCTAACTTCTGCCAGTTTCTCGCTGTTGGTGTGATAACCATTGTTGTAGATGAATTTGATTTATGTTAAATGATTAGTCCAACCATTTCTAAGGTCAATCACTCATGCTTTGAGCATACTTTCCTATGTTTGAATTGTTCTCTCGCTTTGACCATCGGCCTGAGGATGATAGTGATGTTCACATCTAAATGGGTTTCTGAAGGGAATTCTGAAATGATTACCTGAAGTCCAAGGTGAATCGGTTTCCTTAACAGGAAAAACTGAAATGGGTACAATAAACCTTTGTGACTAATTCCACAACGTTCAGTCCTTCGAACTTGGCGTTATCTGAAAGGGATAGAATATAGGTAACAATTTGATTCCTTGTGTTTTGTTCCAACGGATGATAAGACATATGTTCTTCTTTGCCTAGTGGGTTTGGTCTCCACTACTGAAGTTCGTGGTTAATTTGTGGTGTCCTTCCTAATTCCTTCATCACATATTCCAAATATTCTTTATTGTCAAGTCACAAATCCTAAATGCATAAGCGATGTTGTAGGGAAAGTGGTTCTGGAAATTTGTCTTGCGATTGTGAGTTTTAGTTGAAATCCTTTTCTGAATAAACGAATTTAGAAAATGGAGCAGATGATTTACTAAGTAATATTTTTCCTGATGATTCAAAATCCAGTAGTTATGAAGTAGGAACTGTCTTCAAACATGTTGTGATTAAGACTGCTTACCAAAGTTTGATGTCTATGTATATTTCTCATTGTACAATAGTGTTGCTAAAGATTGACCAAAAAGGATCGTACTTGTTCAAAATAGGAATTTCAGAAATCATTTTTCCACAAGGTATGTGATTTATGTAAACGTATCAACTTTATTTAAAAGTGAAAACACTAACAAGGATAAAATGGTAGAATAGGAAATGTTCGCTTAAATGCATAGATGTCTAACACTTAGTTCCTGAAGTTGGATAATGTCTATTGATGGTTATCTGGCATAACTACAAGCATAGGTATTTAGACTAACTTAAGTCCTGAAATAGTTTATCGTTGTAATTGGCAAGACGAAGGTATCACTTGATGTTGTGTCGATGAATGTCTATTCTGTTTTCCCATGTAGATGAGGAGATATGTTCTGGTTTGATCCCTTGCTTGGTATGAAGGTGAGGTTATCTGAAATTTCTAGACATAATGCCTTAGAGGAATCTACATTGATATTCTTGTTTCAAACAATTGTCCTTTGTGAAAACTTACTGCAGGAAAGTTTATGTATGGATGAGGCCATGTTTAAATGAAATGCTCTACAGTCTCAATTAGAAGCTTGGTTTATTTCTATTGTGTTGTCCTGCTGACATTTATATTGAGTTCCATCATGTAGCTCAGTCTAGCTAGTACCCTTAAACGATAGAATTTGACAACTAAGTCAGAGATGGTGATTCGGATAGTCTCGCAGTATCTTAGGATTGTTGTTGAGTTATGAATTCTCTCTCTATATACTTCTAGTTCTGGTTAGTAGTTCTGTAATCCTTTCATTGCTTTTATTGTATAAAGGAATCCTGCATGTAATTGATATGGAAAGTCTCTTCTAAGGAAGTCAATGGGAAAATCCAACTTAATGTCTGAATGAGGGACTGGTGGGGTAAGTATCCAGGGATAGTTCGGCGAAAGGGATGTTTATGAAAGAGTTCCTTTGTTTACAAAACTTTTGGATGAAGATTGTTATTAACAATCCTTTGAAAAGGTAATTATTTCCTTCATGGCATAATCCTTCCTGAATTTTACATAGGTGATCAGGCTATGTATAATTGAGGACTAATGATGCGATGTTGGATTTTTGTCAAAATATCATAACTTTTATCAAAAGTTTTAGATGGTGTTCAACGCATTGTTATAAAAATGGTATCCTGATGTTTCCTTTCAAGTAACATGAAAATTGCTTCGCGTAATAATAGTAAATACTTGGTGTAATGACAGAAAAATCAATGTATAGGATGGTAATAAAATAGCTTACTTCAGAAAATTTTTCTGTAAAACAGTTTCCCCATATGATAGTAAAATAGCTTGAATGGTGCATTGGATACGTGGGTGAATCTTGTCGAATGGTAATAGTCTACTAATTCGTCAAAAATGAAATCAACCTAATTCCTGATGAGACAATGCTAAAATGTTGCGAAACGATTGAAGTCTGAGCAATTGGGATAGAAAATGGAGTAAACGATGGTTATGATTATCACCTAGGTAACAAAGGATAGATATTACATTGGATAGGAAAGTGCTTAATACCACTAGGTCATGTCATCGTACCAACGGTAAGTACAAAAGGAAAGATACAACCCTAAAGGCTCGAACTACGGTATATATATATTGAAACAAAGCTCCTCCTGCTGAAGCATTGTTGTTATCCTTGATGTTGCTAATATCCTGACGGTTCTCTTTCAATAGCTCACGCTATTCCTTGAGCGATTTAGTCATGATTCCAAGTTCCTGATTTTCTTTGTTCCTTAGCTCTGGGCAGTCATTCTTGAAATGCCCTAACTTTCCACATTTGAAGCAACTCCCTGGGATTTTCTGATTTGTGAGTTTCCTACAGTATTCAGTCCAATGACCCTGCTTCTTGCACACTCCACACGTTTTACTGCAATGACCTCGGTGATGTTGATTACACAGGTTGCAGTAAGGTAACTTTCCAATATACCTTCTCTTTGTGTGCGGTTCTGCAGCAAAGGCTCTATTCATTTCTTGTCCTTTGGGTGATTGTTGAGCAGCATTGCAACCTAGATTGTTGTTCCACACCTTCTGTGGCTAGGATAATAGTAAAAGCTAGTGAGGATATAAATCTGGTCTAGGGACTTCCTGGTGTCCCTCTGTGTGAAATCAGGTTTGTGGCATCATAAGGTCGAGATAGTCCTGAAGTGGTGTCTGAAGTTGCGCATCTATCAAATCTTAGATAATGTAGGTTCTGAACCATTCCTGAAGAATCTGCGGATGTTTCTGTTGAGTCCGTGTTATTGGTATTATCTACTAGATGTCATCTAGTTCATGGCAAGTGGGAATGGAAAAGGAAATGACAATGATGGTACCAGTGAATGAAATACTACCCTCTTTCGTGCTACCTCGCGACATCCAAATGGTAAAACTAAAGTATACACTGTGGGAAGGCCAATAGTGTAATAAGTAACTGATGGTGGTGATAGTACCTGAGTAGTAAATGCCCTACTAGTGATGGAAAGAAAACACACTATCTTCCTTGTAATAAGCATCCTAATAAGTCCATTAAGATTAATTCTGAATACACTACCAAAAGGCATTCTATGTACGGGCTGAATGATAGGAAGACTCTGTTCCTATGGCAAATCAATAGTACTAATGGTGGTGTAAGTGCAACTGATGGTATAATGGTAGTGGAAGATGACAAGGCATCTTCAATGTCGGAATCCGATAAAAGGATGTCAGGGTGAGTATCTGAAGACATGTCACTTGTGAACCAGGTCAATAAAATGATATACATATACGGATATGAGTATAAATAACTCGCACAGGGTATGTATGAAACAACATGTATCATGATTATGCACTTATGATGAAATGATGAGATGCTATGCTGATGTGGTTATAGTCTAGGGTCCAAGATACATCCTAGTTCGCTATAACCTTAGCTCTGATGCCAATCTGTCACACCCCCAATTTACCTGACTTGCAGCGGAATGGAATACCTGGGGGTGTCTGTCATAGCACCACAGTTACAGTTACATTGAACGACCTAAAGTGTCGTTTGGAAAATACTGCATTTGATCATTGAAATAATCCAGAGTTTACAAAATGAGGTCCCCAAAATGTGTTGCAAGTTTATGAAAACAAGTCATACTAGATCAAACGTTTACATAAGTGCATGAACTAATGATGAGACGCGTCGACTCCGCGACTCCGTGAAAGTCCAAATGCATGTCTCATGAGCTACCTTAATAACCTGAAATACATTGCTAAAACGTCAACACGAATGTTGGTGAATTCCATAGGTTTGTAAAATGTAATGATGTACGGCCACCACAAGTAAAAGTGCAAGATAAAAATCTCATGAAAATTGTACAATAGCCTTAAGCTCATGACACCGAAGCTATGACTGATGAAACTCTATGCCCCTCCCGAATGTTCTGCCGAAACATTCAAATGTAAAAGACATGACATGCATCCGCTTACTGTTGGTACTCACTACCACGGATGGAGGCGTCACCCTCGATAGATCTATCCACTCACTCTCGCTTAACGGTAAATTAACGGTTCATGATGTTACAGGGGACTTATCACATGGCAAGGTAACTTAAGCTATGTACATGTGTTTGAATACTTGGGCTCGTACTAAAATGATTGATGCAATGTATTCCCCCCGTGGGATTTGAAAACAATCAAAAATGTTGAATTGAAAACGGGGCTATGAAAACTCACCTTAACTGATGAAACTGTGATGAAATGAAATGAACACCAATGAACAATTAGCTGCCGCAACCCAATATGATGGTACCATGAACATGTAATGAGCTGAAAAACAAGGCGCGCACACTAGCCGCAACCTAATATGAATGATGAATGATCTCATTTAGATCACCAAATGATGTTATGAATGTCCATGCTCATGTTCCTATACCACTCTACTCTTTGTAAAAACACTTGTGTTATCAAAATATATAATCCAAGAATTTGGAAAAATATTGCTATTAGAAAATATAATAAGCTAGTTGTAATATATATATACTTATATATATATCGTATGTTTCCATGTTAGTGTTGAAATCCTTGGGTTGTAATCCTTGAAATATCGCCTTGAAATGATGAAAATATACTTGTAATAACTAATACTTCATTAGTTATAAAATTTGGTACTTGATATTATTTCTAGCTTATAAAAGTACTTCGTAGTTTTTGTGCCAATTTTTATTAAAAGCTGTCAAATAAAAATGGGTTTAGCCGATATTCAAACGTGAATATCTTTGTCGTTACTTGTCCGTTTTACTTGTTCTTTATGTCCACGGTTACGTCTTAGTATGTAGTAATATATTTTGGAAAGCTCGGCTCCTCCGGGTTAGGTCTAAAGTCTCTTTTTGTCCAATGAAAAACGTTCAACAGCAAACATTTTTCAGAAAAATACTTTTCGTCAACAATCTTGCAAAAATCGTAACTTCTTCGTTATAAACTCTTTTTAATCCGTTCTTTCGCCTACGGATTCGTTTTTGAAAGTATTTTTCTAAAAATTTTGCCAAAGTTCCCTTGGTGTTTACTGATTTTCCAGGTTTTCACAAAATGGGACAGCATGTCAAAAACATGTTCCAAATCAAGTTTTCAAGGTTTATAACTAATTTCTACCATCACCAAACCTCTTGTAATCACCACATAGCTAATCTAATCCTACCATACACCTTCTTAGGGTGCCATGGACTCCTAACCAAGTTATTATAGCAAGGGGATTCATAAATAAAAAGTTAGGGTTTGTATGTTCCATTTTTGACAAAATAAATGGTGGTATAGCTAGTTGTACATGGTTTTTAGCATGGAACTCATGAAATACAAGTAAATATAAGATGATTCATGTAAAAATAAAGTTGATAACTTACTTGATAAAATGAGATGATTAGATGATGAGTATGCTTGGATTACTTGTGTTTTTCTTGATTGATTCTTGATTAGGCAAGTAAAAGGAACAACTTTGGTGTTTTAGCTTTTGAAAAACCTTCACTTGATCTTGGGATTAAGGTTGGGTCGTGGGTTTGCAAGAGAGGGGAAGAGATGAGATGAATTTCTATCTTTCTAAAAAGTGTAGATTATGATTTATGGTTTTTGGTTAAGTAAGGTTTTTAGAGGTTTATTAATATTAAACTTAGGAAATTAATGCTTGAGGTTAAGGGTGTTCATGTGGCCGGTTTTTGGTGAGCCAAGGGGGGGGGGGGGGGTAGGGGTACTTGGTATTTATTTAGGAAATTAGTGTAACGTTAGGTGTTATTACGTGTTATTCGTTAAAATCGGGTACCGGGTTTAATAGCAATAAACGTTCACGAAGTTAACCGGGATGAAATAAAGTTATAATAATGATAAAAACATATTAAAAATATGTTGGGTACATTTACTGAGTGATCGGGTGATTATTGTTTAGTTTTCACGAAAATCGTCGTTATATTCATACGCATACGTTATAAATAAAATAAATTTCCAAAATACTGGGTAACTGAATGTTATAACTTTTATGATGTTAAAATGGATATAAAAATATGTCGGGACCATTGTGGGAATATTTAGATATATTCGTCGTGTATAAATCGGGTGTTAACGTTTACTATAAATATTTATACGTAAAAACGTTAAATGTATCAAATATATAAATTTGAAAATCCTGAGAGTGGTATAACATGAAAATGCTGTTATGATGATATGCAGACTATCTCCAGTCCGTATGAAAAGTCATTACTGATAATGCATGAATTCGTACCTGAACCAATACGGTTACGCGAATTTGAATACCCGTAAACTAAATTTACGATGAAATGTGTAATGCACGTGAATGATGAAATCTTTTCCCGCAGTGAATAGTGTTCCGTGAATAGTAAAATTTCTGAATGCTTCTCGGAATGTCAAACTGACACCAAAAATGATGAATAGTAAACTGATGAATAGTGTTTTGATGAATAGTGTTTTTCCAAAGTTCGGGAAATGACCTGAAATGACTTGAAATGGTGAGTTGTGACAAGGCTTTTAGAACCCACTTGACTTTTCCAGCTCTAATATCAACCATAGGATTAGTAGAAGCAATCCTGGCCTTCAATTGGTTTTGGCGGGAACTCTGGTCTTTGGCTGTTTCTTGATATTATTGGTGCTAGGGAGTTATTTGGAGGTTTGTGTTTGGTTTGAAGTACCAAGGGGGGGGGGGGGAGGGGGTTGAGTGTGTAAGAAGGTGAAGGAGTAGGGGTGATGATGGTTTTGGCAGAGGTACTGGGGTGAGTGGGGGATGTGAGTTTTATTTATTTTGGGATTGGGCTTGGGTAGGGTTATGGGCATGGGGGGGGGGGGGGGGGTTAGTTTGTGTTGTTTGGATCAGGCCAAGGTTTGGGTGGGATGATGTTTGTTTGGGTTTGGTTGTTTAAATAACAAGAGGTCCGTTTGGGTTGTGTAAATTTTAATCACAAGGATCATTGTGTAATTTTCAGAAAATTAAAGGACCAAATTTGTAATTATTCCAAAGTTATTAAAAAGGGTTTTTCATGTCACATAGGAATAATACAAGGACCTATTTGATATTTTCCAAAATAAAACACCCGGGGACCAAAATTGTCATTTTTCAAAAGTCTAGGGACCAAACATGTAATTTCCACAAAACTTTCACCCAGGGACCCATTTTGATAACTTTTGATTTCCCAAGGTCCAAGAATGATTTTTCTTTCAAAAATATCCCACCAGGGACTAAATCTGCCAAAATCTAAAACTCCAGGGACCAATTTTGTAAATTTCCAAAACTTTTGAGATTTTTCACCAAAGGACTAAATATGACAACTTATGATTTCAAAAGGACCTTTGGTGATAATATTCCATATTTTGAATGACCAGGGACTAATTTTGTAATTTTATGAAAGTTGGGGGACTGAAACTGCCAATTTTGCAAACTTTGTACGTTTTTCGTTTGTTTTTGCTCATTTTGCATCTAAAACATATAAAACACAATTTTGAAGTATTTTTAGTATTTTGATGCATTTCTGAGTGCTTTTGTATGTTTTGCAGTTCAGATTTGACCAAAAATGATGAGTGTTTGAGCACTCATCATGATTCAATACCGGAAACTATTTCTAGAAATAGTTTCTGGCTCATACGAAATCTTGCACGAAAGTCTCTGTGAGGATACTTACAACCTTGATTAAAATAGTCGGCCTTCAAACACTCCTCTGCAAGCTAACGTTCACGGGAAATTGGGTTACGGGTTAACCGGAAAGATGATTGGGCTTCTTGTTCTTGTATTCGTTGGTACTCATAAGCGGCCATAATTGTTAAAGTGTCGGCTTCATCTTCGATATTGGAAAGGTTTACATGTGCGGTGTAAGTTGGATGTGGATTCATTGCGAAAGAAACTTTTTTTTGACATAAAGATGGTTTTAATTTTGTGTTTGTAAAAGCGTTATATAAATGGGTATTTATAAGGTTTAAAAAAATTGATGATTTTTGTAAAAAATGGCCGTTATTTCAAACGGTAGTGTTTTTTTTTTTTTTTTTTTTTTTTTTTTTTTTTTTTTTTTTTTTTTTGAATTGCTAAATATAGCCGTTGTAAATTGGAGGGGCTTGTTTGTAATTTTTATTTTTTATATTTTATTTTTTATACAAGCCAACGTTACAACGCAAGTTGTTCTACCAACGTAGACCACAACGTATGAGCAACGCAAAGGGTGGGGTAATGGTGATAACGCCTTCACAGTGTTGCTTTGCTTACATATCGGACGAAATCACGTTGATACGTTACGACTCCGTTCCCTCTAATCCTATTTTCAACAATTCCCGTTAAATTATTGATTAGTTTTATCGAATCAAAAGTTTTCAAGATAGTTAAGATAACTTACGAATATACAAGGAGTACTAAAACCCAGTGCCGTAGATAAGTTAGCGGAGGTCATGCGCAAAAAATTTCATGATGCTTAAAGATGTCGATAGATATTTATTGCAATCATCTAAATTTAAATTTTAATGAGTTCTTCATCACTCTCAACCACTTTAGGCTAGACACAGTGGTGACTTGGGTCATTGGCTGCCACGTTAGTTTTTTCTCTCTAGTGACAAGACATATGACCCAAGTGCCATGGTGACTGATTTTTTTATTTTTATTTATTTTTTAATAAATCCTTACTTTGATAACTATTTTTTTTAGAAATACGTGTTTACTTTCCATGCATGTATACTACACGTGGTAACTATATAAAGTTTGTTTGTCATTTCATGCAAATATCAAACTTATAAATTCAACGCACTCCTCACAACACATGCATGTATAATACCATGTAGTTCATTGGTTGCAAGAAGACAATCTTGCTCAACCATACATGCGTACCAAACTATCAAACACACAAACCATATGGTATCCAACTTTCAAGTCATGCATGCTAACATCTCTTTGTCTCCAACTTGCAAGCCAAACTACAACATAAGTTCCAGCCATACAGTTTCTTTAGACAAGAGAAAAAAAATGTAAAATCGGTCGAAAATGTGACCGATTGTGTTTTTTGGCTTGTGTCGACCGATATTTGCCCATCCACAATGGCCTCAAGCGATGTCAACCTCAGTCACCGTGCAACTTAACCGATTTTTTTTTCCGACCTATTGCGTCGAGCCTTAAGATGAGTTCAACAAATATTTAGAACATAATTTCATTTATCGTTATCATTTTGAAATTGGAAGTAAATTTTGAGGTAATAAAATGTATAAAGAGATATATATTTTGAGGCTTCTAAAATTTTGAGGCCTTGTACTATAGCACACATCGTACACCCTCAAATACATTTATGTTAAAACCACTGGCGTTAGTTTTCCATATTAAGGATGAGAATTATACAATCAATTCGTTGCGTAATTAGATATTGTTTTTTATAAAGATAAAAGCGATGTTTTTGTCTATAAAAGGAGGCCCTTTTTATTTATTTATTTATTTATTTACTTTTTCATCACGGGATTGGAGATTCTTTGTCCATAGGCTACGACAATTAAGTCTTTTTCCTTAACTCACGAGATTGGAATTCAATCTTAATGTCCATTTTGTATTCGGTTTTAAAGATATGCTACAAATTTCACAATATGTTTTATAGTTATTGCATAGGACAAACAAGTGTCGTGATCCACAACTAGCGTAAAACAATTCGATTTTGGTTATATAAGTTGTTGGGACAATTCAGTGCTTAATAGTATCTTAAGTGTAAATTAAGTTTTTGAATGAATGAACATTCATAGAGTCATCTTCAGAGTTCATCGTAGATTAAAAAAATCTCACCACTTCTTGAGGCAAAACTCGATCGGTAAGTGAAGTTCTGAACCTGAAAAAATATGATGGAGTCAGAGAGTAATGATAATAACTTACTGACTCCCCATGATCTCCTAAACAATCTAAAACATTCCGAAATTTGATATTTAGGTAATATATCTAAGTTTCTGAAAGTTTAGGCCGGAAATCTCTTGGGGAAGATAAGGGTGAAAGGTGTGATGAGGGGTTTTCCCTTGGTACATCAGCTCCCAGTCAGATTTCTCTCTCTCTAAAACCTTTTCCTTCAACTTTCTATTAATCTATACTACTTATAATGGAGGAATGACTCTTTCTTTAAAAAAATTCAGATGTACACAAAATGATGCATAGTTTACAACACTTTAACACTACTACAAAAACTGGTTTTATCCACTACCAAATCCGTGGGAAAATCAGTGTGAAACGGCCTTTATCCACATATTTCACACGGATTCGTTCCGTGTGTAAAAACCCCGTGGGTAAATATTTTCCCACGAGCGTTGACTATTTTCCCACAAATATTACCGTGGATAATCCGTGGGTTTAATTTCCCACAGATTTCTCACAAATTTTCCACAGTTTCTAGTAGCCATTTTTCCCACATATCCGTGGTTTTTTTGCCACTGATTTCCAACAATTTACACACTATAATTTTCCTACATGTTTCTCACGAAATTTCCCACAGTTTCTAGTAGCCATTTTTCACACATATCCGTGGTTTTTTTTGCCACAGATTTCCAACAATTTTCACACTATATTTCCCACGGTTTCTAGTAGCCATTTTTCACACATATCCGTGGTTTTTTTGCCACAATTTTTCAACGATTTTCACACTACAATTTATGACAGTTTTATCACAGATTTCCCACAGAAAAATAAATTTTCCCCAAAAAATTATGTGGGAATTTTGTGATTAATCCGTGGGAAACACGTGGCTAAATTCCGTGGTATTATAATAGATTTTCCGAACTTGTGAATACAAAAAACGAATATTTAAAACAATAAAAACCATTAATAGATCACCGAAATAAACAAATCCATTACCCAAAATGCATAAGTGTGTCGCCAATGGACATAAATCCGTAATCCAAAAGACATAGGTTAGCAACATGTTATTGGACAACACAACATTGAAATTGTTTCCGAGATACTACAACCCAATAGTTCTAACACAAAAACTAAATCCTAATGCCAAATTTTACTAGCTAGGACCACGATCCGATTCAGCAGTTCGGGGAACATAATTTTGAGCAAAAGACACCAACCTATCATTGAGTGTTTTATGCCAAGCCTGTATGTCCGCTGCTCTTTGAGCCTCTGCAGCTGCCCTCTCATCTTCCATCTTTGTCTTCAAATCCTCATTTTGCTTTTTCAGAATCCGTATCTCCTGTTACATCCAATTATACATAACTCAATTAGAATAACAACAATATGAGAAAAAAACCAAGAACCTAAATGCCAGGAAAAAATAAACCAAGCGCATAAGGACTAAAAGCTTAGCTCATACAAACGATCACACACTACTCCATTAGAATAACAAAAAGAAACTTGGAAATCACATGCTATAAGAAAAGCCAATGGCTATTAGATCCTCAGAATATGCAAATATAATCACATCAGTCGTATTAGGAACTGCTACAGTAACTGTGCAACTTTTTTGCATCAGATGTGTTTGGTTCTATTTTGGCATATTAACAGGTGTGTTTGGTTCTATTTATGCAACAACTATGTTTGCTTCTATTAACAGGTGGGATATTAATGAGTATAGCAGTGGATATAAAGTGATTTCTATACTAGTTTAAGTTTAACTTGGGTTGCAGCGGGTCATGAGGCATCTACATTGGTTAGTGGGTGTGTCCAACCTTTTTTAGATATTTTTATGTCTTTGTTGTGCCCATGTTTGGCTCTGCATGAGTGGGACTGAATTCTTGGGTTGGATTTGTGCTGTGGGATATTGACTAATGCATTGTGTTTCTGTCCTATGCCTATGTACACGCCTGGGGTAGTCTATGGAAAGATCATATATTAAAAAACTAAGAAAAACCCAACTAGTTAACATCTTTGTTTTAGAAAACTTATCAAACACCCATCCAAATCAAACCATATTAAACAACTAAGAAAAAACCAAACTTTACCCAAACATCCTCTGATGTAGGCTGCCAATATTATCTAAACACCCTATGTCAGTCTGCTATTGCATATTTGCATTACCTAAGGCACTTTGCCGCCAAAACACAACAGTCACATATCACATTAACTTGTAACAAGTAAAAATAAACCATTCAAAATTGCCACAGTGCGTGAAACAAAAGAAATACCAATAGTACTAAATTAACCAATAGCTTGTAGGCTGTAATGGACTTGAAAAACCAAATGTCCCATGAAAATTTCACATACTGGTATTAAGAGGAGGTGAGAATAGCGAAAATAGACAAACCTCATAAGGTGAGCATGTGTGTGCGCCATAGACACTCCCGGATCCTGGTATACCTGTTAGCACAAAAGCTGGATCGTTCGTCGATCCAGCACCAAGCACGTGACCTCCATTTAATGTAGCAACACCCTTCCAAGCATCAAAATCATCTGGTGGGGACTTGGACCCATTCTCATCAATCTCGGCATTCTCTTCATTCTCTGCATGCTTTTCTGAGATAATCTTTGAATAGTCATCCTGTTACATAGAATCAACATAATATATTAGTAATGGAAAACGGGTAAAACCGGAAATTTTAAAATTTGGTAAAATTGTTAAGATTTATAAATGCACATAAGTAATTTCATTATATCATATAATAATACTTCGAGAGTTACCAATCGTTGTTTAGACATCGGATCAACAAACTCCGGATTCCCACTTGATCCAGGCACTCCCGGCTTTGTCCCTTTCCTGGCGTAGGTGTGTGTATGCAATTCTACAAGCTTCAGTCTTCGCCCTTCTCTCTTTTCCTAATTAATGAGAAACAATATCAGATTTCAATTTAAAAGTATATAAACCATTATAATTACTGGATGTTAAAATTATGGTGAAATTGACAAAGGATTATGGCTTTTATGGTTACAATAGCATCACTAGGCATTCCAAGTATTAAGAGAAAAAAAAAATTAAATGTCGAATTTTTGGTTTTATCGGGTTGACCCGATAACACTAATTATCTAACCCGAATCCGAACCGATAACACTATCTTACCAGTACGATCTTAGTATAGAGAAAGCAACGCAAGCCTGCTGTGTGCTTTCCTGATTGTGATTTGGATCTATTCTCTTTGGCAATTTTTGATTTGAGTCTCCATTCGTCGGTATCCCATACATCAACCATAGGCTTCCAATCATTTTCACCAATCCAAATTGGGCGACTGGAACTGATGCGACTGATATCCACATTATTATTCACTCTTGTGGTCTTCATTGCAGCCCTTCTCACACTTCTCATTATATACCTTTACCTATTACCAATGTGAGTTTCCCAAGCAACACGGATCTGATTACTTTCAGCAGCATCCCATCGATATAACGTCTGCACATAAATTGTTTTTTAGTTAGCTCTAACAGTTTAAAACAACATTTTCTTAATTTAGATGTGAGCAATAGTAAGTTACAAACCCCAAAACGGTTAAAACACCTATCACGATGGTCTTGGGGAACTTTTGTCCATGTGGCATAAGCACTCTTGAACATAGTCTTGAAAAGTTTAACAGCATGACGACTTATTGCCGGGTCGTAAAACCTACAAAATGGTACATTGACAAACATATAAATTGAACTTGTAGACCTGCTCTATGTTAACTCAAAGGAAGAAACCAAACCAACAAGCTGAATTATTTAATACATATACTTACACTCCGCCGATAAGCCACAGTTTAGGAAGTGATGATGAAGGGATGACGTTTGACCCAACTTGATTTTGTGATGAATTAGTGACATGCTCCTCATTATCTTCTTGAACATCTAATGTTTCATTGCTCAATATATTTGGGCTCGGACACGATTCATCTGCTGTCTCATTACCACGTCCACCTATGCTATTGCTGGCTCCTCCTCTTGGGCTACATTCATCTGCTCTATCCCTACCATTACCACAAGTATTGTTGCTTCCTCTCGGGCTATATTCATCTCGTATGTCCCTACCATTTCCACTAGTATTGTTGCTGCCTATTCCTCTTGGGCTCCATTCATCTGCTTTCTCCCTACCACGCCCAACAATACTACTGCTACCTCTTCCTTTAGGTGGTACTCTGCTATTAAGTGACTCGGGATGTAAACCTCTAGAAAGACCTCTGGATCTGGGCATGATGGACAGGCGTCACCTTAAAAAATAAACTATACATTATTACGACATATTGGATTATAATAGGCATAGCATGTTAAAATAAACAAGAAAAATAATCTAAACATTGTTACGATATATATATATTTTTGAAAGGCTAGATTAAATTAATAGCCTCTGAAAAAGAGGCAAAAACCAGAGTACATGGAACAGAATGACATGCCAAATCAGGCCATAACACCAAGAGATACAAGAAGGAAAAAGCTAGCTAAACAAGTCAAAAGGTCTTGAATCCAGAGGCTCCAATTAGCCACGTGCGGCTTAATCCGAGTAGCAATCCTCAACTTAGACAACCTTTGGATAACTAAAAAGATAACCTATACATTGTCAAGCAAGTTGAAAATAATTATGTAATCTGCGCATCATCATCAGAAGAATGATTAGACGAATCAAGGTCGATATCATCACTTGAATCATCATCATCATAAGCTTCAAACTCCTCTTCTTCACCATCATCATTTGTAACATTAGTAACAAGTTGTAAAACACACATTTTCATTACATGTTTAAATGACCAAAGTACCCCTATGTTTTAAAATTTAATAAAACAATTATTCTAAATACAAAATAAATCCTAAACACATGAGATATAGCAACATATGATATATGATAATTTTTATAAACATTAAAATATTTATAAAGTGTACTAAAAATAAATTTCTTAGAAAAAAATGTTACATTGGCCGAATTTCATTTTATTTAAGTATATAATTGATTTAAATAATTATAGAAAGTAAGAAAATCAGTATAATTGATTTAATCCCCTTAATTTTGGCCGAAAATCTTGTTCCCCCTCCTCCATATACACGGCTTTAATTATTTTTCCCATTTTAAACATATTAAAACCCTAATTCTCTCCTAAAACTCACCCACGGCCTCCACGATTTTTCCAGGGCCTTTGACCATTTTTCTCAGTCTTTTATTGATCCAAGGAGGGTGAGAAAAATAGATCCAAGTGTTAGAAGTACTCGTGATGATCGGATTTCATTTTTGGTGTTTGATTTGTAGCCGAAAAAGGGGAAAACTCATTTTTGCTCATCCATTCGATCTTAGCCATTTTGGGTATTTTTTTCATCATCCCTTTTACCTATTATAATCTATAGAAAATAATAAAATTGATCCATGCACATTATTTTGGCCATACGAATTAAAATGAAATAGAAACCCTAAAAACATGCAAAAACTCTAAATGGCTCATACGATTTTTTGGGGGCTAGATCTGATTTTTGTGATATGTTATGATGTGTATTTGACATGACTAAAATATGTTTGCAATTATTTTAGGCTTATGCAAATCGTTGGGAATTATTTTGTTTTGATTCGGTCGAATATAATTAAAATATGGTGCGAATGGTTTAGCGTTAGGGTTTTGGGTGATATTTGGTGATAGTAAATGACATAATGGTTTTGTAATGATGATGGTGATGATTGGTGTAGTGATTATGTGTTTGTTAGGGTTTTGGATGAATTATGATGTTTGTTTATTAAGTTAAAGGTTATTTTATAAATTAGAAAACTTAAGGGCTATTTATGTAAATATGTAAATCTCAACCTAATATTATTAAAGGGACTAAAATTATAATTTTGTGATACTTGGTGGATTTATATGGTTATTTGGTTAATTATGTGGTTTATATGTTAATTAGATAATTAAAAGGTTTAAATTGTAAATATGATAACTAGAAGGACTAAATATGTAAATATGGATATGATGTGCGTATTTCGACATGAAATTCACGTAGGGGCTGTTTATGATATTTTTGTAAAGCTAGGTGACTTATATGTTAATTATATTAGTTAATGGTTTAAATATGGAATATGGATAAATTAAAGGATTAAATTGTAACTTTTGAAACTAAAGGGGTATAAAGTGTAAATATGACATATTTGGCTTATGTGACTTAAGTATATGTGCGGTATTATGTTTATCTTCATTTGTGACCCCTAACTTGTTATATTTACACTTTTAACCCTAAAACATATTATGTGAACATAAGAAACCCTAATTTCACAAAATCTTTATAAAATGGAATCCTTGACATTAATGAGCATGGGAAATTGATAAAATGATGAAACTAACCTATGAGAATATGTTAACATTTGAAAACTTGCTAATTTTAGAAATCTGCTAATTATGGAAACATGCTATTTTTGGAAAGTACTATTTATGGAAACCTTCTAAAATTGGAAACTCTCTAAACTAGGAAACTTACTAAAAATAGGAAGTCTTCTAAAATTCTTAAACTAATTAAAGTGGGAAGTTACTAAATATGGAAAGTTACCTAAAATAGAAAGCTGCTAAATTTGGAAAGCTACTAAAAATGGAAAGACAACTAAAAGAGGTAATTTACATGATTTGGACTCTTCTTGATACGTATCCGTTCTCTTCTAGGTTCAGTGAAGCAGGAGTGATCCATCTCTCCTTGTTTGATTTGTGACCTTGCTTTTGTATTGGACTAAGTACAGATATTCTGTACTCTTTCAGCAAAAGTGCACACTTTCTCTCTCTTAACTTTGTCTTTGAGTTGTTATCGTATTGTGATTTTGTTTGGTCTTGGTTATGATCCTTCGTACTTGGCTCTATGATTGATGTGTTCCACCAGTATTGTGATCCAATTGTTATTCGTTTGGACTCTTATGGTATGGTGTTGACATGACCCGTTCGATAACCTTTCGTGAGCTCAACCTTTGAACCCTTGGGGGACTTTGAATGTTCTTTGGGATATTATAACGGGAGGTGAAATCTCTTTTCTTAAAATTATGATATGGAAACATTAAAGGAAAAATTATTTTATAACGACACTTTTAATATGCATTAAGACTAATCTCATATGGGATTTTATAAATTCATGAAGACCACTTTTAAAGAATATATTGTGAAAACCGTTATTAAAGAACCACCTTTATAAATGTCATATTTTGGAAGATCTTTTCTAAATGAACTTTTGTTATAAACCTTTTAAATAGGATTGTACTACAAACCTTTTTAAACAAGTGATGGGAATCTGCTAAATTGATCTTTTGTTTTAAACTCTCATTATGACCCTTTTGATCATGAACTATGGGACTTTGGAACTTGGAATAATGAACCCTGTGGATTGGAACCTTGGCTTTGACCTCTCCATTTTGACCCATTGATATTACATCTTTGATTGATCCTTTGATATAGATCCTTTGACATTGATCCTTGATATTGATCCCTTTGATATTGATCCTTTGATATTGACCCATTGATTGATCCTATGATATTGACCTTCGATATTGAACTTTTGGCATATATTGAACCTTTGACTTTGACTTGGCACTTATACTTTGATATTGAACCTTGACTACATGACCCTTCAGTATTTACCCAGGTATTACTTGTTGTGGAGTAGCCACAACCATATCATTGATGCACCAATGTTATGTACTCTAGTGTGGTTGGAGAGATGTACCACACTGTCCCTGATATTGTTATCGACTACTGCTTTGATTGTTATTGGCCTGCAGGGGCGTATGGATGCATCCTAGATTTGATTGATTGATTGATTGATTGATTGTGACTACTATATTGACTTCATTGATTATTGCTACATTGTTTGGTGACTGGGTGTGCGTGCATTGCAACCCCTCACATATTGGGAGCTAGCTACTCCATATTGGGCTACTATTGAATTGTATTGTTTATTGATTGGGCCTGGGGTAAAATACTGAATACCATATCCATTACAACTTACACTTAACCTTGTTATCGTTGATTACCCATTTGACACCATATGTAATCCATCTTCGTATTCCTTTGATTATTCCTAACTCTATTGTATTGTTTTGTTATTTGTTTGATATCTGTTCACTGAGCTTTGTAAGCTCAGCCGCATTTCTTTTCCTGCGGCAGGTTTAGTAGGAAGTTAGGTTTATGGATGAGAGATCTTATTTTGGGCTTAGAAGACTTCACCCTGATTAGCTACTGGCTGGACTTAGAGATGATTAGAAGTATTTTGATGTTGGCCTTAGTATATTGTACTTGGGCTTAGTTCATTATTGTTGCTCTTTTGTATTTTGTATTCTGTTTAGCCTTTTGTAACCCTTGTAAACTTTGTATGGAAATGTATCTCCGTTTCACTTGTGTTCTGATTTGACTCCATAATGTTACACTTTTGCCCTTCTTGGGTTGAGGTGTTACAATTATGGTATCAGAGCCAGGTTTAGATCAGCGGATGCAACATCCGTAGAGCTTTGGCTATGACCTGTGAGTTTTAGACCATTAAGCTTCCACTGTAGGAACATAGGAACATAGGAAACCACTTTGAGAACTTACCTTAGGAATCCCTTACATGAACTTAAGTTTTGACCAGTAAGGAATGGGTAGACTCTAAGGTTTTGCTTATGTATCTTTGCTTCCGCATTGCTCTGATTCGTGCCTTACGTTTAGCTATGCCTTTTTGGAATCATCCTTGTGGGAGTTAGAAATCTTTGCACCGCCTAAGTTTACCACTAGTAAGTTGAAGGCATGTAAGATTGCATGGAAATGCATAATGCTATATTGATTTTATCTTTAATCTCTGATTTGTTGGTTGATCCTTTGATATCTCTTCGGGCATTCTGAAAATCTGCATGGTGATAATGTATTTGAAGCACTCTATGTTCATATCTTGCTTTTGGTAAATCCTCTGTAAGCTTTCCGACGTTATTTGATTTTGTTTTACTCATCGTTTCTATCTTTGAGAAGTCGAGTGGTGTTTAACCACGAGTATGAGAATATCTCTTTCCCTTTGGAACGATAAAATCTGCTATGTTAATCTACCTTTCTTTCGGAAGTCAACTTCGATTTGATTCTGATATGAGATTGATTGCCCAAGCATTCGAGATGTTGACGACTGTTCCACTATTGCTCATTTGGTGTTTTGAATTATTTTGAAAATCCTTACCATGATTTCCGATTTTTAAACTTTTGCTATCATCATTGCTCCAGAGACTTGTATGTTACCTTCGCGGTTATGAAGTTCCCTTGCACCTATTTTGTCCACCAAGAGATGAACATTTTAGTGTGAATTATGTTTTGGCACCCTGAAATTTCGGATATGATTCTTGTTGAACCGCCAAGTTTTCCATCGGAAGATGGAGCTGGATAGAACCTGAAGATGACAGACAACAGTAACTATCCTGGAGATTTGATGACCCGCAAGACGGAAGAGTGGATGAGCAGAACGCAAGAACCTGGTCAAGACAGCGAACCTGGAGCTGATGAAGAACATACAGTCTTACTTCCCTATTCATCTTGGTTGTACTAAGATGAATTAAGAGTGGAAGCAGACTGGATGATGAGGAGATTGAAGACCGTACCAAAGATTCACATTGCTCAGTCACATTCCAAGAAGAAACTGCAGAAGGCTTGAGGAACCAAACTCAAGATAATGATGTCGTTTCACTCTTAAACTGGAAGATGGACGAAGACTGACTACTTGGACATAAGAAGATTCTGAAGAGATGAATTCTTGAAACGAACCTTGTGATGGAGGAATTGATGCCTTAGCAACATGTTTCTTTCTGATGATGATTGTTTGATTTTGTTACGTTTTTCCGAGCTTCATCGTTTTGTTCGACATCGTTTTGTTATTGATCTTTGAATAGGGCTAACTCAGGTGTTAGTTGGACTGATAGGTGGAATTGTAGATTTGTTTCACTAATCGAGACAAAGTATGACCATTATGAGGGCATATTTATATGATGCAAGTATTATGACGCCTGGCCAACGTGATAATACTTACATCATATGTAACACCCCAACCCGACAAGGGTAAAAATGTCACAAATTATGGTGTTACATCAGAACAAGCAGACAGATCAAAAGCAGAAAACTTACATAAATAACTTACTTCAAATAACTATGGTCAAATTCTTCACTCAGTTCTACACTCAAGCCCAGAAAGCTATCCCAAAAGCTATCTTGAATACCTGCCACGGAGAAAAGAAATGCGGCTGAGCTACGAAAGCTCAGTGAACGGATATAACAAAAGAAAACTGAAATAAATGCTGAAGTACAGAAGATATAATTTTAGGAAAACATATTTAGGTTTAACAGATAATACGGAAATGTAAAGTGTAGGTTAAGTAAGGAATCTATACAGTCACCTGTATAAACAGAATCAAAATATACCATGAGCTCAGAAACATATCATAATCACATAAGTTGTACAAGAAGTAGCTAGCTCCATTGTACCGAAAGTGAAAGGAGTACATTGCACATACAACAAGTCACTAAACATAATCATATCATATCATAATAGAAAACAGATCTAGGATGCATCCATACGCCCCTGAAAATTAGTGCACATTCATATATAACGGAAGGGACGTGGCAGAACATCACTCTACTGCCCTAGAGTCATGCCATAGGTGCATCTATGACACGGACATGGAACCCCCATGCCTAGTGAAGCTCAGGTAACAAAAGGTTCATAATAAAGGTTCAAATCATAGTTGTCATATCAGAAGGTTCAAACAGAAACGTTTATCATAGCAAAAGTTCAAATCAGAAAGTTCATATCAAAGGTTCATATCAGAGGTTCATATCACAAAGGAAACCTTAAGAGTAAGGTCAGAATATCCGTACCTCAAAAGTAAAGCTGACAGAAGTAGAAAGATCAAATAATGGAATAGTACTCTTCTTCAGAAATCTACACACAATTTGTTACTCATTAATATCTTATTCAATCATTTACTTTTTCATATTCTATATTAGTTCTAGGGTTTACATAAACATTTAGGTTAAATATTTAATAACTTGTTAATATGGTTTTAGGGTTTAAAGTGTACTTATATTAAAGTATAGGGTTTTAATTATAAATATCACAAATTTTATATATTATCCAAGTTAGCCCCTTAACTTTTATATTTTATGAATTAATCCTTATAATTTAGTAATTTACACTTTACACCATTTAAGTTACAAAATTACAATTTGAACTCTTTAATTATATAACTTACCAAATAAACCTTTTAAATATCAAAATTACATTTTATACCCCTATACATATTTTATGCGAGTTACCCTTTATAATATATAGTTTATAAAATTAACCCTCAAGTTTCAATATTTACAAAACACACCCATAACTTTTCTACAAACAATTCGGACCCTTAATTACACCACAAAACCCTAACCCTAGCCTCATTAATTACCTTCACTAATTAACAATCATTAACAATTAACTTTGAACCAAACCCTAACTCCAATTGAACCAAACCCTAAACCTTTTCTTTTATTTTTATTTTCTTATCAACCGATTACCAAATAAATCCCAAAACAATTTCTAACATTAGAATATCATGGAACTGATTTTATTAGAGTTTCATAACATGTATAGGACCTTTATAAAATAGATTCAAAGTGCAAAAAAATTCTTATAGCCGATTTGAGTTTTAATCAATTGTTAGGGTTTTTCAGTTTCAATAAATTCGTACAAGCTACAAAAGATGCATGATTCAATTTTACTATTTTATAAAGATAATATATGATATATAAGATACTAGAAAAATACTAGAAAGATTTTAAGATGTGTGAACAAACAGATGGGATTTTTACCTCTCGGTTTACTTAAATCATCCCAAACAATCTCCCAAGCTCTAACGATCACACCTCAGACCTTAGCACTATTTTTCTAGTCTTCTTAAGCTTGAGACACGTTTAGGAAAAATAGCTAAGAGTTCTAGAAAACTTATATTCGACTGTGGGTATTTTTGGGGTTGTCGACTTTGATTTAAAGTCGGTTAGGGATTTTTTAAAAAAAAGAAAAACGTGTATAATATATTTATAAGGAATAGGACACTTATCTTGGGCTGCAATATATTGTGATAAGTCCTAATTAAAATATTATACATGTTTCCTATTTATTTGGGATTTATTTCTTAATTTAAATACATATATTTAATATATATAACATATAATAAATCGAATTTATTTATTTATATGATAAAAATTATTTTACTTTTACAAAATGTACAAATTTTATTTATATATAATTTATTGTGATTATATGTTGTAAAATTTCTAAATTTTTAGGGTTTTCTTCATATTATTTAAGTATTATAACAAATTATTAAAACTTAAAGGCATTTTGGTCATTTTGCATTTTTTTAGAATTTTAGGTATTACATCATATAACGTGCACTTGTTGTGTTCATAGGATGTCTTGAGAAGTGCATTAGTGGAGACTTAGATTAATGTTTTCGTTTGCGATGATCTGCGAATAGTGAGACTTTAGGATTCTTTCAATCAGTACGTTTGATCTTCCTTATCGCCGTACATTTTGATATGTTTGGATACTCGTCATGCGATTGTTTGACTTCTATGTTTTGATAAAAATCCTAAGTTCCGTTGTAGAACTTCCAGCCATTTGATGTTATCTATCAACTTATTTTCCGTCTATATGGATTTGATTCGTTACTATGAAGAGCTACACATATGCCTTGCTATGTACACGCTCCTCACACTCGATGGATCTGTTTCATGATAATCTGTTATGAGTTAATGAGTTAAAATATGAAGCTTTGGATTCTGAGAATCAAGATCTGTCGCTTTACGAGAATACCTTTGAAAGGTTGTATTGAAGAGGAAACTATTTGAAAATCCGAAAAGTTAAACTTTTATATATATATATATATATATATATATATATATATATATATATATATATATATATATATATATATATATATATATCACCCTCATGATTGCTATCATTCGAGACATTCTCATTTGATCAGTCCATTTCCTTGTTCACGGACGAAATACCCACCCAATCCTACATCTTTCTTTAAATATCTTATAAGGGGATACGATTATCATCGGTTACGTTCAGTAGGTGATTCTTTTGATCTGGAATCTGTACGTTGTGCCTTCTATGGGGAAACCAAAACTATCTTTGGATCGATAAGATCAAGTCATGAGAAACATGATCATTCTGTTTGTTAAAATTTCTCAAAGTCTCAGTCTATGCGAGTTAACGACTCCTTTTTCTGTCCGTAGTCTGGTGAACCCTCGTGTTGTTTCGCCACCTTACCTTTTGTATTTTCGAGGACGAAAATTACTTTGAGGGGGAGATAGTTGTAAAACCCACATTTTCATTACACGTTTAAATGACCAAAGTACCCCTATGTTTTAAAATTTAATAAAACAATTATTCTAAATACAAAATAAATCCTAAACACCTGAGATATAGCAACATATGATATATGATAATTTTTATAAACATTACAATATTTATAAAGTGTACTAAAAATAAATGTCTCACAAAAAAATGTTACATTGGCCGAATTTCATTTTATTTAAGTATATAATTGATTTAAAATTCATATAATTAAGGGATAAGTATCAAATAATTATGGAAAGTAAGAAAATCAGTATAATTGATTTAATCCCCTTAATTTTGGCCGAATATCTTGTTCCCCCTCCTCCATATACATGGCTTTAATTATTTTTCCCATTTTAAACATATTAAAACCCTAATTCTCTCCTAAAACTCACCCACGGCCTCCACGATTTTTTCAGGGTCTTTGGCCATTTTTCCCAGTCTTTTATTGATCCAAGGAGGGTGAGAAAAATAGATCCAAGTGTTATAAGTACTCGTGATGATCGGATTTCATTTTTGGTGTTTGATTTGTAGCCGAAAAGGGGAAAACTCATTTTTGCTCATCCATTCAATCCTAGCCATTTTTGGTATTTTTTTCATCATCCATTTTACCTATTATAATCTGTAGAAAATAATAAAATTGATCCATGCACATTATTTTGGCCTTACGAATTAAAATGAAATAGAAACCCTAAAAACATGCAAAAACTCTAAATGGCTCATACGATTTTTTGGGGGCTAGATCTGATTTTTGTGATATGTTATGATGTTTATTTGACATGACTAAAATATGTTTTCAATTATTTTGGCTTATGTAAATTGTTGGGAATTATTTTGTTTTGATTCGATCGAATATAATTAAAATATGGTGCGAATGGTTTAGGGTTAGGGTTTTGGGTGATGTTTGGTGATAGTAAACGACATAATGGTTGTGTAATGATGATGGTTATGATTGGTGTAATGATTATGTGTTTGTTAGGGTTTTGGATGAATTATGATGTTTGTTTATTAAGTTAAAGGTTATTTTGTAAATTAGAAAACTTAAGGGCTATTTATGTAAATATGTAAATCTCGACCTAATATTATTAAAGGGAGTAAAATTGTAATTTTTTGATACTTGGTGGACTTATGTGGTTATTTGGTTAATTACGTGGTTTATATGTTAATTAGATAATTAAAAGGTTTAAATTGTAAATATGATAACTAGAAGGACTAAATATGTAAATATGGATATGATGTGTATATTTCGACATGAAATTCATGTAGGGGCTGTTTATGATATTTTTGTAAAGCTAGGTGACTTACATGTTAATTATATTAGTTAATGGTTTAAATATGGAATATGGATAAATTAAAGGATTAAATTGTAACTTTTGAAACTAAAGGGGTATAAAGTGTAAATATGACATATTTGGCTTATGTGACTTAAGTATATGTGCGATATTATGTTTATTTCCATTTGTGACCCCTAACTTGTTATATTTACACTTTTAACCCTAAAACATATTATGTGAACATAAGAAACCCTAATTTCACAAAATCTCTATAAAATGGAATCCTTGACATTAATGAACATGGGAAATTGATAAAATGATGAAACTAACCTATGAGAATATGTTAACATTTGAAAACTTGCTAATTTTGGAAATTTGTTAATTAACCTGCTATTTTTGGAAAGTACTATTTATGAAAACCTTCTAAAATTGGAAACTCTCTAAACTAGGAAACTTACTAAAAATAGGAAGTCTTCTAAAATTCTTAAACTAATTAAAGTGGGAAGTTACTAAATATGGAAAGTTACCTAAAATAGAAAGCTGCTAAATATGGAAAGCTACTAAAAATGGAAAGACAACTAAAAGATGTAATTTACATGATTTGGACTCTTCTTGATACGTATCCGTTCTCTTCTAGGTTCGGTGAAGCGGGAGTGATCCATCTCTCCTTGTTTGATTTGTGACCTTGCTTTTGTATTGGACTAAGTACAGATATTCCGTACTTTTTCAGCAAGAGTGCACACTTTCTCTCTCTTAACTTTGTCTTTGAGTTGTTATCGTATTGTGATTTCGTTTGGTCTTGGTTATGATCCTTCGTACTTGGCTCTATGATTGATGTGTTCCACCAGTATTGTGATCCAATTGTTATTCGTTTGGACTCTTATGGTATGGTGTTGACATGGCCCGTTCGATAACCTTTCGTGACCTGATGTGCTAATTAGCAACCATGTTTTAAATTTATAGAAACAAGAATTACCGGTTAACTAGAAACACATTCGGGCAAGTATACCCTAGTCAATTGTAGTATATGAGTGGTAAATCAAGGTCGTCCCAAGAGACTTGGTTACACTCAAGTGTCGTTTGTTTGTTTAAGTAAGTAACAAGTTGGTGGTTATGATTGTCACGGATCAAACCACAAGAAAAATAATAAGATAACATCACACAAAGAGCATTAATTGTATCCAAACATCTGATTATCACAAGTCATCATAATATCCAAACAAGTATTCAAAACAAAATCAAATTGTATTCAACCAAACATAAGTCTTCAACCAGCATAGTAATCATAAGCATCATGAAATATAAAAGTAACAAGGTTTACCCAAAGTATGAATTACAATAGGCATAGGTGAAAGATTATAGCAACCTTCAAGCCTCCAATCAACGTAACAAAGTTTACCCAAAGTATGAATTACAATAGGCATAGGTGAAAGATTTATACCAACCTTCAAGCCTCCAATCAACTACAACATCTAACCAAACTAGAGAATCGCTCCAATATTAGGTGATACGTCCTCCATGAACGGTAGAGGTTTGTGGTCTTTTGGGTGAGATAAGGTGGTGACAAATCTTCCTTTAGGGTAGAGGATAGAAATGCATACCTGGTGAAAATTCGTCCTTTAGGGTGGAGGCTTGAAATTCACCATGGTAAGTTGGTAACAATTCTTCCTTTAAGGTGGAGGCTCGAATTGCACCTTTGTTTTGGTGGAAATTCGTCCTTGAGGGTGGAGGCTCGAATTACACATGGTAAGGTGGTGACAAATCTTCCTTTAGGGTGGAGGCTAGAAATGCACACCGAAAACTAAGGCTAAGCACTCCTATATGTAGTAGAAATCAACCTTAGCCTCCAAGCAAGTTTCTTGGGCACTAAGTGTCATAAAATGCCAGTAAATGGAGTTATTAGGGACATATGATTGGACTTGGGGCATAATGGCACCTTAAATGAGCATTAAAAATAACTTGGGGAGGTCAGATTGGTCCATGCCGATCGGATGGATGAGACATTTAGCTCCAACCAAATCGGTTGGGATCCATCCGATCAGATGGATCCTCCTGGGTAGAAATGATAAAGACCAAAGTTGTATATCTTTCTCTTAGCTTTCCGTGGCCGCTTGAATCACCTAAATCAGAGTCCGTATGCTCAAGATATGGCCAAAATGGTGAAGGTGTGTCGGGAACAACGAGTCTTCCATTATTTCTTCATTTTAGCTTCTTTCCTTCATTTCACTTCTCGTTTTCCTTCTTGTGCTTTATTCTTGAGTCCTTGGAGTGACAATCTTCATGACTTTATCTTCTCGAATATACTCCAAGACACTCTCATTTGTCGGGAATTCCTCCATACATTCATAAATCTTCATTTTTGTTCATTTCTTCGTCTTTTTCTTGGTTTTCTTCGTCATGAACCTAAAATAGAGAATATACTTCATTAAGTACCAGAAGTTCATAAAAGTGACCAAAATATATGCATAAAATCCAAAATAACACTCCTAAAAACATGTTAATTTTGAGCGTTATCATGACCTCAACCTTTGAACCCTTGGGGGACTTTGAATGTTCTTTGGGATATTATAACGGGAGGTGAAATCTCTTTTCTTAAAATTATGATATGGAAACATTAAAGGAGAAATTATTTTATAACGACACTTTTAATATGAATTGAGACTAATCTCATATGGGATTTTATAAATTCATGAAGACCACTTTTAAAGAATATATTGTGAAAACCGTTATTAAAGAACCACCTTTATAAATGTCATATTTTGGAAGATCTTTTCTAAATGAACTTTTGTTATAAACCTTTTAAATAGGATTGTACTACAAACTTTTTTAAACAAGTGATGGTAACCTGCTAAATTGATCTTTTGTTTTAAACTCTCATTATGATTCTTTTGTTCATGAACTATGGGACTTTGGAACTTGGAATAATGAACCCTGTGGATTGGAACCTTGGCTTTGACCTCTCCATTTTGACCCGTTGATATTACATCTTTGATTGATCCTTTGATATAGATCCTTTGACATTGATCCTTGATATTAATCCCTTTGATATTGATCCTTTGATATTGACCCGTTGATTGATCCTTTGATATTGACCTTCGATATTGAACTTTTGGCATATATTGGACCTTTGACTTTGACTTGGCACTTATACTTTGATATTGAACCTTGACTACATGACCCTTCAGTATTTACCCAGGTATTACTTGTTGTGGAGTAGCTACAACCATATCATTGATGCACCAATGTTATGTACTCTAGTGTGGTTGGAGAGATGTACCACACCGTCCCTGATATTGTTATCGACTACTGCTTTGATTGTTATTGGCCTGCAGGGGCGTATGGATGCATCCTAGATTTGATTGATTGATTGATTGATTGGTTGATTGTGACAACTATATTGACTACATTTATTATTTCTACATTGTTTGGTGACTGGGTGTGCGTGCATTGCAACCCCTCACATATTGGGAGCTAGCTACTCCATATTGGGCTACTATTGAATTGTATTGTTTATTGATTGGGCCTGGGGTAAAATACTGAATACCATATCCATTACATCTTACACTTAACCTTGTTATCGTTGATTACCCATTTGACACCATATGTAATCCATCTTCGTATTCCTTTGATTATTCCTAATTTTATTGTATTGTTTTGTTATTTGTTTGATATCTGTTCACTAAGCTTTGTAAGCTCAGCCGCATTTCTTTTCCTGCGGCAGGTTTAGTAGGAAGGACTTCACCCTGATTAGCTACTGGCTAGACTTAGAGATGATTAGAAGTATTTTGATGTTGGGCTTAGTATATTGTACTTGGGCTTAGTTCATTATTGTTGCTCTTTTGTATTTTGTATTCTGTTTAGCCTTTTGTAACCCTTGTAAACTTTGTATGGAAATGTATCTCCGTTTCACTTGTGTTCTGATTTGACTCCATAATGTTACACTTTAGCCCTTCTTGGGTTGGGGTGTTACACAAGTTCAGCTTGCACTTCTTCTATTTCCTCTCTTACAAGACTACCGGGGTGTATATCCTGAGTTGCGCCTATTGTACATTCTAACCTTTCATTTTCTTGAAAGAAATCCTCCCCATCCACATTGTCATCAGCGGAAATTTCAGTAGCTAAAATAGCTTCTGTTACTTGGAATATACCCCTTGGTATCGCCTTCACAACAGCCCACCAATCTTTTAAGTCCTTCGTCATTGAAGGATATGTTGCATAATACACTTGTTGAGCTTGATGTGCAAGGATAAAAGGGTCATAAATGCACCCTCGTGACCTGTATTTAATATCTACCAGATTGTGTTTACCATTGACTTTTATTCCTTGAATTGGATCAAACCAACGACACTTGAACAACACAACCATGCAAGTCCCTAGCATGCTATGATACTCGGCCTCTATGACTTCTTCTAACTCTCCATAATAGTCGCTTTCTTCCTCATTATAGCAAGACCCTTTCACGTACACCCCACTATTGTTTGTGACCCTATCATCGCCATGTGCAAGAGTGTGGAGCTTGTAGCCATTGACAATGTACCCCTTATGTGATGTGACTTCGTTTATTGGTCCGTAAGCTAGATCCTTTAAATGTTCATTTCTAGGATCTGACCCGGACAGTATCTACAGTTATAAGAGGACTTGTGTTATTATTACAATTATGTATTAGTATTATTAGAAAGGAGTATACACTTAATGTGTTAAGCTTACATGATCCGCAAACCATCTTGCAAAATCTCGCTCTCGAAATTGATCAAGTTCACTTTCTTCAATATGTGGATGTGTTTGTCTAATCCAATCATTAAACAAAATTATGGAAGGGTGAACTTCTACACAATTAAGCAGGATATAAGTTTGAATCTTGTGCTTTTCAAACTCGTCCAAATACCTCCTGTGACCACTCTTATGAAATAATCTCCTAGAAGGAACTTTAAATATGCTCAATCGAGGATCTGTATTCATATAAGTTGGAATCTCTAATGCACAATTTTGATGTACACGATTCAGCCGTGTTTCAAATTGAAAGGGAGAATAGATTGAGAGTTCACTTACTCGATGAGCCTCAACAATAGAGCCCTCGGGCCTTGCTCTGTTTCTAATTGTTCTTTTTAATGAACCCAACTTCCTATAAATTTGTTGAAAAGAAATCAGTAAATTGATTAAAACACAATTAGTAATTCTAAGAGCTTGTTAACCAAAAATTTTTTACCTCTCATAGAGATACATCCACCTGATTGCACGGGACCACCAAGAATAGCTTCATTTGCCAAATGTATTACAAGGTGTTCCATTGAGTCAAAGAAACCAGGTGGGAAGACTTTTTCTAATTTTCAAATAGTTACAATAATACTATCTTTCAAATTTTCTAAGTCTTGTATATGTAACTCCTTAGAGCATATAGCACGAAAGAATGTGCACAACTCTGTTATTGCATCCCATATTGCATTAGGGATCATACCTTTTAATGCAATAGGCAGCAATCGTTGCATAAACACATGGCATTCGTGACTTTTAAAACCATAAAAGCTAGAATCTTTGAGGTTTACGCATCCCCCTATATTTGAAGCATATCTGTCAGGGAATTTAACATTTTTTAGCCATTCACATACTTTCTTTATTTGCGGTTGGGATAAAGTGTATGACGCTTTTGTCTTCAAAACTTTGTTATTTTGATTCCAAACATGCAAGTCTGCACGGTCACAATACTTCTCGATATCCATCCTTGCCTTGATATTATCTTTTGTTTTCGAAGTGTCCATGACAGTGTTGAAGATATTCTCGAAAACATTTTTCTCAATGTGCATAACATCAAGGTTGTGCCTGATTAACAACAAATGCCAGTATGGTAGCTCCCAAAAAATGCTTCTCTTTACCCAATTATAGGTTACCCCAAAACCATGAATTTTTTTATTCTTTGGATCATATGGGGTACCTTCATAAATAGTTGGATAAGAAGAAATTTGTTGCCAAATTTCAAAACCATTTAACTCTGGTGGTGGAGTGGATAATACGGTGTTTTTAGTGTGAAATCCCTTTTTATCACGCCTGAATGTATGATCTATAGGTAAAAATCTTCTATGGCAGTCAAACCAACACGACTTCCCTCCGTGTTGTAACTGAAAGTAATCAATGTTCCCCATGCAATGTGGACAAGCTAACTTGCCATGTGTGCTCCAACCTGACAACATTGCATATGCGGGGAAATCGCTAACCATCCACAATAGAATAGCTTTCATAGTAAAATTTTGTTTACGATAAGCATCATAAGTATGAACGCCAATATCGTACAAATCTTTCAGCTCGTCAATTAAAGGCCTTAAAAACACATCTATGTTCTGGTCGGGGCTCTTTCTTCCAGGAATAAGCAATGCGAGTTGAACATAAGACTCTTTTAATGTCATCCAAGGAGGTAAGTTATAAACTGACATAAAGACAGGCCAACACATATAAGGATTCGAACACGAGCTAGTTGGACTGAAACCATCAGGGCATAGCCCAAGGCGAACATTGCAGGTTTCATGCGCAAATAATGGATCTTCTAAGTCAAAATGCTTCCAAGCACTCCCATCACTTGGATGTACCATGCTAGCGTCAGTTGTTTTGTGATCAGCGAGCCAAGTGATATCTTTGGCCATCTTTTCTGACATGTACAACATTTGAAGTCTATCCGCAATGGGCATGTACGTCAACACCAAATTAGGGACCTTTCATCACACACTTTTGTAACGTGATGTCCCGCACCATCGACAATGGGTCAAGGAAGAATCGGTGTCATAGAATAACATGCAATGCTTTTTGCAAGCATGAATCTTCTTAATTGGAAGACTAATTTCCTTAGAACACTTCTTTGCCTTGTAGAAGTTCTCAACTAGTTTATTGCCCTCAGGTAGCATGCTTTTGACATCTCGTAAAATTGTATTCAAGGCCTCCACAGGTATATTAAGATCTGATTTCCAACTTAACACCCTTGTGGCAGCTTGTAATTTCGTCCAATTTTGACACCCCGCGTACAAAGGCTCGTCGTTATCTTTAAATCCATAAAACCTTTGGGCAAACTCGTTTGGTACTTCTTCCTCCGGTACTTCTTCTTCCTCAGAACTTGAACCCAAATTAGAATTAGTGGGATATACATTATCTAACTCCATGTGCGTGGCAACATCAACATCGTCATCTTCCATTGCATTAGAGCATTGTCCCACGTGCTGAAATGTATCTTCAGTTTCACCATGTTCCCACCAGGTTGTGTAACCATGCATGAATCCTTTTTGTAACAAGTGATATTTCACTTCATCTCTTGTTCTATAAGGTTGAAGTTCACATTTGACACAAGGACATTTAATACAAAGTTCTACTTCACCATTGATGATTCTTGTGTCAACATTGGCTACAATAGAATATGCAAAGTCCAAAAACTCGTCGAATTTTTTTTAAAAAATACTCATCATGATAGCCGTCAACAGTAAATCTATTGTACATCCATGTTCTATCACTATACGTCGACATACTTCCTAAACATACAAAAATTTAAGTTATCTGTCAAAATTCAATTATACCAGACCGCACACACATTATTGTATCAAAATTCAAAGCAATTCTACACAAAAATTGCAGTACACAACAACTTCTTAGCTTTAACCATGAGCAACTTGAATACACAAGTAAATTTTATCCCTAAAATTGGATAAACAATCACAAATTTCTTTCTTGCCCAATTCAAACTCGAATCACACATTTACATACATACGTTATACATATAATACAAAAAATTATATCACTTTTACATACATACATGTACATATATCAGTATGTTACAATAAAAGTGGATAATAAAAAATAATAATAAGCAATTAGGATGGCTACAAAAAAAATTCATATTGTATCAAATTAACAGATCCTAAAACATTATTTAAAATCGAAACACATTTACATATAATACAAAAAAGTTTTGAGCTTTATCAATGCCACTATTCGAACAACACATATCATTTTTGGGGAAAAAATATATACCCAAAACTCGGTCAGGTGGAGCACATATTTTAGAGGTTAATCGTGTTTCGAGCTCCTAGCTTGTAATTCCGGCAACTAGCTTGTGATTATGGCAGCCGTGTGGTGGGGTCGAGTGGATCTTGATGGTGTGGTCATGTGGTGGGGTGGGTGTAGTTTGACATAATTGACAGATAATAAAAGTGTTTCATACTATGTTAGTTAGATAGTACTAAACAAGATAAGAGATGAATGGATGATAAAAGGGCTCATTTACCTATAACTTTATCCCACAAAGTTGCGACAAATTTTACTCATTAACGTACGTTTAGTATTATTCATGAAATACAAAGTCAAGCTATCTATATAAAAAAATGACAAGGTCATTTTTTAATATTTATTTGATCATTAATAGCAAGTAGAGTGTTAGTCGGGTTCGGGTCAACTTGAGTTAAGGCTAAAAAATAAACCCGAAACCGACTTATTTATAACTCGAGTTAGTCGGGTTCAGGTCAATTCGTGTTGGGTCAATTCGGGATCGGGTTCGGGTCAACCCGAATATAATTAAAACTATTAAAAAAATCGCTTACTTCAATATGTTTATATTGTAAAAGTGTTAGTCGAGTCGTGTTGGTCACGTTCAAGTCAATTCGGGTTGAAGCTAAAAAAAATACATGAACCCGACCCTATTTAGAACTCGGGTTAGTCAAGTTGACCCAAGTTGATCCGAATAAAATTATTGACCCTGGTAACCCGACCCGAATAGGCTTAACTGGTTTCGGGTCGAGTCGGCCTTTTTGACATCCCTAGTAGCAAACATGACTTTTTATCATATTTATTTATACACATATACAACGGTTTGTTATAGAAAAAGGTTATACTAGAACCTGCACATACACTTGTGATACTGACATAAATAGTTACATTAATAGATAAACACATATAATATGAAACTACAAACACATATGAAGACATATTAAGTAATGTGAGAATGTGTAAGTCGACAAAATATAAAAACGACATTTTTCTGTGGGAAATCTGTGGGTATTTACACACGTATTTCCCACAGATTTATTAAATTGGTAGGTAATATGTGGGAAAGTACACACATATTTCCCACGGACATAATCTTTTTCTTTTACTTTTTTGATATAGTTACACGTTCACGCATATGCACATCGATATACCTAGATACAAAACATCTATAGGTACATTGAAAGTCATAAATAGACATTCGGAACATATACGTGTAGATATGCACACACATATAATGGTTTGTTACACAAAAAAATTATTCATAAACCAACATATACACTTGTGATATTGACATAAATAGTTATATTAATTAACCAACACATATAATATGAAACTACAAACACATATGAATACATATTGAGTAATGTGAGAATGTGTAAATAGACAAAATATAAAAACGATATTTTCTGTGGGAAATCTGTGGGTATTTTACACACGTATTTCTCACGGATTTATTAAATTGGTAGGTAGTCTGTGGGAAAGTACACACATATTTCCCACGGACATAATCGTTTTCTTTTACTTTTTTGATATAGTTACATGTTCACGCATATGCACATCGATATACCTAGATACAAAACATCTATACGTACAACGAAGGTCATAAACAGACATTTGGAACATATACGTGTAGATATGGACACACATATAATGGTTTGTTACACAAAAAGATTATTCATAAACCAACACATACACTTGTGATACTGACATAAATAGTTATATTAATTAACCAACACATATAATATGAAACTACAAACACATATGAATACATATTAAGTAATGTGAGAATGTGTAAGTCGACAAAATATAAAAATGATATTTTCTGTGGGAAATCTGTGGGGTATTATTTACACATGTATTTCTCACGGATTTATTAAATTGGTAGGTAATTTGTGGGAAAGTACACACATATTTCCCACGGACATAATCGTTTTCTTTTACTTTTTTGATATAATTACGCGTTCACGCATGTACTTATCGATATACCTAGATACAAAACATCTATAGGTACAATGAAGGTCATAAACAGACATACGGAACATATACGTGTAGATATGCACAGATATATAATGGTTTGTTACACAAAAAGATAATTCATAAACCTACACATACACTTGTGATACTGAAATAAATAGTTATATTAACTAACAAACACATATAATATGAAACTACAAACTCATATGAAGACATATTAAGTAATGTGAGAATGTGTAGGTCGACAAAATATAAAAACGATATTTTCTGTGGGAAATTTGTGGGTATTTACACACGTATTTCCCACGGATTTATTAAATTGGTAGGTAATCTGTGGGAAAGTAGACACATATTTCCCACGGACAAAATCGTTTTCTTTTATTTTTTGTTATAGTTACACATTCACGCTTATACATATCGATATACCTAGATACAAAACATCTATAGGTACAATGAAGGTCATAAACAAACATACGGAACATATACGTGTAGATATGCACACACGTATAATGGTTTGTTACACAAAAAGATTATTCATAAACCTACACATACACTTGTGATACTAAAATAAATAGTTATATTAACTAACAAACACATATAATATGAAACTACAAACTCATATGAAGGCATATTAAGTAATGTGAGAATGTGTAAGTCGACAAAATATAAAAACGATATTTTCTGTGGGAAATTTGTGGGTATTTACACACGTATTTCCCACGGATTTATTAAATTGGTAGGTAATCTGCGGGAAAGTAGACACATATTTCCCACGGACATAATCGTTTTCTTTTACTTTTTTGATATAGTTACACATTCATGCTTATACATATCGATTTACCCAAATTATCTATAGGTACAATGAAGGTCATAAACAAACATACGGAACATATACGTGTAGATATGCACACACATATAATGGTTTGTTACACAAAAAGATTATTCATAAACCTACACATACACTTGTGATACTGACATAAATAGTTATATTAACTAACAAACACATATAATATGAAACTACAAACACATATGAAGACCTATTAAGTAATGTGAATGTGTAAGTCGACAAAATATAAAAACGATATTTTCTGTGGGAAATCTGTGGGTATTTACACACGTATTTCCCACGGATTTATTAAATTGGTAGGTAATCTGTGGGAAAGTACACACATATTTCCCACAGACCGGTTAAATAGTTACTTTATAAAAAAAGGACCGTGTGAAATCCGAGAGTAATGGAGCTAAAATTTGCCACATACTTTTGGCCGTGGCTAATATGAGTGAAATGTGCCACAAGTTTCCCACAGACGTCTAAAAAACACAAATAGTGTGAAAATGGTCACAAATCTGTGGGAAATTTGCGACGGATTCACACAAAAACTTGGTCAACAATTTAGTGTGTAAAGAGTGAGAAATCCGTGGGAAATTTACGACATATTTCCCACCGAAATTTGGTCAACAATTTGGTGTGTAATTTGTCGGTATCCCGTGTGAAATTTCACATAGTTTCGTTTCCGTGGGAAAATTTTCCTGGGAAAAACCAGTTTTTGTAGAAGTGTAAAGCAACCAATTTTCATAATTACAACAACCAAAGTATTGTGTACAACAAAAACTAGCATGAATCGAAATTCAGACCACTTGCCTTAGAATTCTACATTAATAGCAATAAAAACACCCTACACCTAATATTACAATCATTTAAACACAATATGCAACCCTCATTCTACATTAATAGCATTAAAAACACCCATACATCCAATATTACAATCATTTAAACACAATGTGCAACCCTCATTCTACATTAATAGCATTAAAAACACCCCTACACCTAATATTACAATTATTTAAACACAATGTGCAACCCTCATTCTACATTGATAGTATTAAAAACATCCCTACACGCAATATTACGATCATTATAAACACAATGTACAACACTTATTCTACATTAATAGTATTAAAACACTCTTACACCCAATATTACAATCATTTAAACACAATGTACAACCCTCCAGCTTAACCTAGACATGAACTTGTGACCAAGATTCAATTCAATAAAACTCGACTTGATACATAAAGCTGTGACCAAGCAAATTTAGGTGTCGGAATGACATCCCGTGACATTTTTATTAATTCTATTAAAAAATTTTATTTCAGGGTACCCGCCGCTGCAACGCGCGGGTACCCTGCTAGTATTAACTAATTTAAGTAATGCAATACATAAATAAAAACATTTATTCATTAACTTAAAAAAAATATTACAACTTAATTAAAAACGTTACAAAGAAAAACAAGTTACTAACAAAATAAAATATTAATCCTCGTCTACATTTGGAATGTAAGCGAACAAAATATGTTCTTTTAGATCATAACGAAGATTGTGATAAGTTACGCGGTCTTTAATTAATTGATAGATCGTGTACAACCTTGATTCTTGATCTTGTTGAAGCTCATGGTTTGGAAGTTCGTCTTCATGAAAGTTAGGACATATTGCATGTTCTCGTCTTTGAAAATCATATTATGTAATATGATAGATGCATACATTATGTTTTTTATGTTATCGACTTTTACCGCTCGAGCAAGATTTTAAACTACTGCCCATCGTTTTTTTAAAACACCGAATGCTCGTTTTGTTTCTTGTGCTTATTTGAACCTTTTTATTTAACGTCATTTGGCGTCGTGTGTTTGTACGCTTTGACAAATGTATCTTCCTCCCGATATATCCCATCACCAAGATAATACCCAAAAGCGTAGATATTTTCGTTCAACTTCAAATAGACACTCAGTTGCAATGCCATCTTTGATGTTGTTTAGCAATTATGACGATCGATGGAGAACATTAAGGTCATTGTTCGCACCGGAAACTAAAAAAAAATGCATGCCAAACCCATAAGTCTTGTGAAGCAACTACTTCTAACATAATTGTTGGATGCGAATGATCACCTCTCATAAATTGACCTCGCCATCTAGTGGGGTAATTTGCCCACTATTGGAGTTATATAACATGACAATCATTAAATATAAACAATAAACATCAAGTACACATGCGGAAGCGTTATAACAAGATCATATAACATGTAATTAATTAATCAATAATAAATAGTAAACATACATTTGTGATTCTCGCCTGAACAAGAATCAATTAAACAAATCTTCAACTTAAGAACCCTAATTAGGGTTTATGTGGATTGTAAGAATAAGCCCTTACCTTTTTGTTATTCAATCCAAGATACAATCAATAGTGTGACTGTATCACGTTCTTATACACACGTACTATAACAAATTAAAGTAATGCTAGTTATTGAATCACAATTTAAACCAAACACTTTTATTTTAGCAAAACACCAATCGAATCCCTAAGGGATGTTTGATCGATTGGTTCAAGAAGAAAAGAAAACAAGTTAGGGTTATGTGTGTGCACAAGAGATACAAACAATGAATCCCTAACCTTGTTTATATAGTATAGTTTACTTGGAGCTCAAGTTAGATGAGGAATGGGTTTCCTCATCCCCCACCGATCGGCAAAAAGCCCAAATAGGGCTTCCGGATCTTTCTTGACTTGCCAATAAATCATACACATTACTTTCCTTTTATTTGTCTAACGGTCATTAATCATTTATCTTAAATACTTAATGATCGTTATATATTTGTGATAATTAATAAATAAATATAACATTATATATTTAATTATTAATTTTTAACTCTCATACGTAAAGTGTGCAATCCCGTGATCTCGAGTTCGATCCTAACATACAACTACTTATAAAATAATGTCCATAAACTAACAGCTCCCACTTGGACATATTTTAATAGTGTAATCACATCGGTTAGTGTCTAGCAACACTTCGATGCCTCTAGTACAACTCGAGTAAGGCTCCTGGAAAAACCTTTTAATGATTTCTCATTATTATTATCCTTTTGTTTCTAATACCACGTTAATCAGGATATGGATCAAAGTCATTCCTTAATTAACCATTCCTTAATTAACCATTCTGTTTCTCGTTGTTTGTGATTGATCAAGATTACCAAATCTTCTGAACATATTCAAGGGAGATCTTGGGCACGGCCATGCAGACAACCCTACGAGGGGCCCAGCAGTATTACACTCCAAAAATAAATTTGAAGGAGCAAATTCTATTTTGACTACAAGCAAAACCCACTAACTTTGTAACACTTCCGAAAACAACCTTTATGACTACCAGTTACGTATAGCGTTAAGTTGTTCCACAAAAATGCACTATATTCATGACCATTATCTTGTATCTCAAGTGTGAGGATAACTTATTATGATTTACTTAATGAAAAGATCCATAAGTAACATCATATAGTTGGGATAAGTCCTATATTCGATATCTTTGAATATCATCTGAATTTGGCATGTCCACGCATCAATATACTTAAAGTATATTATACCAACCTTCAGATTTGTCTTGATTTAATAATATTTCCATATTATTAACTGACAACGGACAATTTAGAATAATATTTATTCATGGATTAAACATACAAGTATATGATACAATATATTATAAATTAAACATACAATGTATTTAAATTTATTATAATAGTAATTGTTTAATATCCCTTATCCAAATATTAAATAGATCCATTCATGATAACTCTTGTTGATGAATTATGTCTTCATACTTATTGACAAGACATAAATAATCCAATTTTGATCTATTGGAATTTTAAGAATACTTATCCCAGCATACTCCTTACATTCCAGGAAAACCATGTAACTTTTTGCGTGCTCTATACAAACCATGTATATCACTTCAAAAGTAATACAATAATACTAACATTACATGCTTAAGTTAACTAATCAAGGGGTAACTTTTTTAGATGCTGGCGGGATCCCTGGAAATCCTGGTAGAGGTGGCAGCGGTGGCAAAGGCGGTAGAGGAATCGGAAAAGCCGGTGGAGGTGGCGGCGGTGAAGGAATCAACCCCGGAACAAGCGGAAATGGTAAAGGAGGGAAAATCGAAGCTGGAGGCGGTGTTGGAAAGACAGGAGGAAGCAACGAAGGTGGTGGAGTTGGAATAACCGGAGGAATCAACGAAGGCGGTGATGGTACTAGTGGTAATGGCGGTAGTATAGGTGGAGGAAATGGAAATCCAAATGATTTTTGATCAGATAACTGATCATTTTGTAACCTTTTTTGGTGGGAAAGTGGTGGCAGTGGGACCCCGGGGAGGCGCGGTAGTGGGGGTACTAGGGGTGGAATAACGGGTGGAATGGGTATATCTGGTACAGGTAGAGTTGGTAAAGCTCCGCCCCCAATGGGTGGCAAAAATGGCGCTGCAGGATCAGGAAGCGCTGGGGGGAAGTCTTTTCCTACCAAGTCTTTTTGGCTGCATAGTTCGGGTTTGAAAGTGAAGAATCCTGCTGAGAAAATGTGTGTTCCCGCAGTTTTTGACTTGTAATGAATTTGTGATGAGGTGGCAGTTGCGGCTACTGAACAATAGGGCGAGCCGCTGTTGAGTAGTTTAACTGAGCATGCTTTAATCTTGTCGAGGTTTTTGCTGATGGAAAGTGGTAGTTTGGCTTCAAATTCGCCTTTTTTGTTGGTTTTTTCTTCTTGGCGGAAATGTTGTTTGTCATGGTGGCTGCCACATTCCACCGCTACAGTCGCGCCTACACAGATATTTGATACTTATTAGTATACATTAAAGTAAATGGATTATCACAAATTTTGGTTAGTTGTTTTAACTCAAACTTACTTAACCACAAGTCCCAACTGTTATAACTTTTCAGTAACTAAATAGCTTATGGTTTTAACAGTTCATTTGCGCAAAGTATAATAATTTCACAATTGGAGATACGTGTATCTAAAAATTCGAAAAGATCGAGCTTATTTAGCTAATAAGCTAATAAACCAACCCAAATACACCCATCAATGGACTTTTGTACCATCAACAACATGTTTTGTTTTATGATATCTTTATAAAAACGATTTGTATGAGTAAACATATGTCTAGAATATTTCTAAAAGCAAAAGTGTTCATTCATGACCTATTCAATGCCCAAGTTACACTTCATATTTTTATTGAACACAATTTATAAGTTTATCTAGAAGAAATTATACATATCTTTTTATTTGACAAAAACTTGTACATCGATTTCATTTTCACTAAAATATACGGAGTACATTTTTTCTTCTTCTTTCTTTTCTATTTGATCCTAACATACTTTTACATGTTATTAATCCAATAAAGTAAGAAATACAACAAGATCAAGTGCAAGAACCTGGGATGAAGTGGGAGGATTTAGATACTTCTTGATGGAAGCAAGTATCACAATAGACGGTTCCGACAAGGACGGCTGGTGCTTGCAGCTGTTTCCGATGCCCATGTGCGTCGGAAACACCATTCAAGGAGAAATATAGGACCAACACCATGAGTGAAACCCATGAAGGCATTTTGGAAATTGTGTTTGCTTCTATCTTGTGGTGAAGAGGTAGTTGATTATATAGGGGATGTTTATTCACGAGGATTTTGTATTCATTATGTCAATCATGCAAATATCCTCTGGAGTTGATGTAATGTCGTCTTTCTCGGGGGTCCTTGCTTTAAGGACCGCTTGAGGTGTGTTTTGTTTGAATGAAATTTACCTTTCAAAAAAAAAAAAAAAAAAAATTGTCAATCATGCAAAAACAAGTATAACTCCAAACCAAACTAGCACTGAATGTGGTATGGTCAAAAAGCATTTTACTGCCAAAAAAAATCACTTTTGGAATATGTGTATTCCACCTGAATGGTTAATTTTGTCTTAAATCTTAGATATGACAAAATGGTACGTCAACTTTCTAGTTGTTAACAAGTACTCCATTAACAATAGAAACAAAATTAATGGAACGTCGAACTTGTTAACAACAACTAACAAGTTTAGCAATTCATAGCGTGAAATTCTTATTTTTGTCGTTCAACAGTTTTAGATCAGATGCAGTGGTTCACTGCCTCACCTCACGTCAACGTCACAGTTCACACCACTCTAATTTCCCACCCAGAGACGGAGCCGGTAGGGGGCTGGCCGGTGCTTAACCACCCACAACTAGCCCATAAAGCTCAAGTACTCGATCTATTCAAGTAAAATTAGCCAAATAGCAATTATTTAAGTGACTATTTTAAACTAGCCCCCTCATATGTTATTACGACATACCAAAGTAATAAGGTGCTAGACTGTTGGTGCTATCTACTTCTATTTATTATACGATTGGTTGTCCATTGCTTTTTTCCATGTATATCTATTTAATATTGATAATAATTCACTACTAAACCTTCTATACGTACTCGTGATTTTATCTGCATGCATGTATTCATATTGTAGTTGGCCAGATTTTGTTTATACATACATAATAATTTTAGAGCTACGTATTTTTACTTCAAATTTAAGTTAAAAGCATTAGTGTGAATTTCTTATATTTCAACCAATTTTTGTTTGGTATAGAATATGTTGGTGGACATATACGGTTTGATATATATATATATTCAAATTGATTTTAATACTATTAAAGTTAGTTTATAGCTCAATTGGTTGACATGTATATACTAACATTAGAACTATAGGGATCGATGTGACTTTGTTACTGTGTTTTTCATATCATGATTTATTCGTTTATTATTGAGCTTATACAAAAAAATAATTGGAGCCCCCTCAACTTCAAATCATGGCTCCGCCCCTGTTCCCACCACTTTTACCTTGTAATAATCACTCACCTATTACCGTTTACATTAAACACACGCATACACACAAACACTCACAAACGTTCAAAGTTATCGATAGTTACCACACGTGGAAACTAACGGCCCGTAACAATGGACTACGCTTGGTGAAGGTGCACCAAGTGTGTAGACTATCCTCATTAGGCCAGGCATATGAAGAATGTGCATTAAACATGATTAGAAAGAGCTACAGCATATTGTTATACTTTCATCGCACGATAAGTATCAATTTAGTATGCCACACATAGTTTTACAAGAGTACAAACTAAAATATATAGTATGATAGACATTTATTATGATATGAAGGAAGTAATATATAGTGATTACTTGATTAGGTTCTTTTAATAGACTGGTTTTGAACTTTTGATGAATGTGTGAACTAAATATCTAAATATGCATATAGGACGTCGACTCATTCTTATTTCCAAACTTTTTTGTATTACTTGCACATGTTAGGGTAAAGGATAATTTTGTTTTCTTACATATGTGGTGAAGTTTGCAACAAGAATAAGTTAGTAATGATGTTGCGTTGGTTGGAATTGTGGGTAGAGCCAAAGGGGGGCAAATGGGGACCCAATGGTTCACGGGAGTGCTAAGTTGGCCACAGATTCCATGAGGGTGTCAGGCTAAGGTTGGATCAATCCATGGTTCATGGTCGTAAGTCGTAACTATTACTTAAATCATTCTTGGATAACAAACTCATCTACCGAACCACAACCTTAAGATGTGGCTATGCAACAAGATATACATGAAATATAAAATGTCAAATTGTCAATACCATACAGTAATAAAGTTGCCTGTTTCCCTGATATGGCCGACACATCCCAAAAAAAAAAATAAAAAAAATAAATAAATAAATAAAAATGATTATGGAGAGAGTTCGTAAGCTAAGCTTCACGTAAATGGTTCAGGCCAAGTCTAATACATGAAAACAAGTATTATGATTACCTGTTATATGACCCTGATGCTTTTATTTTGTGACATATAATTTAAAAATTCGTAATAGCATGTTATATATATATATATATATATATATATATATATATATATATATATATATATATATATATATATATATATATAGGGAATATATTAGCTACAATTTATTGTAGCTAATAGGCTACAATTTTGTGCTATATAATGTGGGTCATTGATTTTTTTGTGGGTCCCTTATTCTTTTTTGTGGGCCCTGATTCATTGTTTAGTGTAATCTTTGTAAAAAATTGTAGCTAATTGGCTACAAAAATTGTAGCTAAGATATCCCCATATATATATATATATATATATATATATATATATATATATATATATATATATATATATATATATATATATATATATATATATATAGTGTAACTTTCTTACGAGAACCACTTTTATCTGCAAGAACTGCGAGAACCACTTTTTAGCCATATGATTAATTGATCAATGGTCATAAATGAATGTGCCATTTATGTAATTTATTGAAAGATTTGGAAAACTTTTGTATCTCTAAAAGGGTAATTTAGACATTCATTATTCACCCTAAAAAGGTGGGAGGAAGCGGTTTCTCTCATTTATCTGCATCTAATCTCAAAACCTAAAAACCCTCACACCCAAACCCTCTATGCCGCCTCCCATAATATCTGTTTTCCGATCAAAAAAATCATCATCCTTAATCTTCTTTTGTGGTTGGTTTCTTCCTCCACCACCACGAAGACTGCCGCCTCTTTCACAAGAACCATTATCCGGGCTGATATCTTTAGATCGACCAAGCATCAACGAGTATTGAATCCGATTTAAGATTAGATTCTTTATTTGATATTGAATCCGATTTTTTTTTAATTTTTTTTTGTGACGGTTGGTTTTTTATTTTCATTTTTTTTTGAAATACCTGTACGGAACATAACAATGTCAAAATCAATTGATATGTGTATGAAACAAATACCTGTACAGAACAAAACAATTGCTTATGTGTATGAAACAAATACCTGTACGGAACATAATTGTTTATGTGTCTAATTAATATATGAAACAATTGCTTATGTGTCTAATTAAACTTTAAAGAAAAAACAATTACATAACATACGAACATATCTAAACTAGCTTCACATACGTGTATGAAACAAATACTTGTACGGAACATAATTGTTTTTTCTTTAAAGTTTAATTAGACACATAAGCAATTGTTTCATATATTAAAATTTTAGGTGTAGGTTATTTTAAAACAGGGGTGTTTATATTTTTTCCAAAACAGGGGTGTCTAATTAATGAAAAATATATATGTTTTATGTTCAAAACATACATGTTCAAAACATTCATATTCAAAACATATATGTGAGGCTTTCTTAAAACATGTATGTTCAAAACATACATGTATGCTTAAAACACGTATGTTCAAAACATACGTGTTCAAAACATATATGTGAGGCTCTCTCCATATATTTTTGAGAACATGATTTTTTAAACATGTATGTTCAAAACAAGTTTGTTTAAAAAAATTGATTGCCTATAAACATGTATGCTTAAAACATGTATGTTTTACAAATATGATTAAAAAGTTCATTTCCTATTTAGGTGAGGTTTAATTGTTTTCTGGTATTGTTGTACCAGATTAATGAAGATGGTGATAGCAATGAAGATCTAGAAGTGGATGCACACATAGATACATGATGGATAATATGCGGCGGTTGAAGAAATACGATTATTGAAGGCGCACATATATGTTGGACTTCTAAAAATGTTGATAATAATGAGTTGCACATATGTCCGTTTGCGATAAATATTAGTGCATATATGTATAGATTGATTAGATTCATGTATTTTTTTTCTTTTTAGAAATTTGTATTTTAATTGTATTTCAATCGATATCGATTTTTGTATTTAACATATATATTCTTGGTTTGTTATAAATTTACATTATCAAAAAAATACGTATGCACATTACTATTTGGAAAACACGTATGTTGTAAAAATTATTGCGCAAATAAAATAAAAAAATAATTCGTAAAAACACATATGCACTAAAAATTTGAAAAACACAGCATGCTGAAAAAAAAAGCGCAATATATATATATATATATATATGAATCCGAAAATTAAGTGTTTAAAAAACGTTATTTTATTAAAAAAAAATAACAATAAAATAAAAAAGTGTCATTTACTATTATGCCCTTATGAATTAATTAAAAATCTTTAATATTTTAAAGAATCTCATTGGTCTAAAAGGGTTTTCGCAGTTCTTACAGATAAGGTAGTTTTCGCAAGAAAGGAATATATATATATATATATATATATATATATATATATATATATATATATATATATATATATATATATATATATATATATATATATATATATATATATATATATATAGACTTTCTTACGAGAACCATCTTATCTGCGAGAACTGAGAGAACCACAAAAAACATACATGCACGCCTTCAATAATTGTATTTTTGCACATATGTTTTAAAAACAACATATATGTTTTAAAAAAAACATAGTTGTTCTAAAGAATTTGATAAGAAATTGAAAATATAAAATTTTTCTTTGAAGGTGTGCATGTATGTTCTTATAAGATGTGCAACGACAATATTGTGGCCGTGTGTAAGGTTTTTGTGAAAAAAGATGATGAGATCATGATGATATTGAAGAACATAAGTGGATGCTTACGATTATTGATGATTTGCATTTATTTTTATTTTATTTTAAAAGGCGTGCATATATGTTTTTTGTGGTTCTCTCAGTTCTCGCAGATAAGATTGTTCTTGCAAGAAAGTCCCTCCTATATATATATATATATATATATATATATATATATATATATATATATATATATATATATATATATATATATATATATATATATATATATATATAGGGTGGGGTTATTCTAAAAAGGGCCTTATAATAAAAAGTGTAGGAAAGATTGTGGGAGTGAGATGTGTCACCCCCATGCCACATCATATGACACGTGTCACCCCACCCCCCACCCCCGCCCACCCTGCAGAAAAAAAAAAAATTCCCGCAAAAAAAAAAAATTTTTTTTTTGGGAAAAAAAAAAAAAAAAAAAAATCCCGCCAAATTTTTTTACTGCATCACTGTTATAAATTTACTGCATAACGGTTATAAAGTTACTGCATCACAATTATGATTTTACTGCATCACGGTTACTGCATTCATGGTTTTAATGTTACTGCATCATGGTTATAAAGAAACTGCATTATCATAAGTTTTCTGCATCATATATGTATGTAACTGCATCACAATTAAAATACGATTCTTTTTTAAGTTTTGGTGCATCTTTATTATAAGTTACTGCATCATAGTTAATAGTTTAGTGCATCAACTATGTTGCAGTAACTTATAACCTTAATGCACTAAAATTGAAAACTGTGATGCAGTAACTTTTATAATTGTGATGCAGTAACTTTATAACTGTGATGCACTAAAAAATTTGGCGGGAAAAAAAAATTGCCCCAAAAAAATTTTTTTTAGCGGGATTTTTTTTTTTTTTTTTTTTTTTTTTTTGCGGGGGGTGGGGGGGTGACATGTGTCATATGATGTGGCATAGGGGTGACACATGTCGCCCTCACAATCCTTTCTACACTTTTTATTATAAGGGCCTTTTTATTTTAACCCATATATATATATATATATATATATATATATATATATATATATATATATATATATATATATATATATATATATATATATATATATATATATATGGGCATTTGGTGAATTAAGATCAAATAGCGTTTCCCGCAAAGCAAGAAATAGTCGCCACAAATCAAGAAATTTTAATGATAAACGTGTATGGTCCTCAAAATCGAATAGAAAAAAAGGAGAGTATGGGAAGACTTGTTGGCAATGATAGTTGAATGGAGTAAGAGCTGTTTGGTGATGGGAGATTTTAATGCTACTCTCTCAAGTGAAGAAAGATTGAATGAAAGAAGTTCAGATCGAGGCTCAAGGGATCTCAATAAATTCTTATCATATTCGGGTCTAATAGATTTGAAAGTAAGCGGAGTCAGATTTTCTTGGTACGGAGCGGAGGGAAAAAGAAGTTTAATTGATCGGTGTTGGATTACGGGAGACGTCTTAAGTACGTGGAAAGAATGGAATTTGACATCGCAAGATAAGGAGTTCTCTGATCATACCCCTTTAATTTTTAAACGTGAAAATAAGGATTGGGGTCCAAAACCTTTCAAATTTAAAGACTACTGGTTGAAGGAACCAGCTTTTTGGAGTCTGGTGGAAGAGTCTTGGAACAAAAATGAGATCGTCGGCTGGAGTAGTTTCGTGTTTATGCAAAAACTAAAACTACTAAAGATGAAACTTAAAGAATGGGATCGTGATAAAGTCAACATGAGGAATCTTGAGTTAGTTAAGTTAAAAGAAAGGAAGAAAGAAATTGAAGATAACGAGGAGCGTGGTGTAAGTTCAGTTGAAGAAGGTACAAAAAAGACGATGATCTTTAGCAGTATACAAAATATCGTGAACAAAGAAGAAAGTATGATAAGGCAAAGATCGAGAACCAAGTGGCTACGAGAAGGAGAAAAGAACACAAAATACTTTCATGTAAACCTTAGTGTACGAAATCTCAAGAATTATATTGAAGGGGTGTATATCAACGGGGTTTGGTGTGATAAACCAGAAGAGATAAAAGAATTTTTCAAAGCCAAGTTTGAGATCCTATTTAAGCAAAGCGACATGTGCAGAAAGTTAAACCTGGAAACTCTCAATCTAAGTAAGTTACCTGATTCAATTGCTTCCGGTCTAGAACAATCATTTTCCTTAGTAGAAATAAAATCTGCTTTAGATAAATTGGAGGGGGATAAAGCTCCAGGCCCAGACGGATACAATTTTAATTTTTTCAAAGGAGCTTGGAACGTTATCAAGGATGAAGTCTTAGAAATTTTTAAAGAGTTTCACTCTTTCTCGTGCTTTCCAAAAGGTTTCAACTCAACTTTCGTGTGTCTAATACCAAAGAATAGTTCTTGTTCGTCGGAAAAAGATTTTCGTCCAATAAGTCTAGTGAATGGAATGTATAAGTGGATAGCCAAGGTGTTAGCTGAACGACTGAAAAAGGTGATGAGTCTGGTGATTAGTGACAATCATTCTGCTTTCTTAAAAGGTAGAAACCTCATCGACGGGGTATTACTAGTTAAACCTGGAAACTCTCAATCTAAGTAAGTTACCTGATTCAATTGCTTCCGGTCTAGAACAATCATTTTCCTTAGTAGAAATAAAATCTGTTTTAGATAAATTGGAGGGGGATAAAGCTCCAGGCCCAGACGGATACAATTTTAATTTTTTCAAAGGAGCTTGGAACGTTATCAAGGATGAAGTCTTAGAAATTTTTAAAGAGTTTCACTCTTTCTCGTGCTTTCCAAAAGGTTTCAACTCAACTTTCGTGTGTCTAATACCAAAGAATAGTTCTTGTTCGTCGGAAAAAGATTTTCGTCCAATAAGTCTAGTGAATGGAATGTATAAGTGGATAGCCAAGGTGTTAGCTGAACGACTGAAAAAGGTGATGAGTCTGGTGATTAGTGACAATCATTCTGCTTTCTTAAAAGGTAGAAACCTCATCGACGGGGTATTACTAGTTAACGAACTAGTAGACTATCTTAAAAAGAAGAAAAAAGAAGGAGTAATTCTGAAATTAGATTTTCAGAAGGCAAATGACTCCGTCAATTGGAACTTTTTGTCATCAAGCATGGAAGGTATGGGATTTAGTGAAAAATTTGTAAAGTGGATAAAAGTATGTGTATCATCAGTTTACATGTCAATATTGGTAAACGGGTCGCCATCAAAGGAGTTCAAAGTTGAAAGAGGTTTACGACAAGGAGATCCTTTGTCTCCTTTTCTTTATTTAATTGTTGGTGAAGTTCTTAGTAAAATGTTTGATAAGGCTTCGAGTGATAGATTGATCAAAGGGATTTGCTTAGACGGGGATTCATGCGGAATTACACATTCACAATTCGCAGATGACACAATAGTTTTCATGAACAATGACCTGGAGGAACTGAAGATGTTTAAAAGAATTTTGAAAGCTTTCGGAAAATGCTCAGGTTTAAATCTAAATTTCTCAAAATGTAATTTATTCTGTGTTGGAATAGATCAACAGAGAAGCAATGTTTTGGCAAAAGCATTCGATTGTGTCCTCGGTCAATTACCGTTTACATATCTCGGGTTGAAAGTCGGAAGTAATCCTAGAAGGTTATCCACATGGGAAGGAGTTATTGATAAGATAAGAAAACGACTGTCAAGTTGGAAAGGTAAACTCCTGTCATTTGGCGAAAGATTAATCTTAGTAAAATCAGTTCTCGATAGTCTTCCAGTGCACTACCTATCCTTGTTTAAAGCTCCTAAAGGCGTTGTTAAGCAGATTGAAAAGATAAGAAGACGTTTCTTATGGTCGGGTTCAGTTGATAAAAGAGGCTTCAGTAAAGTAGCTTGGAGAAAGGTGTGTAGACCGAAACATGCAGGCGGTTTAGGTTTATCTCCAATTGCTGATATTAATATTGCATTATTGGGAAAATGGTGGGCCAAGTTTAATGACAATAATAATAGTTTATGGAAATGGGTGATTATAAGCAAATTAAAATGGAATGTGTATAGAAAGTTAGGTGTTGAAAGCCAGTTAAGACGACATCTTTTATCAAACATATGGCATGATATTATGAAGTTAGAAAAGGAAGAGAAATGTCAATTACTGGTGGGATCACATCAGTGGAAGTGGGTATTGGGTGATGGGTCATGCATAAGATTTTGGGAAGATAATTGGGTTGATGGAAATTCTTTGAAGAACATGTTTCCTCAATTATTCTCACTTTCGATCAATAGAGGGGGTTTCGTCAGTGAGTTCACCGAAATATCTCTCCATGAAGAGAAAAGTTTTGGTGAAATCAAGTTTAGAAGAAGGTTATATAGCTGGGAGGTTGTTCAGGAGAAGGAATTCCTTAAGATGCTGGATCAGTTCAAGGTGAATTCAACCAAAAGAGATAAATTTAGTTGGTTAGGGGGAAAAATTGCAATTACTCCGTGAAAGTAGCTAAAGAAATTATAGAAGATGGAAGTTGTTACTCGTGCAGTCTTTGGCTAAGGGATGTTTGGCTAAAAGGTATTCCTCTAAAATTACAGCTATTTGTTGGTTGGTTTGTCAAAAAGGTCTTCCATCAAAAGAGCTATTAGCATCGACAGGCATGGACCTCCATGGTCTAGACCTCGAGTGCGAATGGTGCAGTAGTATAGAGACAGAAAACCACATATTACTACATTGTTACTGGAGTTGGCTAGTAATGAGCTTCATTTTTAAATGGTTCGGGATTGAATCTCCTCTTCCAAGAACATTCGAAAGTTTATTAAGGTGCAACCCATATAGTGTAAAAAGAATTAGTTTTTACTGGAAGGTTGTGATCAGATTCACAGCATGGCATATATGGTTAGCAAGGAACGAAGAGGTATTTAACAACCGTTATTGTTGCCCGAGTAAGATTGGTACTCAGATTCAGATTCAAAGTTTCCTTTGGCTACAAGCATCAAACAAATCAGACAAATCAACTGATGACAACATTGTAAAGTGGATCGAAGACCAAACTCAAGTTCTTTGCTGAGATAAGTTCATTGTTAGAGTTGATGTCCTCACTCAATGTTTGTAGTTAGTTTATTTTTTTTCCTTTAGCCTTATCGATCATTTGATGATCCAGTTAGCTACAATATTGTTAAAATTTTCTCTCAAAGGCAATATATTCAATTTTTCGCCGGTTCAAAAAAAAAAAAAAAAAAAAAAAAAAAAAAGATCAAATAGCGTTTATGTTATATTTTGCTACTTGCTTAGATGGGTATGTAAACTGTTACAAGGCATGTCCGAATGTATGGTTGCGTCAATATTGATTTCGAAAAACAAACTCACTCAATCATGGTAGACAGAATTTCCACACACTTGTTTCTATTGAGACTTGTACCTGTAATCACTTGATTGTGAAACATCTCACTCTCATAGATATCACTAGTCTAGAAGGCATCAACTAACTTAGTTAATCGTTGGAGCCAACATATTGACCAATCATGAACAAGTTAAATAAATAAATATTTTTTGTACTAGTAATAAAAATTAAGAGTCTCTTTGTGTTTTTCTCTCTCATAATACACACAACATGACCTATCATGTTGATAAAAACTTGAGAGGTTCCTTATTCACATATTAATAAGGTTCAAACTTCATACCCAAGTCGTGATATTGTTTAAAATCTCGGTCAAAGGTTAATTAGTACTTCGTAATGAAAAGATTTAAATATCGCCTAAAACACTAGAATAGTTCTATTAAGGATTTAAATCATAATAATTTCTTTTGCAGTAGTGTATATAGACTTAATTTGAAACATGGAGACGGTAGTGGTGCATGGCATGAAGTTAGTCACAATTGCACAAAGGTCTAAATGATCTTTTCTGTAAATCCTATTTTCAACAATTCCCGTTAAATTATTGATTAGTTTTATCGAACCAAAAGTTTTCAAGATATTTAAGATGACTTACAGATATACAAGGAGTACTAAAACCATTGGCGTTAGTTTTCCATATTAAGGATGAGAATTAATGAATTACGAGATTGGCGCCGGCCTGCCGCGTTGCGGCGGGGCGTCGTTTAACGTCGCTGATTATTACACGGTATTTTTTTGAAGTAGAGAGTAGGACAGTTTTTTCTTTGTATTTTGCGAAACAGTTTGCATATATAAAAGTTACACATATTTCAACTATACCAGTGGTCAATGGCAAAAATGAGTGCCAAAAATCTCTACATGTATATTTCAACCATATCAGCTAAGGCTAAAAAATGAGGCAATAAAAATTTATTTGATTAAATGCTTAATCCGTCATGTATTTAAAAGTAAATGAAGCTAAACTACTGTTACTTGTTTTAAGCCACGTACGGTGTACCCGACTGTTTCAGTCTCCAATGCGTCATTCGTGCCACTCCGTACATCAGGTTGGTTGAAACTGCTCTTCCTTTATACCATGGAAACTGCGAATTCCAAATTTGAACTCATAAACAATTATGTTAAAAATTTTCGTTCGGTTAAAATTTGCAGTGAATGCTACAAACAGCTACTGAGGTCAACTACTAAAATACCTAAAATGGCCCTATAATGAAGACGTAAGGTTACCTGGAACGCCTTTTTTCGTTTGGTTTTGCGCTGTTGTCATCAAACCTTGGCCTGTTAACTGTACATAAAGAAATGGAGGTCAGATTGGCCCGTGCGGTGGAAAATATGTGTTATTGTATTGCAGCGGAAACTCGAGTCCAAATGTTCATGAAAAAACAATATAACTGAATATATGTAGGTATAAGATTATGAAAAACAAAAGCATGCCAAGGTAATATGACACTTAAAAATGCTTATTCAAAATAAAGCAACAGTAATCACCACACATTGTAAGACAAATGACTTGTAGGTGTTACAGTCAAAATACATGCAACACATAACCTATTTACACATCAATTTTAAGAAGCAACATGACCAAAGGTAATATTGCTTTTCTACTAACTTTTCCAAAAGTAAAACAATGCACAAAATTATTGTTCGTCTTAATAGTACGCAACCTTAATGTACGCATTAAGATGTCCCTTTATTAATAAAATGCCACTAACTGCTAAAGTTTGAAAACAGGCACATCTTTGACCTATTCTAATTATTATTTTTATTAAAAAGCCAATATGACTCCTATCCTAATGTCAATTCTAATAGCTTAAATTGAAGATGAAGCTCTTTGACTTTTTAAAATCAAACTATTACCTAGTAGGTAGTAAATTACTATTAATCTTCACCATTAACTCAACACCAAAATTGTATCTACTTGTAACACATGTAACCTGGTCACCATGGTTACACAATATCATTTGATAACTAACAAATTCACTTTAATCTTCAAGGTTAAAAACCAGCCAATTTAACCCAACTATATCGATAAAAGACTTGTAAATTAAGTGCAGTTGATGAGGCGAAAAATGATCCGTTTTTAGTGTGTCATTTAAGCCCGAATCCGACTTTATTTGATCAAATATTGCCCTAAATCGTTCCTTTTGTGATTTTAGGTGTTTGGAGAGTGAATTCTGGAAAAGAGGCTATTTTGGACGTTTTTGGAGCATAAAGTGAAGAAAACGGCAAAGTACCAAAAATCCAAGCTGGAAATACAAGGTGACGGCGTCAAGACCAAACGCTTGACGGCGTCAGACATGAAGAATTAAATATCGAAGGTGGTGACGGCGTCAGATGGAGAGGTGACGGCGTCAAAGTGGCCAAGAATAATTTACCGTGGGTGGTGACGGCGTCACATAGGCCGTCATAAGTGGATCAAGGCCGTCCGACGAAGTTTATGGCGGCGAGGTGACGGCGTCAGAATTAACTCTTGACGCCGTCAGACTGATTTTCCTATATATAGTTTTCTAGTTTTTTCATTAAAGAAAGGAGAGAAGTTTTGGTGAAACCCTAAAGACGATTTTGGTGCCTCTTTCACAGGTTTTTCAAGGGTTCCAAACCCTTGAGACCTTGCATTGTAATTGAGATAAGTGTACTTTCAATTCAATCAATATGTCTATGTGTTGGTTGTTTATCTCTTGTTCTTGTCTCAATTCCATTATGCTAGGCTAGATCTCTCTTGTGTTTGCTTAGATCTAATGAAACCTAGATGTTGATTATGTGTTGATTACTTGTCTATTCTTGTTTTGAATGAATGATTTATATGTTAGGCTTAAGAAAACTGGCAGATCTCCAAATGGTAACATGCTTGAACGTCTTAAGAAACATGAACCGAGGCGTACTAGGTCTTTATTGGTTGTATTTAATGCATGAGCCACTGTTTACAATCCCTATAGTTGTGCTGGGTCATGGTGTAGGAGGAGATAAGAGCTCATAGAGTTGGGGAGTTATGTATGCCACTCCACGAATGGTATTAAGGAATACAACCCGTCATTCATACAAGTGTAACAAGTAATTAACATGTAAAAGATATCTAGGGAGTAGTGAAGTCTAAGTAAACACAATTTCTCCAATTACTGCTCACAACCTTAGTATAATTAGTTTATTTTAATTTTTATTATTTTATTTTGATTGCATCTTAGCTTTGGGTTAGTTGAATAGCAATTAATTCCGCCCACTCTTCCAAAACCCGAGATTTTACTTGCTTTCATAAAAATATAAAAATACAAAAAATAATCATCTCTCACCTCTAGAACTATTAATTAGGTTTTCTAATCCTAGCGACACTATTCCTAAGCTGAACGATCAATCCCCCGGTACTTGTCACTATACTATACTACAACGATCAGGTACACTGCCTGGTGGGGGTTGTAAGCCTCGCGAGATCCCTCGAGAGGTAAAGCAAGGTGCGATTCCCACGCATCAGCAGTGAAATTTCTATTCATTTAAGTGGAACAATAGTGCAAACAAATATCGTTAGAAGTTTACCTTCGTTGATATGAGAGGTAGACGCTTCAGCAGGGACATGAATAGTATTAGGTGAACCACTGGTACAATTAGATGACGATTTCCGTTTTTGCACGCGCCCTGTATTTGAATTATCAGGTCCTCTATTTCTTTTCTACGTTGTCGCAAAGGTGGTTCTGTTCTATGAGATGCTGTTTGTTCTTGAGGACTCTGAACATTAGAGGATGGAACATAGACAGGTGATGCAGCTGCATGTATTGATAAAAGACTTTTAAAATAAGCACAGTGAAATTTGTATTCATATAAATAGAACAATATTGTAAAAAAATAGCTATAGAAGTTTACCTTTGCTGACATGAGATCCACACACTTCACCAGGAACATGAATAGTATTAGGCGAAGCACCGGTACAATCAGATGACGATTTCCAGCGCCTTGTATTCGAATCATCAGCTCATCTATTTCTTTTTCAACGTTGGCGCAAAGGTGGGCCAGTTGTATGAGATGCTGTTTGTTCTTCAAGATTCTGAACATCAGAGGTTGGAACAGGTTGCACCATGACTGTAGCAATGCGGGCTTGGACACGCCTTTGTGGAGGCTCACTTTCTACCTTGCCTTTTTTTCTATTTTGTGCTAAACATTGGTCAGCTGCATTAGAGGTTGATCCTTGAGCAGCACCGCTAACACCATGAACTAAATCAACGGCCATATTAAGTATACCATTGTCTATGCGCACACGCCTTGCGTGTCACTCATCTAGTTTTCTGGTTGTTTTTTGCCTTTGCTCCAAACACTGGTTAACTGTTATCAGGACAAAGTATTTTCAAATGGTGATGGAAGTATAAATGCAACTACATCATACGTGAAGGCAAAAATGCATAAGGTATACCATTGTATAAGCAAAACGCATAAGACTACTAAGCATATAAGACTACCAAGCATCGGCTTTTGTATAAGCAAAACGCATAAGATATGCTTAGCATCGGCTTTTAACAAAATATAAGACTACTAAGCATCGAATTTTGTATAAGCAAAACGTATAAGGTTACCTTGAATTAGCTTACAAACATAGCCGCAATCATTTGCAGCATTCCAAGCACTGCGATAGCTGACACCAGTGCTACTCCCTACATTCATTATAAACAATGTAAGAACATAAAGCGTAGAAAGAAAGTAAACATAATTGGCAAACCACCCACCTAACTCCTTGAGTAAATTGCTCTGCTTTCTGCGCTTTGGACTAAAAAAGTTGGCAAGCTGGTGCATGTGATTGAGACAGACCACCATCATAGTGAAGATCCAGATGGCATTTTGTAATATGGCTTACTAACCTGTGCGGATCTAGGACCAGGAACTCTGAAGCTTACTAATGCTTGTACGTATGGCATTACTTTATCAAAAGTCAATCATCTCAACACCTGAAAAAAATAGAAAGAAAGAAAACTCAGAAGTGTATCGTAACAAAACATCTAGTTTTATGAGCAAATGGCTTAAATATATTAACATGGCAGTTGTTTGACCAACTACCACACCAATGATCAACCTCTTGTTCATAATGGGTTTCTCTCTGCTCTTTCCTGCACGTCAACAGTAAGTTAAGTGCATTACATGAAACCCAAAAGAAATTGCAAATGTTCTTGAAGCAAAAAAAAAAAAAAAAAAAAAAAAAATGCTTACCAGTTATTTATTTTGTAGTAGCATTTTAGTATGAGTTGGATTTTATAAAGTATTGTTTAGACCAGGTGCATTCCGAAAGTGATTATGTGATACTGAGATTACTTTTGGGCACACAGTCACTTGCATAACATCAGCAAGATCTTCAACACCTCAAAGCATCATGACCCTGGCTTCAACTCCATATCTAATATCTTTCGCTGCATAGTTTCGACTCCTACCTAACCTACTGCTTATCTGAAACAGAAAATCATCAGATGCAGTTAACTAATCATATAACACAATGCATCCTAAACAAAGATTACTATATTATTATAAATAATATATACTTGTTGAAATTTTTTCCTAGTTAGCCTGCAAAAACTAAAAGATGATTTGTGACACTTTGTAGAAAAAAACTCACCGTGATTTCATGTTCTCCGACCTTGTTTGCGATAAGCATCAACAGAACCACCACCATCGATCAAGTAACATTCATAACCTGTAAAACCCTTATGCAATTAATTAACCCAAAAAAAATGTAGTGATTTTAGAATCAAACGCCTAAAACACCAAACCCCATAAAAAATATTAAACCTACCTCAGCCGCCAGCTTCGCCGCCTCTTCTTCCCATCAGATATAAGAAAGCCGTCGGCAACTCAAGATTTTAAGAACCCTCTACTCTTTTTTTTTTTGGGTTGATCGAATCATCTATTGTGTGAAAGAGATTTATCGATCTAATAATGCCGCAGTCTGCGAGGCGATTGTGTGTGTGTGTGTGTGTGTGTGTGTGTGTGTATGTGAGTATTCAAGAAGCTTCTGGGTGAAAGAGATTTATCTACGAAAATGGTAATAATAAAACTGTGGGCTGGATTAAAAGGAGAAAAAAAAACTTGGGCTGAAGAAACAGGCTAACAAAATGGCCCAAAATATTTTGGCGGGAAAATGGAATGGCAGAAAAATGGGAGACGCAATACGGCGCCGTTTTACTTGGGAATTATATAAATAGATAATATAATCAATTAAATTAGATATTGTTTTTTATAAAGATAAAAGCGATGTTTTTGTCTATAAAAGGAGGCTTCTTTTTTTTCATCACGGGATTGGAGATTCTTTGTCCATAGGCAACAACAATAAGTCTTTTTCCTTAACTCACGAGATTGGAATTCAATCTTAATGCCCACTTTGTGTTTGGTTTTTAAGATATGCTACAAAATTCATAATATGTTTTTATAGTTATTGCATAGGACAATAAACAAGTGTCGTGATCCACAACTAGCATAAAACAATTTGATTTTGGTTATATAAGTTGTTTGGACTAATTCAGAGCTAAATGGTTTTTTTAGTATAAATTAAGTTCATAAATGAATGAACATTCAGAGAATCATCTTTATAGTTCATTATAGATTAAAAAACTCTCATCACTTTTTATGACGGAATTCAGTAGATGAAAAAAAAATAATGGAGTCATTGAGCAATGGTAATAACTCACTAACTCCCCATGATCTCCCCTACAATCTAAAATATTCTAAATTTAAATATTTAAAAAATATATCTAAGCATCTAAAAGGTTTAGGCACGAAGTCTCTTGAAAAAATAAGTAAAAAACAATTATTAAAGAAAGTTCAAAAAAATACATAAGTTAGTAAAAAGGGGTAAACAGTAGTCAACGTTGTTCCCTAAAGTTAGATTAGACACATTACAAGAATGAAGCATTTAATACAAGTGTACTAAAATTTTAAATGCTCTAACACATCTCTATTACCACACATGTATTCATCTCAATCTGTCTATATTAGAGAATGTTATAAATGAGTAACGTAGTGTTTGGTATATTGTAACCAAAGCCGGAATGAAAAAGATTATTACTATGTAGTGAAAAAATATTGTTTGTTTACATTTATAGAATGTAATGATTCATTACAAGGAATGACTCATTACACCAAAACCATTCCTTCAGGGTCTCCTACTTTTTTTTTCATTATATCTTTGTAATTGAATCAAAATTACATAAGACTCCCTCATTAACTAACCATATTAAATTAACTTCCTATCATAAATGGGTATTTTAGTCTTTTTATTATTGATTCAATTACGTCTTTCATACAAACCAAACATGATTAATAACGACAATGAATCATTACATTATACTATTCATTTCATTACATTGTTCATTCAATTCATTTGAGATTTCATTCCATTCTACCAAACGAACCGTAAATGTGATCTCATGCAATTAATGTGAACCACATAAAGAGCATTTACTCCTCCAATAAAACTAAGTCCCTAAGTGTATTCAGTGGTTAGCAATAGTATAGTTTTTATTTAAACATTAACTTTGATTTATGTTTAAGATAGTTAGAGATTCTTTACACAAAAAATAATACAAATGTATTATAGTGAAAGGATCTTCCTCTTATTGAATAATAAGCTAAGCTAGCAAACTATGATTTTTTTTTGAAAGTTAAATATTTATTACGAAAACCAATATAAATATATTACATTTGACATTCTATCTAAAGAGTGTTGACATGCCAAACACCCCATACTAGCAACAATACCAAAAAGCGAACAGGGAACTAACAGTACTAGTAGCAAAAATCTTTCAACTACATTCTTAGTCCCTTCATTCTATTGACCAATTCACCTTTCTATGACTACATTTCCTCCACCAAGAGTCATATATAATAAAGATCCATTAGTGCAGCAACTCCAAACCTCACGCTTCTGACCTCAATTGATGCCTCTCGTAAGAATCATCATAGGCAGCATCACAATTTGATATATATATATATATATATATATATATATATATATATATATATATATATATATATATATATATATATATAGGTTCCGGATCCATTGAGAAGGTTTTTATTTTGAGAAGATTGAGAAATCTTCGTTTGAACAAAATGATTCATGTTTTTGATTTGATTCACAAGTAAACACCCTTTTATGGTGAATCGAATCTATAAATCACAAATTTGATTCACAAATCACTGTTAAAATCGAGTTATGATGATGATTCATTAAATTTGTACAGATGATTTAGTATTCTAAATATATCGCAAAATAGAGTGATTTTTAACATTGATTCGAATTTTTTTTTACACATTTTGAATTTTAATCACATTAAAATGAGTTTTACACTTGAAAAACATGAATCAAAGTTAAAAATCTATCGTTTTTTGAAAACCTTCTCAATCTTCTCAAAATAAAAACCTTCTCAATCGATCCGGATTCTATATATATACTACTATATAATGTATTTGGGACTATTCTATAATTAGAAAGGCTTAAAAATTCATACTTTTACTTACTAATTATGGAAACAACCACCCCTAACAATCACCCCCAACAATTTATAACCATCTCAACAACCACCCCAAAAACCACTTTCCACCACCCCACCTCCCTCCTCTTCACCCCAATAATCCGCCCCCGCATCGCGCGGGCACCTTTCTAGTATATATATATATATATATATATATATATATATATATATATATATATATATATTTATAAATTAAGTATTATGTTATGCGATAAGTAGTGAAGAAATATATGGCCAATATGTGAAGAACCTTGAGGGACTAAGATTGCCAAATGACCAAAGTTGAATTAATATCTTTTATTTAACTAGTAAAGTCTAGAATTTTAGAGAAATTAGAAGAGTGTGTAAGTGTGTGTGTTGTACCATAGAAGGAGAAAAGGAGGGAAGCACCATTTTATCCTCTAAACTCATAATTGATCTCTTGAAGAATTTACAAGCTCTTGAAGACTTTAATTTCAATCTCTATATCAAGTAAGTGTTTTTCCCCAATTTGTGAAATTAGGGTTTATGTCATGAGATTAAGTGTAATGGCTAGAGATTGGTGATATGTCATGCTAGTGTTGAAATTAGTCCCTAATTAGAGATGATTATGATATAGGAAGCAAGTAAGAGGTGGGAAGCTTTTGCTAGTGAGGTTGTGATTGAGAATCAAGGTAAGTATATGTCATAACATGATTTGTTAGCTTTATCATATTTTATGTATGATAATGGTTTTATGTTTTGTTAGCTTTATCATGTTTATTACATGGTAATGGATGGATAGGATATAAGGTGCGTTAGCTAGTTATGGATCCATTTCTAGGCATAGCTTAGTTAGTCGTTGGGCTAACTATGGGATGAGGTTCAACCTTGTGGGTTGATCGTGTTTAGGCTGACTATGTTGACGTGAGGTAATTGCCCCTCTATTGCTAGCTTAACTAGTGGTAAACTAGTTATGGTTGTAGCATAACTTATGTTATGCATTGTTAGCTTGTTGTGCCATGTACTTACTAAGCATTTCACTTACATGTTTAGTTGTGATGTTTTCTTGATAGGTACCGAAGAAGCAAGTAAAGGTAAGGAGAAAGTTTAGTACCAACTATGATGGGAGCTTAGTATTTTGAGACCGGTAAGTAGGAGACCGCAATCTTTTGGACCAAGAGTGCTTGAAGTTAGAAGCCCCGAAGTGTCTTTTCTTGTTTTGGTATATTTCAATCTATATGGTCATTATGTTATTTAATGGTCTTGTGGTCATACATGGTCTTTTGTTCAAGTATATATCATGGGTTAAGTATGTGTAAATGTCATGAAGTCTTTATGGTACATGGTTATGGTTGTAGTCAACATTATAGGGGTGTATGACATATAGCCTCTTTTACCCATTTTGAAGTTGCTATGTGTTGTACAATATTGTAGAGGGGGTGAATACGGTTTCTTCGACTTGTAGAATGTTTAAAAACTTTAAGCCTCGAAGAAGAACCAAGTGGTTGTACAATCAATACAACAACCACAAATACAATCCAAAGTATATAAAGTGAGTAAAGAGAGGCACCACGATATATACTGGTTCAGGATGGGGGGTTTATACCATTTGTACATGTAGTTGCGAATCCACAACACAATACTATTCACTACTATAATCCTTTATGTGGACTACAAACCGTTACAATTCACTCCACCGATATTCCGTAATATCGATGCTCACAAAGAAGGAGTAACTCACCAACGGTATTCCGCCCTCGGAAACCACCTAAAAGAATCTCGCGATTCGACTTCACCTAAGGGTCACCAAGACCACTACCAAAAACTTCCCCCGGGAAGTATCAAATCCCAACTAGATCCCCAATGATCTAGGCTTGGTCACCAAGACACAAGACTCCTCTTATAAACAATTGAATGAATAAAAGATTGTTTGTTCAATCAAGCCCTAACCTAACCTAGAGACTCGATTGTAATAGAAAGGGTAAAGATAAGAAGACCCTCGACACAATCACAAGAGTGGATTAAGTTCTTGTGATTATTCCCTTGCAAGGAGATGTGTTCTTTCAAAGATGTTAGTGTGAAAACTAAGAACAGAAGATAGAATTAGAGGATTAGAGAGAAAGAATAATGGCAAGGGGTAACGAATAAAGGAGCCAAGGGGGTATTTATAGGCAAAAACCCAAACTTGGGAAAAATTTACCGAGGCCGGCGCGTCGCCCACGCATCAACGCGTGGGCAGCGCGCGAGAGCTGCTGTAAAGTTTTCCCAAGTTTTGGGTGTTGGTCTTATATATACCTAACCTTGCTAAACCCCCAAGTGTACTTCACATACTAAACCTTAACATTAATCAATCTAAGGTTTACCAACTCAAATAGCCAATTTGAAAAATGTTTTGTGAAGTGTTTATAAGAAACCAATTATCAAGGATAGAAAGAGAGAAGAGATAATTGGGTAGGGGTAGAATGGGTATTCCTCACATGGCATTAAAAGAGAGAAGAGAATATGCTTTGGGATATTCCTCTATAGGGAAGAGTGAGTGAGGTTAGGTTAAGAATGAACCATGGTTAGGTTAGGAGTAACCAAGGTTGGGTTAGAAAGAAGTGTGTAGAGAATAAACCATGGTTAGGTTAGAGAGTGAACCTTGGTTGGGTTAAAGGGTATATCCAAGGGAATATTCCTTCCTTGGTGATAAAGTGTGGATGTTGGTGAGGTTAAGAGTTAACCATGGTTAGGTGAGAAATGGGTGTGTTGAGAAGTAACCATGGTTAGGTTAGGAATGTTCATGGTTAGGTTAAGAGGAGAATATGCTAGAGAATATTCCATTTCTTGGAGAAGAAGGTGAAATGGAAGGTTGATATGTGTTTGTTTGAAATGGATGGTTAGGATAAAGAGTGTATAAGGAATATGAGGTATGAGTTGGATTGTGTAAGAGTGAAGAGATGTGTGTAAGGGAATATGTAAGAATGGGATGTGATGGGGAGTCTAGTGTGCGTAGAGAAGGGATGGTTGTGAGAGTAGTGTGTGTATTTTGAAAACAAAGTTTTTGGGAGTGTAAGGAATATGTTGTTAGGATGGGATGTGTGAAAAGATGTAAGGAATAGGTAATAATGATATAATGGGGAGCCTTGTATACATGAAGAGGAGTATGTGAGTGAAGTGTGTGTATTTTGAATGTAAAGGTGTGTGTATGTGAGTGTATATGTGTGTTTATAAGAGAATATGTGGGGAATGTATAAAGTGGATAAGAATATTGTAAAAGAGTATATTGTGTGGGAGAGTGGGAGACAAAAGTAGACCTGTGTAAGATAATATTAAGAAGATGTTGGTGATAGGTTTTGGTGTAGGATTTGGAAGGGTTGAAGGTTTTGTTTTATGTGAAAGGTGATTAGAGGAGTGATTAAGGAATAAAATTTTCATTAAGAAGGAAAATATTTAGACAATTACGATTATGAGTTGAGAAAATCAAAGGTTACTTATAATCTCAAGTAACTCAATGTCGAGAATCCATAATCTCATAACTCGTGACTTTCCATGACTCGACGTACTCAACTAACACCTTGGTACAAACAAGCCAAGTGCTTAGCCTTGAAGTAAAGCATATCCCATGCGGGAAAGGATGCGTTTACCCAAAGTGACCTTTGACTTAGTTTGACCAATAAAGGAGAAAACCTGTTACGTGATTAGAGAAGACGTAAGCATGGGCTATGAGCATATGAATGCTTTCACTTGATATTACATGAAGTATATAAGCTCCCTAGGTTTAGAAAGGCCTTGGCTAGAGGCGAGAGTTAGAAAACACGAGTTGGCGTTTTCCTGAAAACGGGTATTTTGAAAGTTGGATCTCTCAAATCCTAAAACTCGTTTCAAGTGTTCTCAATTAAGCACATAACATATTCATACATGAATTTAAAGATCCACATTTTTCGGGTAACGGGAAAGCCGAATTTCAAGAAGTTTGTCCCGACAGCATCAGTAGCCTGGCGCGTCGCCCATGCGTCAATGCGCAGGCAGCGCGCCAGTAGCAGATATTGAGTCGAGAGAAATTTGGCTAACATTTGTTATTTTATGTGCTTCGAAGGTTTATTTGTAATCATTAAAACATTAGGAGATCTCATCAAAGTTGCCTCAACAATCTCCCCCTTTTTGATCATGAAAAATAAAATCCGAAAGCAAATAAAATTACAAAACTTAGCGAACACAAAGCACGCCTTTGGTGTAGCTTGCGTCTTGACTTTGCCTTGTAATTTGGTGAAGCCATTATTTTGAACTTGAATTGGTCTTTACGCTCTTGCTTTCTTTCTCCCCTTTTGTCAAATAAAAAAGGCGGGACTTCTAATGAATGGGATAAAACAAGTAGCTTGTACATGCACCCGAACGTGCACCCCCTTGAACATATCTCCCCCTAGATCGTTGCTCCCCCTTGTTCCAAGACGGGGATCCATGGGTCAAGAGCCTCACCTTTGCGGTGGCCTAGCTACACAAAACACAACGCGCAACTAACAAGAAATCCACACATGTGAAAGTCCAAAATGGGTTAGATTACCATTTGGAAACTTGCAACATGGGTTAGTTCACAACAATGTATATATATATATATATATATATATATATATATATATATATATATATATATATATGTGTGTGTGTGTGTGTGTGTGTGTGTGTGTGTGTGTATAATCATGCAAGACAAAGCAAACAACTATAGATAAATCCTAGCACTCAAAAGATAGAAACGAAAATCAACAACATGTCTGGCGCGTTGCCCGCGCGTCGACGCGTTGGCAGCGCGCTAGCCTCATAATAAATTTTGGATTTCCGTCGAAAATTCAAGATTTTGAAATTTTTTGAAAAGAAAGTATGATTTAGTTACATATAGACTCATATTATGTCGAAATCCACAAAACCCATTAGTATAACTCACCCAAAAATCATAATCCAATTTTATCTAGAGATGTTTGAAAAATTTTGCCATAGTTTCCCTTGTAATTAGAACTTTTCCATATGTAATTTATCAATTTTTCTCAAAAACTCATGGGAAATTCCTAAGACTATTTTTAATTAGATAACCTAGTAGGTATATGAAAATAATTCAATATAACTCTCAAAATAACATAATAATGGAACAATGGGGATCAAGGCTTACCAAGATCTTCAAGAAAAAGGAGAAGGTAGAATTCAAAGATGATGAGAGAGAGTGTGTGTGAGGGAACGGCAACAAGGAAGAGAGGAAGAAGAAAATAAAGTGTGTGTGTGATTCTTGTAGAAGTGGGGGCCTAAAATATCTTGTGTGGTCCATTGAGAGTGACCTTGGGTGATTGTGATAGGATAAGATTAGATAAGAGGAGAGTATTTAATTACTTATGGGATACCAAGCATGGGTCAACAAAGAACTAATCTTTGTTTGTTGGTTTGGATATTACAGAACACATTTTTAATTTTGAGTGTACTTATGATAAGCATGACTCAATTTAGAAACCAACTATTTTGAATCAACAAATTTATTCTCGATAAGCAGCGACATTGTCTTCAGAAGCGACCTTTTCCAAGAGGATATTCCCTTTCTGAACGTTATCACGTAAAATGTGGTGACAAATTTCGATGTGTTTAGCTCGAGAGTGGTGGACGGGATTTTTACTTAGTTCGATAGCACATTTGTTGTCACGCAATACAAGAACATCTTGTAAATGGATGTTGTAGTCACTAAACACTTGCTTCATCCACAAAGCTTGTTGACAAGCCCTTCCAGGTGCAACATATTCAGCTTCGGTAGTGGATATTGCTAAAGCCGTTTGTTTATGACAACATGATTGGTCCTAAACGGTCAACCTAAATTGACCAAAGGAATGGTCAACCAAGTCAAACAGCCTAAGAGTCAATCTTCGTGGAAGTATAGGGGTTTCCCCGGGTCGTTATGTCCCGACGAGGTGTGATGGTATAAAAACGGGTTTGTGATCGGGTGAATTTGGACAGAAAGGTAAGGAATTTGGTTTGTATGATTACACTACGAGATTAGGAATGAAAATAACTTATAATCACTACATAAACAATTACTGATAATTAGATATACTAAAAACGTGAGCTAAGTCTAATAACGCGTACGTTTGATTTAAAGTTACGTAGACGTACGAAATAAAACGTGAGTTTTGTAAAATAAAATACCTACGGATATGAAAATTACATTTTTACAATCCTAATGATAAAAGAAAATTTTAAGAAAAAGAAAAATAATTTTTAACTATTTAATTAATTACTATTTAATAACTAATTAATAATATTTTAAATACACTAATTATGAATTTAAGCTAGAAAAATGAAAATTTAATTCTAAAAATTCTAAAATAATATAAAAGTAATTTTAAAACTAAAAATATATTTTTCCTACTTTTTCTCTATTTATTATTAATTAATTAAGATTTAAATACTAATTAAACTAATTAAATTAAAGAAAAATAGCAAATGAACAGTAAAAATCCTAAAACTTTTTCTAAAAATATTTTATGACATTTAAAACCTAGGAAAAATATAAAAACATAGGAGTACTTAATAAAAACTATTTATACTATTTAATTATCTAATATTAATTAATTACTAATAAAACTAATATTAATTATAATAAATACTAAATGAAAAGGGAAAAATCTGAAATTATTCCTACAAATACTTTAATATACTAGGAATTTAAGAAAAATATAAAAATAGATAAGTAATTGACAAAAATTTAAAAAGAAAAATTAAAAAGCTAAATTATATTAAATAGAAGCTATCACTAGAAATTAAATTTGGTGTTTTTTTTGGATTTTTCTTTTACAAAACTGTTTTAACAATAAAAATAACAATCTTTAATAAAAACAACTTTTATATATAACAAGAATAAGCTCAGTTGGATCTAATGAGCTCAAACAGTGAGCTTATGAAACTAAAATTTGATTTTTGAACTAGAATAAGCTAACACACAAGCTTTAAAGCTGAACCAATAATTAAATAAGCTAACAAACCTAGAGATGAGTACAAAGTAAGAAGGAATCAAAGGGAAAAACCCACAAGATAAGCCAGGAAATACAAATAAGCAAGATCCAAAAGCCAGAAACCAAACAGGCCTGAGAGGGCACTTGCAGCCCTCTGTGGGGCCCACCTGGGTGATCCAGGGATCAAATGAAATGGTGAACTGAAGAGAAGGCCTGAGGGGCTTTTCAAAAAAACCACAAGCTCAGAATAATCTTGTGAGATGAGCTCATAAAGAGCTCATGAATACCCCCTGAATGCACAGATATGGGGTTCACACCAAAATGAGTTTAAAAGAGTAGCAACTAGCTTAGAGTAACCAAATAAGCAAGGTCCAAAGGTGAGCACAAGCAAAAACATTAACAATCAATAGCAAACAAGCTAATGGCAACAATTACACAACCAATAATAAGCCAAGACTAACTAAGGACATGAACTAAACAAGCTTAGTTGTATCAGAAACAACCAGTTATGGGGAAACTTGGGAGGCTAAATTAAGCAAGAAAATAAGCGAGGAAGGCCAAACAAGTTATACATGCAACAAGACAGAATAAAGGGCTTCTCAAATCACTAGTGACCAAACCAAATGGTCAAGGAATGACCAAGTTGTGGTTAAGTGGAAAACGGATCAAAACTGAATTATGGGTGCAGGGTAAACAGTGGGTCAGCAGCCCACTTTAGGGGCTGAATAAGCTAACAAAAAAAATCATAAAAATAAAATAAAAATGAGTAAATGTAGACAAGCTGGGGGAGATCAATAGTACCAAATTTCAGGACATGAGACCTTAAAACAAAGAAACTAAAAATGCAACTCAAAGTGGCTGTGGACTAGGGGCAACTGATGCAGTAACAAGTTTTATGGGTCGAATGGGTAACTTTTGACTAAAAGACCTATACTACTAGCTAATGAGCATGTGTGTAAACCTATTTGGGACTAAAGCACAGCAAACGAAACAACTACAAATGCTTGGGAGGGTGCAAAGGTTGCTACAGCAGCAGGCTTGCAAAAGTGGTTTGCAACTGATGGCTGCAAATGGTTAAAAGTGGGATTGACTAATGGAGACTTAGGAACCAACCTGTGACTAACTCATATGAACCAAATTGAGCAAATTCTACAGCAAAATTGACAATTTTAAAAGGCTACAACAAGTTTCATGCTACACTAATTTATTTGACAGTTAATACTAAGGATTTGGTAAAAACTAAATCAAATTGCTCAAACTGAACTGAATCTAAGAGATTATGCTACCAAACTACTCAAAACACTAAACTAGAACTAATATAAGCTAAATCATGGAAGTAAAATTGGGTTTGGGGTGAAAAAGGGGTGTTGTGCCAAACACCCCTTATGGGTTCACTGATTTTAATTTTAGACTATAAGGCTTTGGTTTCTGAACTAATACTTGAACATATAAGCTATAAGAAGTAAAACTAGACTTAATAATCTAAAATGGATCAAAATAAGCAGTTACAAATAAGCAAAATAGATAAGCAGTTGAATTAAGCAAAGGCAAATAAGCAGTTTTACAAATTGAGCATTTGAAAACAAATTAGGAAGAAAGCTTTGAACTTTTATTAACTAGAATACAAAGTACAGTGAGGAATATTAAATTAAGCTAATAAGACATTACATTAAGCTAATTTACACTACTTCTATTACTAAAAATCTAACTCCCATCTCTACATTTCTTTCTTTCTTTTATAGCCTTCAATAAGGTTCCTTGGATGTATCCCACCTCTCTTTTCAACCTTTGGATGAGTAGATTACATCTTGGCCGTTAAAATCATTTTGGCGGGAAATGGAGTATTAGCAACTTGGCATTTTACTTTTGGGCAGGGGATTATTTTGGATTGTAATGGTGGAAAGTGAGAAGTAGGGTGGGTGATGGCAGAGGGTGAGAAGGGTAGAGGTGATGATGGTGTTTTGTGTTGCAGGCTATGGCAGGGGGAGGGTTCACGTGAGGAGGGAAGGTGGGTGTTGAGGTAGATGGTTTGACCTGGTAGTTTGACCAGGTAAATATAATACGGGGTAGGGTTTTTATTATTTAAGGGTTTGGGCTTGAGGGTGGATTGGGCCAAGGTTTGGTTTTGGATTGGTTTGTTGGGGTTGGGTTTTAATAATAAGAGAGGTGTGTTGGATTGGGTAATTTTAAAGGGTTTGTTTGGTTTGTGTAGTTGTGAAAGTACAAGGACCACATTTGCCATTTCTGAAAATTAAGGACCAAACCTGCCAAATTTCCAAAGATATTTCCAAGGATCAATTTTGCCACATTCCAACAATATAAGGGCCACAAAAGATATTTTCAACTTTAAAATTCCCAGGGACTAAAACTGCCTAATTTGAAACTTGAGGGGTCATTTTTGTACATTTTCTCAAACTTTCACCCAAGGACCAATTATGATAAATTTTGACTTTTAAATTCCTTAGGTTGACTTTTCTTTCAAAATAATTGTTCTGGGACTAATTTTGTCAATTTTTGAAACTTGAGGGACTGAAACTGCCAATTATGCAAACTTTCTTCGTTTTTCATTTGTTTTTAAACATTTTGCATTTAAAACATATAAAACACACTTTTGGGATAATTTATGTATTTTGATGCATTTCTGAGTGTTTTTAAATGTTTTGGCAGTTCAGATACGATAAAAATGATGAGTATTTACACACTCATCAATCCCCCACACTAAACTATTGCTAGTCCCTAGCAATCTTTTTGAGAAAACTTAATGAATTTGAATCTCTTTACCAAAATCCATCACTTCTGGAGTAGCTAAATGTATCAGTTCAAGTAAGAACTATGGTCCACTTGATAACCATGTGATTTTGAGCAAACCACCAGCTGTCAACGGATTTGATTTGTCTTTACCAAAAGCCGTTTGCTTCTGGACTAGCCAACTCTTGATGGAATAGTCAACATCTTGGTGAGCTGATTACCAATTATGGTTTTTCCACTGCCTTTACCACAAGCCATAATCTTGCGGGCTAGCCAACTCATTCACTTTTTAGGATATGGCGAGTTGAGGTACCATACAATTTTGGGCAAATTGCAAGCCGTCAACGGGTTTGAGATATCTTTACCAAGAGCCGTTTGCTCTTGGATTAGCCAATCCTTTTGTCGTTTAGACAAGGCGGACTGATAACCACAAAAAATTTTGAACTTTAGTGAAATTTTTTTAAAATTTTGGTCAAAAACGGGGGTACTAGATAGTAAAATGTGATAAAATTCGCTAGAATAGCGAAATACCCCCCCCCCCCACACACACACACACTTAGAATGAATATTGTCCTCAATATTCAAAGTCCCGGCTATTATGCCGATTCTTAGAACGTAAAAAGACAACATTACAAGCTAAATGTGGAAACACTATTTTTTTTCACTTTATTTTATTTATTGATATATATACATGGTAACAACGGTAGGGGCAACGCCCCCACACTTAGGGTGTAAACCTTATAAGCATGCTACTGTTTTTGTTTACCGAGTTGCTAGCTTGACTCGACCCCGAATTCATTGGTTCTTGGGGAAGCATGATGTGGAAGAAACAATCTCCATCGAACTTTCATTCAAGATGTTTGGACAAACATTTAAAGCACATGAAAGTTCCACACCGATTAGATGTACAGACCCTGGCTTAAGATAGTATAAACTATAAGCGGTGATGCCGGGGTCAAAGATAATGTCTTCATTCCCGAAGGAGTGAAGAACAGGAAAAGTCACCTTGTAGGTGAAGAAAAGGAAGAAAATCATGATAAGATCTTCTACCTCGAGAGCAGGCTCATTAGCCTGAGCTTGGATTTTCTCGGTTAAGCTCATTGGTTTAGACAACATATCGGGAGGGAGGGTGGGAAAATTTGTCGTAGAAATACAAACTCTCATGATTGAGACTCTATCCCCCCGATCATAGTTTTTCTTGTCATCCAAGTAATCACACTCCGGAGGAGTCATGATATGAGTGAGTTCACTGGAGAACTCATGAAGGATATACGGAGGTGGGACATGTGCGGTACTTTGTGGGCTATGAACATGCACCTTGTCCATTATAGTCTCCGTTTCAGACTCATCACTATCAAAGATTGGATTAACTGAATTTAGAGTAAATTCAGAATCGAATTCAAACGAGGGATTTGTGATAGTCGTATTGAATGTTGTGGAAACAAGGTGGTCAACATCCTCTTCTAGGTTGACGATCTCGGAACGGGGAAGTGATGCATCAATAAATTCGATGTCTTTAGGATATAAAGAATAGACATCACTATAATCACTGTCAGAATCGGAGAAAGTCTTAACAAGATCATTTGGAAAGACAAGAGGAGGAGGTATATCACACACATGATCAAGAATACCCTCGAACTCACTTGGGATTGGGATAAGGTTCTCAACACTAGACTTTATGAATTCGTCCGATTCCTTTTCAGGAATAGTGTCAAGATGCTCATCCCCCATTATGGGAGAGTTTGTGGAATATTCGGGTGTGAGCTGAGGGAGTTGAGAAGGACTAGCACACATGGAATTTTCAATTTCCATTTTTTCTTTTGCTAATAAATCTGTCCCACTCTTTTCTCCCTGTGTTTCCACAGATGCAGTTTCAACTGAAGTCGAATCACAAGGTTTCTCAAATACCTTTGGGATTGGAACAAGGTCATCTATGTTATAAGATTAGTCTATACATTAGGCTACAGTTACGTCTAGGGTGTTAAGTGTCAGCTTGTTATTATTAGTCAAGTAGGAGTCGGGTTGGTTGGCTTGTGTCCCAAGCCTAACCCGTGTCATTGTAATAGCCGACTTTCTAAGAGTCGGTGTTTCCTTCCCCCTCATCTCTATAAAAGGAGGTGAGGGGGGGGGGGGGGGGAGGGGTTTGTCACGCATTCTTTCAATACTAATCAAAGAGTCGATTAGGGATACTTACTTGTGCATCGTTCTTTACTTTCTGTCAATCCAAGCTGTGTGGTTTTCTTCAACGATCGATTTATCCGCTCTAGTAAACCGGGGTTGTAGGTTGTCGAATACTACAAGTGGTATCAAGAGCCCAGGTTTGCGGGTTCTCTGGTATACTAGGATCGATCTTGAAGGGTTTTTGTTGTTCATTCTTCTTGTAGGAGCAGGAGGTATATCTTGTTTGGGCTACAAGGTTCTCGACAACAATTATTCTTGGTGTTCAGGTTCATGGACATCAAGGAGAAGAGGGTATCGACAGTAAGGGTACTTGGGTCTTCGATTGTCCGGGTTCGCAACAAGGTGTAGGAGGCTTAAGGGTTTGTTGGTTTTTCGGTTCTTGAAGATCGACATTTTTTTTTCCTGTTGATTTTTTTTTGGATCTGGTTTTTCTTCTTTGTCGGCGTGTATAAACGAAGAAGGAGGATAACATCTGGTTCCTTTTTTGTTGATAGATACGAGTAAGAAAAAGTCAACAACAGTATAAGAAAAAAAAAGGGATATCTTTAAAATAAACAAATAAGGGACTTTGTTTATTTTTTGTTGTTTTTTTGTTTATTTTAAAAAGGCTATTAATTTAAAGGTGTTGCACAAGGAACTTTATTAGTTTGTGATTGTGGGTTTTTCACAAGGTTTAACAAATTAATAAAGCGATTAAAGAATGACGGGAGCCAAGTTTGAGATCGAAAAATTCGATGGAACTGGTGATTTCGGGTTATGGAGAGTCAAGATGCGTGCTTTATTAATCCAACATGGATGTGAAGCAGCTTTGGAGGTTTTACCCGCGAATATGGATGCTACAGCGAAAGCTGAGCTAAACAAGAAAGCTCACAGTGCCATGATTTTGTGTTTAGGTAACAAAGTTCTGAGAGAGGTTACCGGGGAGACGACTGCAGCGGGGGTTTGGACCAAGCTCGAGACTTTGTACATGACAAAATCTTTGGCCAATAAGTTGTACCTGAAGAATAAGTTGTATACATTCTACATGCCGGCTGAACGTACGATTTTTGAGCATATAGATGAGTTCAACAAAATCGTTCTTGATTTAGCAAATATTGAGGTAAAATTCGAGGATGAAGATCTTGCTTTATTATTACTCACTTCTTTACCAGCATCATACGAACACTTTGTGGATACCTTGCTTTATGGACAGGAAGCTTTGACTTTGGAGGATGTGATGGCCACACTGAATTCAAAGGAAATCAAAGAAAGATCTAAGGCAAAGGGGGATGATGGTGAAGGGTTATACGTGAGGGGAAGATCTGATCGCATGAATTCGCATCATTCTAGGGGAAAGTCAAGATCGAAGTCTCGAGGTGGAAGACTCAAGTGCCTTATTTGCCAATATGAGGAGACCTTGAAGAGAAACTGTCCGAAGAATAATCACAAGAAGTCAAATGGTTTTGTCAAGAAAGATGATCAGCCAAGCTCTAGTGGTTCAATTTATGACGGTTCTGAGGTGATGATGGTTATGAGTGCAGAGGCTCTGCTAGATTGGATCATGGATTCAGGAGGTTCATACCACATGACACCCAGGTTAGATATATTTTTTGATTTTCTGGAATGCGATGGGGGCAGGGTACTGTTGGGTGACAACAGGGAGTGCAAGATCAGAGGTATTGGCAAAGTAAGGGTACAACTGAAAGATGGGTCAAGTTTTGTGTTACACAATGTCAGGTATATTCCTGAATTGAAAAGAAACTTGATATCGCTGGGAACTCTTGAAAAAGAGGGATATACCGTAAAAATGCAGTCGGGCAAAATCAAGGTGATTAATGGTTCCAGGGTTATTTTATCTGGAACCCGAAGGGATAATTGCTTATACTCTTTGGATGGCCATGCAGTGGTGGGTGAGATTAATGCTAGTGTTGAAGAAAAAGACAGTCTTGCGCAGGTTTGGCACAAAAGACTGGGACATATCAGTGAGGCGGGACTACAGGTGCTGGAAAAACAGGAGCTGTTTGGCAAGAAAAGTCTAGGTAATCTCAATTTTTGTGAGAATTGTGTTCTGGGAAAGTCACATCGAGTCAGTTTCGGTGTAGGAAGGCACACTACTCAGGGAGTGATAGACTATGTTCATTCAGACTTATGGGGTCCGTCTCAGGTGGAATCATTGGGAGGTAAGAGGTACTTCTTATCTATTGTTGATGATTATTCCAGGAGGGTATGGGTTTATATTCTCAGGTTCAAACACGAAGCATTTGGAAAGTTCAAAGAGTGGAAGCAATTAGTAGAGAATCAGTCTGGGAGGATGGTTAAGAAGCTTAGAACGGATAATGGTCTTGAGTTCTGTAACCGGGAGTTTGAGCAACTATGTACTGAGAGTGGGATTGCTAGACATTTGACAGTTGCCGGGACGCCGCAGCAGAATGGATTAGCAGAAAGGATGAATAGAACTCTCATGGATAAGGTACGTTGTTTATTAATTCAGTCTGGATTGCCCAAGACCTTCTGGGCGGAAGCGACATGTACGGCTGCATATCTTATAAATAGGTCACCATCGACAGCGATTGAGAAAAAGACACCTATGGAGATGTGGTCGGGACATCCAAGTGATTATGGGATGTTGAGGATTTTCGGCTGTGTCGCATATTCACACGTTAAACAAGGTAAGCTCGAGCCGAGAGCGGTAAAATGCGTTCTTTTGGCGTATCCTGAAGGTGTGAAGGGGTACAGGCTATATAGGCTTGATAATGAATCACTTAAAATAGTTACTAGCAGGAACGTGGTCTTCAATGAAAGTGTCATGTATAAAGATACGTTGAAGGAGTCTGGTGCAGGTACTGATAAGTCTGTTGAGGAATTACAGGTTGAGGTGAAACTGCAGAGGTTAAATAATCATTCACTTGAGGATGATCTGATTGATGGTCAGGAAGATGGCGATGATGAAGATGCAGGGGATCAGGATCATGATCAAACACCGGATCTCACAGATTATCAGTTGGTTCGGGATAGAGAACCAAGGACAAGAACAAAACCTTTGAGGTTTCGAGATGAAAGTAATATGGCTGCTTATGCGTTTGCTGCAGTAGAGGAAGAAGATACTCATGAACCATTGACATACCAGGAGGCAGTTACTTTTAAAGATAGATTTAAGTGGAAAGCTGCTATGGATGAAGAGGTGGATTCTCTGAAGAAGAATGAGACCTATGAGTTAGTGGATCATCCAGCTGGGCAAAAGCTGGTAAGCTGCAAATGGCTATTCAAAATAAAGGAAGGGATTGAAGGAGTTCAAAAGCCTAGGCACAAGGCAAGGTTGGTGGCTCGTGGATTCACTCAAAGGGCAGGTATTGACTATAATGAAGTATTTTCGTCGGTAGTTCGACACACATCTATTCGGGTTATACTTGCATTGACTGCATGTAGAGATTATGAGCTAGGGCAGCTTGATGTAAAGACGGCATTTTTACATGGGAATCTTGAAGAAGTGATCTACATGAAGCAGCCACCGGGTTATGAACAAGGTAACAAGGTATGTTTGTTAAAGAAGTCCCTTTATGGTTTGATGTAGTCACCTAGGCAATGGTATAAGAGGTTTGATGAGTACATGCTGAGCAACGGGTTCAAGCATAGCAGTTACGACAGCTGCGTATATTACAAGAGTTATGCACCAGGTGAGTATATCTATCTACTGTTATATGTAGACGATATGCTGATTGCTTGTAAAAGCAAGGCTGAGATTGGGTCTATCAAGTCTTTGCTTAAAAAGGAGTTCGACATGAAGGAGCTCGGGGAAGCAAAGAAGATTCTTGGTATGGAGATCATCAGGGATCGGAGTCGCAAGATTCTGAGGGTGTCACAATCCGGGTACGTTTCTAAGATTTTAAATAATTATAGAATAGATAATGGGAAATCGGTTAAGATGCCATTGGGTGGGCACTTCAAGCTGTCGTTGAAGGATTGCCCGGTTAGGGATTGTGATGTTGAGAGGATGAGTAGGGTGCCATATGCAAATGCGGTTGGGAGCTTAATGTACTTGATGGTGTGCACGAGGCCAGACATAGCGTATGCGGTAAGTGTTGTTAGCAGATATTTGGCGAATCCAGGTAAAAAGCATTGGGAAGCAGTGAAGTGGATTTTGAAATATTTGCGGGGTACTGCAAACGTAGGTTTGGTGTATGGGTCAGATCGTAGCAACCATGTGGACGTAACAGGTTTTGTTGATTCAGACTACGTTAAGGATCCAGATAAAGGTAGGTCAATCACGGGTTACGCGTTTTTAGTACAGGGATGTGTTGTAAGCTGGAAGGCAACGCTACAACACGTGGTGGCTCTTTCAACTACAGAGGCGGAGTATATGGCCCTTACGGAGGCTGTGAAGGAAGCTATTTGGCTAAGGGGACTCTTGGAAGAGTTGGGCGTGGAGCTTAACACTGTGGCAGTTAATTGTGATAATCAGGGCGCGATTCACTTATCGCGGAATCATGTTTTTCATGAAAGGACTAAGCATATCAATGTGCGTTACCACTTTATCAGAGAGGTCTTGGAAGAAAAGACGGTTGAAGTTCTGAAGGTGGGTACTGAACACAATGCTGCGGATGCCTTGACGAAGGTGGTACCTGGACGGAAGTTACAACACTGTTTGGAGTTGCTGAGTGTCGGTGTAGGCTAATATAAAGCCTAAGGTAGAAATTGTTATAAGATTAGTCTATACATTAGCCTACGGTTACGTCTAGGGTGTTAAGTGACAGCTTGTTATTATTAGTCAAGTAGGAGTCGGGTTGGTTGGCTTGTGTCCCAAGCCCAACCCGTGTCATTGTAATAGCCGTCTTTCTAAGAGTCGGTGTTTCCTTCCCCCTCATCTCTATAAAAGGAGGTGAGGGGGGGGGGGGGGGGAGGGGTTTGTCACGCATTCTTTCAATACTAATCAAAGAGTCGATTAGGGATACTTACTTGTGCATCATTCTTTACTTTCTGTCAATCCAAGCTGTGTGGTTTTCTTCAACGATCGAGTTATCCGCTTTAGTAAACCGGGGTTGTAGGTTGTCGAATACTACAATCTATTTCCTCAAAAGGATTGACTTTGACTTCCTTGTCCCCCATTATCAAGATATCTGAAGGTTCCTTTGAGTTTTCTTCTTCAAACGGTTCATCCTCATCACTTTCATCCTCATCACTTTCATCCGTAAGATAAAATGAGTTAACAGGAGGATTTTGTTTCCTAAGAATCAGATCCTTAAGACATTTTATTCCATCTTGAATGGTCTTGTTGACTTGAATTTGAGTCATAATCATTTGAGTAATCAATTCAGCTTTAGCTAACTCGTCTTGAGGAGGTGGCTGAGGGGTTGTGTATTGTGGAAGCTGGTTAAAACCAAGCTCATGATTGTTACAAGGAACCTGTTCATAGAAAAACTGATTCCTCGCTTGACAATCAGAGCTGTAGTGAGGGCCTCCACAATACTGACAATAGTAAAACTGCTGGGTATCATGGTGTGGAAGCTGATGGAATAAATCAGTCATGTCATGGTAAGAATAGGGATTCTGGTTATAGACAGACCCGTTTCCAGACTCTACCATGCCACAACCGGGGCAATTACCACCATTATAAGAACTACCACACCATTGGCAAACAAGAAGGTGTGGGCGAGACATAGAAAGAATCAAAAGGTTTGGGAGGGTAAGAAATGAAGAATCAAAAAGGTAGGAGGGTAAAGATGAATATTTTTGGATTTTTGGAAAGACATTTTATAAAAATAAGAAAGAAAATCTTTTTGTGTTTTTGTGTTCGTTGAAAACTTATTTTAAAAAGCTTTCGGGAACTGTTTTGTTTTTATAATAAGAAACTATGAACAAAGGATGGTAAATATACAATGAGTGTATATCCAGGTTCACTAATACGCAAAACCGTTTTAGAATAACGCGCACAACCTCCCCGGCAGCGGCGCCAAATTTTGATTGATCCTAAACGGTCAACCTAAATTGACCAAAGGAATGGTCAACCAAGTCAAACAGCCTAAGAGTCAATCTCCGTGGAAGTATAGGGGTTTCCCCGGGTCGTTATGTCCCGACGAGGTGTGATGGTATAAAAACAGGTTTGTGATCGGGTGAATTTGGACAGAAAGGTAAGGAATTTGGTTTGTATGATTACACTACGAGATTAGGAATGAAAATAACTTATAATCACTACATAAACAATTACTGATAATTAGATACACTAAAAACGTGAGCTAAGTCTAATAACGCGTACGTTTGATTTAAAGTTATGTAGACGTATGAAATAAAACGCGAGTTTTGTAAAATAAAATACCTACGGATATAAAAATTACATTTTTACAATCCTAATGATAAAAGAAAATTTTAAGAAAAAGAAAAATAATTTTTACACTATTTAATTAATTACTATTTAATAACTAATTAATAATATTTTAAATATACTAATTGTAAATTTAAGCTAGAAAAATGAAAATTTAATTCTAAAAATTCTAAAATAATATAAAAGTAATTTTAAAACTAAAAATATATTTTTCCTACTTTTTCTCTATTTATTATTAATTAATTAAGATTTAAATACTAATTAAACTAATTAAATTAAAGAAAAATAGCAAATGAACAGTAAAAATCCGAAAACTTTTTACTAAAAATATTTTATGACATTTAAAACCTAGGAAAAATATAAAAACATAGGAGTACTTAATAAAAACTATTTATACTATTTAATTATCTAATATTAATTAATTACTAATAAAACTAATATTAATTATAATAAATACTAAATGAAAAGGGAAAAATCTGAAATTATTCCTACAAATACTTTAATATACTAGGAATTTAAGAAAAATATAAAAACAGATAAGTACTTGACAAAAATTTAAAAAGAAAAATTAAAAAGCTAAATAATATTAAATAGAAGCTATCACTAGAAATTAAATTTGGTGTTTTTTTTGGATTTTTCTTTTACAAAACTGTTTTAACAACAAAAATAACAATCTTTAATAAAAACAACTTTTATATATAACAAGAATAAGCTCAGTTGGATCTAATGAGCTCAAACAGTGAGCTTATGAAACTAAAATTTGATTTTTGAACTAGAACAAGCTAACACACAAGCTTTAAAGCTGAACCAATAATTAAATAAGCTAACAACCCTAGAGATGAGTACAAAGTAAGAAGGAATCAAAGGGAAAAACCCACAAGATAAGCCAGGAAATACAAATAAGCAAGATCCAAAAGCCAGAAACCAAACAGGCCTGAGAGGGCACTTGCAGCCCTCTGTGGGGCCCACCTGGGTGATCCAGGGATCAAATGAAATGGTGAACTGAAGAGAAGGCCTGAGGGGCTTTTCAAAAAACCCACAAGCTCAGAATAATCTTGTGAGATGAGCTCACAAAGAGCTCATGAATACCCCCTGAATGCACAGATATGGGGTTCACACCAAAATGAGTTTAAAAGAGTAGCAGCTAGGGGTGTTCATCGGTTCGGTTATCGGTTAATCGGTTTATTCGGTTCGGTTTGTTCGGTTAAAAAAAATTTTTGGGTCATAACCGAAAACCGAACCGAACCGAAAATATCTATAACCGAACCGAACCGAGAACCGAACCGAAGTTCGGTTCGGTTATGGGTCAAAACCGAAAACCGAACTTTTTACTTAAATTACACTATTTATATTTTTTTTTGAATTTAATTATATATATTTTTGGGAAAAAAAATATTTCAAGCATAAAAAAATGTTTTTTTATATTAGTATAAAATTTTAATGGATATTTTTTATATTTAAAATAATATAAATATATAAAAATATATATATATATATTTATATTAATTCGGTTTTCGGTTCGGTTTTCGGTTCAGATAGCTAAACCCATATCCAAACCGAAAACCGAAATTTTAATTCGGTTCGGTTCGGTTTTAACAAGTTCGGTTCGGTTATATGTTCGGTTCGGTTTTATTTCGGTTCGGTTCAGTTCGGTTTTCGGTTTATTCGGTTAATTAACCGAACTGTGAACACCCCTAGTAGCAGCTAGCTTAGAGTAACCAAATAAGCAAGGTCCAAAGGTGAGCACAAGCAAAAACATTAACAATCAATAACAAACAAGCTAATGGCAACAATTACACAACCAATAATAAGCCAAGACTAACTAGGGACATGAACTAAACAAGCTTAGTTGTATCAGAAACAACCAGTTATGGGGAAACTTGGGGGGCTAAATTAAGCAAGAAAATAAGCGAGGAAGGCCAAACAAGTTATACATGCAACAAGACAGAATAAAGGGCTTCTCAAATCACCAGTGACCAAACCAAATGGTCAAGGAATGACCAAGTTGTGGTTAAGTGGAAAACGGATCAAAACTGAATTATGGGTGCAGGGTAAACAGTGGGTCAGCAACCCACTTTAGGGGCTGAATAAGCTAACAAAAAAAAAATCATAAAAATAAAATATAAATGAGTAAATGTAGACAAGCTGGGGGAGATCAATAGTACCAAATTTCAGGACATGAGACCTTAAAACAAAGAAACTAAAAATGCAACTCAAAGTGGCTGTGGACTAGGGGCAACTGATGCAGTAACAAGTTTTATGGGTCAAATGGGTAACTTTTGACTAAAAGACCTATACTACTAGCTAATGAGCATGTATGTAACCTATTTGGGACAAAAGCACAGCAAACGAAACAACTACAAATGCTTGGGAGGGTGCAAAGGCTGCTACAGCAGCAGGCTTGCAAAAGTGGTTTGCAACTGATGGCTGCAAATGGTTAAAAGTGGGATTGACTAATGGTGACTTAGGCACCAACCTGTGACTAACTCATATGAACCAAATTGAGCAAATTCTACATCAAAATTGACAATTTTAAAAGGCTACAACAAGTTTCATCCTACACTAATTTATTTGACAGTTAATACTAAGGATTTTGTAAAAACTAAATCAAATTGCTCAAACTGAACTGAATCTAAGAGATTATGCTACCAAACTACTCAAAACACTAAACTAGAACTAATATAAGCTAAATCATGGAAGTAAAATTGGGTTTGGGGTGAAAAAGGGGTGTTGTGCCAAACACCCCTTATGGGTTCACTGATTTTAATTTTAGACTATAAGGCTTTGGTTTCTGAACTAATACTTGAACATATAAGCTAAAAGAAGTAAAACTAGACTTAATAATCTAAAATGAATCAAAATAAGCAGTTACAAATAAGCAAAATAGATAAGTAGTTGAATTAAGCAAAGGCAAATAAGCAGTTTTACAAATTGAGCATTTGAAAACAAATTAGGAAGAAAGCTTTGAACTTTTATTAACTAGAATGCAAAGTACAGTGAGGAATATTGAATTAAGCTAATAAGACATTACATTAAGCTAATTTACACTACTCCTATTACTAAAAATCTAACTCCCATCTCTGCATTTCTTTCTTTTGTAGCCTTCAATAAGGTTCCTTGGATGTATCCCACCTCTCTTTTCAACCTTCGGATGAGTAGATTACATCTTGGCCGTTAAAATCATTTTGGCGGGAAATGGAGTATTAGCAACTTGGCATTTTACTTTTGGGCAGGGGATTATTTTGGATTGTAATGGTGGAAAGTGAGAAGTAGGGTGGGTGATGGCAGAGGGTGCGAAGGGTAGAGGTGATGATGGTGTTTTGTGTTGTAGGCTATGGCAGGGGGAGGGTTCACGTGAGGAGGGAAGGTGGGTGTTGAGGTGGATGGTTTGACCTGGTAGTTTGACCAGGTAAATATAATACGAGGTAGGGTTTTATTATTTAAGGGTTTGGGCTTGAGGGTGGATTAGGCCAAGGTTTGGTTTTGGATTGGTTTGTTGGGGTTGGGTTTTAATAATAAGAGAGGTGTGTTGGATTGGGTAATTTTAAAGGGTTTGTTTGGTTTGTGTAGTTGTGAAAGTACAAGGACCACATTTGCCATTTTTGAAAATTAAGGACCAAACCTGCCAAATTTCCAAAGATATTTCCAAGGATCAATTTTGCCACATTCCAACAATATAAGGGCCACAAAAGATATTTTCAACTTTAAAATTCCCAGGGACTAAAACTGCCTAATTTGAAACTTGAGGGGTCATTTTTTTACATTTTCTCAAACTTTTACCCAAGGACCAATTATGGTAAATTTTGACTTTTAAATTCCTTAGGTTGACTTTTCTTTCAAAATAATTTTTCAGGGACTAATTTTGTCAATTTTTGAAACTTGAGGGACTGAAACTGCCAATTATGCAAACTTTGTTCGTTTTTCATTTGTTTTTAAACATTTTGCATTTAAAACATATAAAACACACTTTTGGGATAATTTCTGTATTTTGATGCATTTCTGAGTGTTTTTAAATGTTTTGGCAGTTCAGATACGATAAAAATGATGAGTATTTACACACTCATCACAACACCATTGTGTTAGACATTCTCCTACAAAGGTGCATACGTCACTAGTACTTTTTCTATCAACATAGTCGCAGGTGTGATCGGATCGGTGTAAACACTAATTTCAATTCCCGAGGCTTTTGGGTACCAAACACCTAGATAAGGTGTGCTTTTTATGTATCTAAATATCCGTACTACGACATTCATGTGAGATTCCTTGGGGTTGTCTTGGAATCGCGCACATAGAGATACACTAAACATGATGTCAGGTCTACTAGCGGTAAGATGTAGTAGGCACCCTATCATACATCGATATTTAGAGCTATCAACTGAAAATCCATCCTTATCCAAGGTAAGTTTTAAGTCGGTTGACATTAGAGTTTTGATAGAATTAGCATTTTCATGATCAAATCTTCTAAGAGACTCTCTTAAATATTTTGATTCCGATATGAAAATGCCGTTGTCACTTCGTACAACTTGTAAGTTTAGTATGGACGTAAGATCTCCTAAGACATTTGTTACAAATTTCTCATGCATGCAATTAATAAATTCATCATGCAATGTTTGACATGTAGATCCAAAGACAATATCATCTTCAAAGATTTGAATGATTATTTGATGCTTGTCTTTTATCTTGAAGAATAACGACTTATTCTTCATGCCTCTTGCATATTCATTTTCAATAAGGAAAGATATTATACTATTATGCCATGAATGATTATCTAGTTCAAGTCCATGCAAGACTTTCTTCATTTTGTAAACATGATTAGGTTTTTGAAAGTCAATAAATCCCGGTGGTTATGTAACATAGACCTCACTTTTGATGACTCGATTTAAAGCATTTTTGACATCCATTTATTTTATTTTAAACATACCACTATATGCATATGCAAGTAAAATGCGTAAAGACTCTATTTGTGCAACCGGGGCAAAAATACGATTAATGGGTTTTTCAATTTGATCAAAATCATTTATTACTAACTTAGCTTGGTTTTCACAAATTGTTCCATTTTCATGCAAGATGCTATTAAAAGTCCATTTTAGTTCTAAATGGGTGTAAGCATTAGGTAATGGAACTAATTCCCAAACATCATTGCGTGTGAGTTGATCTATCTCAAAATTCATTGCCATAATTCAATTTTCGTTACTAATAGCTTCCTCAAAACATTTTGGTTCTATAGTAGATATGAATGCAAATGTATTGTTTTGAGCTTGTGCTACAAATTCTTTTTCCATATCATTTTTAATATTATGATCTATTGTTTCAACTAGGTTAATTTGATTAAGACTTTGACCTTGATCATTATTAACTTTTAGTTTATCTTCTAATGGCAAGCATGTGTCTTCGTTAAAACTTACATTGATTGTTTCTATAATTTTAAAAGTCTCTTTATTATAAATTTTATAAGCCTTTGATGTATTTGAATATCCCAAAAAGATACCATTATATATTTTAGACTAGCTTATAGACCCGTCAAATTGACGGGTTTTTAGAAGAATGTATGAATCAAGATATTAAACGTGTGGGTAAAGTAAGAAAAAACAACGATGGTAAATAATTGCGCTTTCCTTCCATACATTACATATTTTCAAAGAACCATGACTGTGTGATATACCTCCTAAAACTTGCATTACACTTCTTATATATGTCCACAATTAGATCAGGTGTTGTACAATAGCCTATGTGATCAATTTATAAAAAGCATGCTCTCATAAATTTCTAAAAAGACAGAAAACTATTATACAAAATGAGAACGGGCTAACAGAATATTGCGTTGGCGGTAGTACAGAGGATCCTGCTCCATGATCTTCCAACTATGCATTTAGTAATGGCAAGTCCATGGCATCTACTACAAAAACATTGTATATTTTCAAAGAAAGATACATATATGGATACAAAGATATATAGATAAGTGGGAAAAAGATAACTAAGTCAAGGAATCAACTGTAAGGCGAACCTTGGCTCATTATCAGCAAACTACATGCAATTTTACTTTTCATATGACTTCTCGTATCTTTAAAAATATCTGTTCTTTAATTTTGTAGTATAATGGATAGTAGCAAAAGGTCATCAAAATCACTATATATGCACACATGTATACACAGTTACCTAACATCTTTACTGTACACAACTTTTATACACAGTACAACTCCCGAAAAAGATACACATAAGTTGTTGCTGATAATTATAATGATAATTAGCCTGAGTACGTTTAAACTAAACTTGTGGACGTGGAGACCATCCTAAGCCACGATGGTGATAAAAAGTTTATGTTTATTAGCACCCACAACCTTTTCCACCACTACTCCATTCTTTAGAAATAAATTTTGGCATTGGATCCACCGAGAAATCTCACTATAGAGGAACCGATCAAAATTTGGGTTATTCATTTTTGAGTCGAAAGCTACGATTCAAGTAATTTGAAGAGAAAGTAGTATACAAACTTTAGTTTAAGTTCATCCATACCAACCCCATCAATTTTCTTGTGAATATAGAAATAAATAAAGGTTGACTTATTAAGAGATGCATCAGCCAGAACCACCAATACAGATAGTCCCTAAGCTCCCATTTAGGAAAAACCGTGTTGGTGGGAAAACCCGGCCCGACCAATAACCAAAATCAACCCGTTCTGACTCTTAACCATTCTACCCTTTGTTCATTTCTCAGCCCGTCTAACCCGCCATTCTGTACAACATACACACACATAGGTTAAGAGCTTTGCCTAATTATGTGTATAATTGCGCATATAGCATAGGCATGTGTGGGTTCATTCTGGCACAGTGCCTTGACACGTTATTAACAGTTTCACGTACAAATTCCAAGAACCAATTAATCAATCTTATACCTTGTTACATTTATTTCACAATTAGTTAAGACATGTATTTGGATATTAAATATTAGTTTCATATAAACTTTATCTTCTAGTCTGTTAAAACTAACTACTCGTAATAATTAAAAAGATAAAATCATATAAAAATATGGATGAAACATAAGGTGGCATATGAAACGCAACAAAGTTAATGGTATGCATTCTAGAAAGTAATAGACTTTTTAAAAATATGGATAAAATCATATTATGCATTTACAATCAAATACTTTAAAATATCCTAAAGATGGCTTTTTACCCCTAAGAATCTCATAAGGTGTTTTATTAACCGTTTTAGTAATTGAAGTTATATTTAGAATGAAAGATGCGGTTACTATGGCATGACACCAAAACTTTTGTGAGATAGATTGTTCGTTAAGCATTATAAAACACATTCCTTGCAAACGCCGAATCTTTCTTTCAACAATCCCATTAGTTTGAGGAGAGCTAGAAGATCGAAAATTATGTAAAATTCCATTTTTATCGCAAAATTCCTCAAATTGCACATTTTTATGAAAATTGTTATCAAGACTTGTTTCAATAGATGCAATGCAATAACCATGTAGGTTTTCTAAACTTTTTCCTAAGATTTTGAATTTCTCAAAAATTTCATTTTTTGATTTAAAAAATTGTATCAATGTATATCTTGAAAAGTCATCAATAACAACCAAAGTGTAGAAGTTGCCTTCATAGTTTTGAGGGGTTGATTGACCAAATAAACCTATATGAAGTAATTCTAAGACTCTCTTACTTGAGATGTCATTATTATTAAGTTTTTGACTTGCATGGACTTGATTTCCTAATTCACATGCATTGCAGGAATGATTAGCAAAATTTAGCTTAGGTAAATTCCTAACTAATGCTTTAGAAATTAACTTGAGGATTACTTTCATGTTAGCATGTCCTAATCTTCTATGCAAAAGTGTAGAATTAATTCCAACAATGCCAACTGATGAGGCGAAAAATGATCCGTTTTTAGGGGGTCATTTAAGCCCGAATCCGACTTTATTTGATCAAATATTGCCCTAAATCGTTCCTTTTGTGATTTTAGGTACTTGGAGAGTGAATTCTGAAAAAGAAGCCATTTTGGACGTTTTTGGAGCATAAAAGTGAAGAAAACGGCAAAGTCTCAATTTTCCATGCTGGAACAGTACATGAAGGCGTCAAGAGTTAAACCATGACGGCGTCAAACCCCAAGAATTAAAATCCGTAGCTCATGATGGCGTTACACAGGGCGTCAGAAGTAGATCAAGGCCGTCCGAGGAAGTATTTGGCGGCGAGATGACGGCGTCACACCTTTGTTCTTGACGCCGTCACCCCGATTTTCCTATATATAGTTTTCTAGTTTTTCACATTAAAGAGAGAAGTTTTGGAGAAACCCTAAAGACGATTTTGGTGCAACTTTTACAGGTTTTTCAAGGGTTCCAAACCCTTGAGACCTTGCATTGTAATTGAGATAAGTGTTCTTCTAATTCAATCAATATGTCTATGTGTTGGTTGTCTATATCTTGTTCTTGTCTCAATTCCATTATGCTAGGCTAGATCTCCTTTGTGTTTGCTTAGATCTAATGAAACCTAGATATTGATTATGTGTTGATTACTTGTTTATTCTTGTCTTGGATGAATGATTTTATATGTTAGGCTTAAGAAAACTGGCAGATCTCCAAATGGTAACATGCTTGAACGTCTTAAGAAACATGAACCGAGGCGTACTAGGTCTTTATTGGTTGTATTTAATGCATGGGCCACTGTTTACAATCCCTATAGTTGTGCTGGGCATGGTGTAGGAGGAGATAAGAGCTCATAGAATTGGGGAGTTATGTATGCCACCCCATGAATGGTATTAAGGAATACAATCCGTCATCCATGCAATTATAACAAGTAATTAACATGTAAAAGATATCTAGGGAGTAGTGAAGTCTAAGTAAACACATTTTCTCCAATTACTGCTCACAACCTTAGTATAAATTAGTTTATTTTCATTTTTAGTATTTTATTTTGATTGCATCTTAGTTTTGGGTTAGTTGAATAGCAACTAATTCCGCCCACTCTTCCAAAAACCGATATTTTAATTGCTTTCCATAAAATATAAAAACACAAAAATAATCATCCCTCATCTTTAGAACTAGTAATTAGGCTTTCTAATCCTAGCGACACTATTCCTAAGCTGAACGATCAATCCCCCGGTACTTGTCACTATACTATACTACAACGATCAGGTACACTGCCTGGTGGGGGTTGTAAGCTTCTCGAGATCCCTCGAGAGGTAAAGCCTGTTGCGATTCCCACGCATCAAGTTTTTGGCGCCGCAGCCCGGGGAATAGTTATTGTCTAGGTTAGAATTTCTTTTTATTAGGTCTACTTGCTATATTCCTTTCTAGTAAGATTTTATTTTTATTTTTAGGTCTTCTTTAGTCTATCTTATTTCTTTGTGTCTTTGTTCGTAAACTGTTTCGATGGATAACAATAACATTGATCGTTTGATTCATGTTATTCGTGTTTTTCGTCGTAGGATTTTCCAAATGCCCGCCCCACTCCCTTTAGTTGAAAATGAGAACCCACCTAACCTCTCACCCAACCACCACTTTGATAATAATTCTGAGTTAGAAGAGTCTGATCATGATGATGACCATAGGGCTAGTCCTTTCTACTATTCAGACTCCGATGAGGATCTTGATGATGGTGATGTGATTAATGAGAATAGGATGGAAGAAGAAATAAACCCTATTAGGTATGTTGACCCTAGAACTAGGAGTGAGTGTGATAGCTCATTCAACATGCAATTTCCCTGTAAAATCGGATTTAAGAGCTTTAACGCCTATCTCAACTCATCTCTTCCAATGAACATAATCTCACGTAATGAATACAATAAAATCATGGTAGATGAGTTAGAATACAAAGGAGAAAACATTATTGCTAAGGCAATACCATTGCATGAGTTAGAAGCTTGGTTTATCTTGTTGAGTTCATGGTTATGGAGAATCTAGGAGAATTTATTGATGACAAGTTGACCCAAGTTGTGTTTGGAAAACCCTTCAAACAGTTGACCAACCTTGATGAAAAACTCATAGAAGGGTTAATTACATTCTCGGATGGGGAAGAAGATTTTGTCTATCAAATGCCCCACACACACCCTAGGTTCAAGGATTTTCCCATGGAAAAGTGTAGTAGGTATCCGCCCATAGAGATGCTAAGTGAGAATGATAAGAGGAAAGGACTTAAGTATACTCATGAAAAAAATAAAAGATACTATCGCGGATACTTAGAGTTAGGAGATGAATATAAAAAAGATGAGGCGACTATTAGATGGCTCACACTTGGTTATGTGAGCATAAGCGATACACGGTAACCCATGACCTTGAGTCTAGCTACAAGACTCGTAAATAAAGAAAAGCGCTTCTTGGGAGGCAACCCATGTTTTGTGTGATTTTTATTTGTTTGTTTGTTATTTGCTTCCGTATGCATGTTTTATTTTTATTGTTGGTTGATCATGTTTCTCAATTAAAATGTGGAAATACTTTACTATGTTGTTTTGGCCTAGTCTTAACTCCAACCTAGAAGTATTTTTGCAAAAGATAAGTGTAAGGGGAAACCCCAAATATGTTTTTTTTAAGAAACAAACCGATCATGATTCTCCACAATATTAAATGAGCATGTATATTCGTATTTGTTAGAGTCAAATGCTTGTATTGAGTCATAATGAAGTTTTGCAGGATTTTCCAGGAAGTAGAACCAAGTTTTTCCAGAAATTTTACGGAAACTTAACATAAGAATTTCTGCAGGTCCATTCTGACGGCGTCAGAGGTTTACTCTTGACGGCGTCAGGAGTTAAAATCTGGAAATTTTACCGGTTTTGTTTTTCTAACGGAGTCTTATGGTTTTTGTGAATTATTAAGTTTTATAATCTCCAGGAGATCTGCAAACTTCATTCCACAACCATTATATCTTACTTTGTTTTCTAGGATTTAGTAACTTATATAGGATGCCGCCGATTTTACGCGAGGTTGTCTTGTCTATTTTTGTCAGGATTTACAGGTTATGTTCGACAAGGAGATGATTTATATTCTGGAAGGGAAGCTTTGATTGTTCGTTTTCTTGGAGGAAGATTTAACCTGGCCAACCTATAATCCATACCGAGCGAATCAGGAGAGTATTTGATTTCATTCTCTTTAATTTTTCACTTTTACATTCTTTACTTGAACATTGGGGGACAATGTTCATCTTAAGTGTAAGGGGAGGGTAAAAAGATGATACCTTACATATGCACTTTCGCTTGAGTTTGTCTTGTTTGATAGTAGATGTGTAATAAAACTATGAGAAATACTTGTTAGTGCAATTTTAGCGCCAAATTTAAAATTTTTTACAACATTTAGGAGTGAAACTTTAGCCATAGCAAGCGTCTCATGGATAGGAGATTGTATGACTAGCACATAACCGTATATTCAGAAAAATTTTCCACCCAAATATGTGAGGTTCGCCTTTAGATTTGATAGGAAAAGCATTCATTATTAGTGCTTATGAGTGTACCGGTAGCATTTAGATTCTAGAACTTGCGTTAGTGATGCATCCCGAGACCGCTAGTGAGACTACATTCGTGTGGTAGGATTTACTACATGATAAGAGGCATTAGGATCACCCTTGTGTTAAACCCGTATCATAATTACTTGACCATTTAAGTCATATTACTTGACTAGTTAAGTCAACTAATTTTTCCCACACCCTTAGCGTTGTACTCATTTTTAGTACACGAAACCCCTAGTACACCCCTCCGAGCCTATCTTTTCGTTTCTAACTTTAAGCATTTTACTTAAAGGAAGAATTTGTTACACCCCACTTAAATGTACACCCAAATCGGCTTAGCCTTCCGTGTATGCGCTCATTTTTAGTGCATTATTGTTATTTGTTAAACCCTAAGTTAACCTTCTAATTGATTACATGGTTGCTAAGTCGAGTCATATCCTTGTACATATTGTTTTGGGACGATTGGGACTCATGGGTAAGTACTTATTTTATGGAGTAATGGGGAAGAACATCATTTAATACCCCCATATGTACGTTAATCTTAAAAGTGCTCCAAGTGTTTTGATTTTCTTAATTCGAGTCATTAGTTTAGTTTAATGTAAAGTATGTAAAAATTCAAGTGTAAGGGGAATTCTCATCCCCTATGATGTATTATTTTGGATGGTAGGGTAAGAGTGTATGCAAAAAAAAAAAAAAAAAAAAAAAAAAAAAAAAAAAAAATCGAACAAATCCCTATGATGTATTAAATGAACATGTGTATTAGTATTTGTTTGAGTCAAATGCTTGTATCGAGTCATAATGATGTTTTGCAGGATTTTCCAGGAAGTAGGACATAAGTTTTTCCAGAAATTTTCCATAAACTTAACGTAAAGTTTTCTGCAGGTCACTTCTGACGGCGTCATGAATTAATTCCTGACGGCGCCATGTGTAAAATTCTAGAAATTTTGCGAGTTTTGTTTTTCTAACGGAGTCTTATAGTTTTTGTTAATTCTTTAGTTTTATAAACTCCAGGAAATATGCAAACATTCATTCCACAAGCATTATATCTTAATTTGCTTTCTAGGACTTGTTAGTATATATATATTGTCGCCGATTTTATGCGAGGTTGCCTTGTTTGTTTTCTCAGGTTTAACAGGTTATATATGACAAGAAGATGATTTATTTTTCTGGAAGGGAAGCTTTGAATGTTCATTTTCTTGGAGGAAGATCTAACCTTGTTGCCACACTATCCACACCGAACGAATCAAGGGAGTATTTGCTTTCATTCTTTTTCCTATTTCACTTTTACATTCTTTAATTGAACATTGGAGACAATGTTCATCCTAAGTGTAAGGGGAGGGTAAATGATGATACCATATAGGATACTATTGCACTTGAGTTTGTTTTTTGGATGGTAGGTGTGTAATAAAACTAAGAGAAATACTTGTTAGTGTAATTTTAGCGCCAAATTTAAATTTTTTTACAACATTTAGGAGTGAAACTTTAGCCTTAGCAAGCGTCTCATGGATAGGAGTTGTATGACTAGCACAAAACCGTACCATTCAAAAAAAATTTCCACCCAAATATGTGAGGTTCGCCTTTAGATTTGATAGGAAAAGCATTCATTATTAGTGCTTATGAGTGTACCAGTAGCATTTAGATTATAGAACTTGCGTTAGTGATGCATCCCGAGACCGCTAGTGAGACTACATTCCTGTGGTAGGATTTACTACATGATAAGAGGCATTAGAATCACCCTTGTGTTTAAACCCGTATCATAATTACTTGACCATTTAAGTCATATTACTTGGCTAGTAAAGTCAAGTAATTCTCCCACACCTTTGCGTTGTACTCATTTTTAGTACACGAAACCCCTAGTACACCCCTCCGAGCCTATCTTTTCATTTCTAACTTTAAGCATCTTATTTAAAGGAAGAATTTGTTTACAATCCACCCCAAATGTGCAACCAAATCGCCTTAGCCTTCCTTGTATGCACTCATCTTTAGTGCATTATGGTTATATGTTTAAACCCTTAGTTAATTATCTAATTGATTACATGGTTGCTAAGTCGAGTCATATCTTGTACATATTGTTTTGGGACGATTGGGACTCATGGGTAAAGTACTTGTGTTATGTAGTAATGGGGAAGAACATCAAATATATTACCCCCATATGTGCGTTAAACTTAAAAGTACTCCAAGTGTTTTGATTATCTTGATTTGAGTCATTAGAATAATTTATTGTAAAGTATGTAAAAATTCAAGTGTAAGGGAAATGTACATTCCCTATGATGTACTATTTTGGATGGTAGGGTAAGAGTGTATGCAAAAAAAAAAAAAAAAAAAAAAAAAAAAAAAAAAAAAAAAAATCGAACAAATCAAAAAAAAAAAAAAAAAAAAAAAAAAAAAAGAAAAAGAAAAAGAAAAAAAAAATAGAAAAAAAGGGAAAAGAGAAAAAAACATACGGACTACCATCCCGTTTCATTCTATGTTCATTTTATGTTTTTGTTATTTTTCATTTATTAGCTTAAGTCGAGTCTAGTCTTGGCTTAGCAACGCCATATTGTATATGTAATTAACTAAGATTGTTAACTTGCCACCAGTAAAACTTCCTTTATCCAACAAAACCGTGTAATTCATATCCCTATACCTAACGTTACAACCCTTTAAAAGACCTCTTTGATAGTTTATCCTAGGTGCTTACGCCATGTGGTGGAGGTTTGATCCTTTCCCAAGCCTATGGTAATCTATTTTGCTATGACAGGTAGTGAGAGATATCTTCCATTTCCATAATGTTATATTACTTTATTACACCCGAGAGATGTGAGTATCTAAACACTATTTGTGAGGTGCTAGTGTATGACCTCCGTGCTTGTCTATTGGTCTTTAGTGGAACGATTATTTGTTGTAATTACTTTTATATTAGTGTTAAATGACCCCTAACTTGTCTTTTGAGTAGAATAAAAGCGCATTTGCTTGAGGACAAGCAAATCTCAAGTGTAAGGGTATATGATGAGGCGAAAAATGATCCGTTTTTAGGGGGACATTTAAGCCCGAATCCGACTTTATTTGATCAAATATTGCCCTAAATCGTTCCTTTTGTGATTTTAGGTACTTGGAGAGTGAATTCTGGAAAAGAAGCCATTTTGGACGTTTTTGGAGCATAAAAGTGAAGAAAACGGCAAAGTCTCAATTTTCCATGCTGAAACAGTACATGAAGGCGTCAAGAGTTAAACCATGACGGTGTCAAACCCCAAGAATTAAAATCCGTAGCTCATGACGGCGTCACACAGGGCGTCAAAAGTAGATCAAGGCCGTCCGAGGAAGTATTTGGCGGCGAGATGACGGCGTCACACCTTTGTTCTTGACGCCGTTACCCCGATTTTCCTATATATAGTTTTCTAGTTTTTCACATTAAAGAGAGAAGTTTTGGAGAAACCCTAAAGACGATTTTGGTGCAACTTTTACAGGTTTTTCAAGGGTTCCAAACCCTTGGGACCTTGCATTGTAATTGAGATAAGTGTTCTTCTAATTCAATCAATATGTCTATGTGTTGGTTGTCTATATCTTGTTCCTGTCTCAATTCCATTATGCTAGGCTAGATCTCCTTTGTGTTTGCATAGATCTAATGAAACCTAGATATTGATTATGTGTTGATTACTTGTTTATTCTTGTCTTGGATGAATGATTTTATATGTTAGGCTTAAGAAAACTGGCAGATCTCCAAATGGTAACATGCTTGAACGTCTTAAGAAACATGAACCGAGGCGTACTAGGTCTTTATTGGTTGTATTTAATGCATGGGCCACTGTTTACAATCCCTATAGTTGTGCTGGGCATGGTGTAGGAGGAGATAAGAGCTCATAGAATTGGGGAGTTATGTATGCCACCCCATGAATGGTATTAAGGAATACAATCCGTCATCCATGCAATTATAACAAGTAATTAACATGTAAAAGATATCTAGGGAGTAGTGAAGTCTAAGTAAACACATTTTCTCCAATTACTGCTCACAACCTTAGTATAAATTAGTTTATTTTCATTTTTAGTATTTTATTTTGATTGCATCTTAGTTTTGGGTTAGTTGAATAGCAACTAATTCCGCCCACTCTTCCAAAAACCGATATTTTAATTGCTTTCCATAAAATATAAAAACACAAAAATAATCATCCCTCATCTTTAGAACTAGTAATTAGGCTTTCTAATCCTAGCGACACTATTCCTAAGCTGAACGATCAATCCCCCGGTACTTGTCACTATACTATACTACAACGATCAGGTACACTGCCTGGTGGGGGTTGTAAGCTTCTCGAGATCCCTCGAGAGGTAAAGCCTGTTGCGATTCCCACGCATCAAGTTTTTGGCGCCGCAGCCCGGGGAATAGTTATTGTCTAGGTTAGAATTTCTTTTTATTAGGTCTACTTGCTATATTCCTTTCTAGTAAGATTTTATTTTTATTTTTAGGTCTTCTTTAGTCTATCTTATTTCTTTGTGTCTTTGTTCGTAAACTGTTTCGATGGATAACAATAACATTGATCGTTTGATTCATGTTATTCGTGTTTTTCGTCGTAGGATTTTCCAAATGCCCGCCCCACTCCCTTTAGTTGAAAATGAGAACCCACCTAACCTCTCACCCAACCACCACTTTGATAATAATTCTGAGTTAGAAGAGTCTGATCATGATGATGACCATAGGGCTAGTCCTTTCTACTATTCAGACTCCGATGAGGATCTTGATGATGGTGATGTGATTAATGAGAATAGGATGGAAGAAGAAATAAACCCTATTAGGTATGTTGACCCTAGAACTAGGAGTGAGTGTGATAGCTCATTCAACATGCAATTTCCCTGTAAAATCGGATTTAAGAGCTTTAACGCCTATCTCAACTCATCTCTTCCAATGAACATAATCTCACGTAATGAATACAATAAAATCATGGTAGATGAGTTAGAATACAAAGGAGAAAACATTATTGCTAAGGCAATACCATTGCATGAGTTAGAAGCTTGGTTTATCTTGTTGAGTTCATGGTTATGGAGAATCTAGGAGAATTTATTGATGACAAGTTGACCCAAGTTGTGTTTGGAAAACCCTTCAAACAGTTGACCAACCTTGATGAAAAACTCATAGAAGGGTTAATTACATTCTCGGATGGGGAAGAAGATTTTGTCTATCAAATGCCCCACACACACCCTAGGTTCAAGGATTTTCCCATGGAAAAGTGTAGTAGGTATCCGCCCATAGAGATGCTAAGTGAGAATGATAAGAGGAAAGGACTTAAGTATACTCATGAAAAAAATAAAAGATACTATCGCGGATACTTAGAGTTAGGAGATGAATATAAAAAAGATGAGGCGACTATTAGATGGCTCACACTTGGTTATGTGAGCATAAGCGATACACGGTAACCCATGACCTTGAGTCTAGCTACAAGACTCGTAAATAAAGAAAAGCGCTTCTTGGGAGGCAACCCATGTTTTGTGTGATTTTTATTTGTTTGTTTGTTATTTGCTTCCGTATGCATGTTTTATTTTTATTGTTGGTTGATCATGTTTCTCAATTAAAATGTGGAAATACTTTACTATGTTGTTTTGGCCTAGTCTTAACTCCAACCTAGAAGTATTTTTGCAAAAGATAAGTGTAAGGGGAAACCCCAAATATGTTTTTTTTAAGAAACAAACCGATCATGATTCTCCACAATATTAAATGAGCATGTATATTCGTATTTGTTAGAGTCAAATGCTTGTATTGAGTCATAATGAAGTTTTGCAGGATTTTCCAGGAAGTAGAACCAAGTTTTTCCAGAAATTTTACGGAAACTTAACATAAGAATTTCTGCAGGTCCATTCTGACGGCGTCAGAGGTTTACTCTTGACGGCGTCAGGAGTTAAAATCTGGAAATTTTACCGGTTTTGTTTTTCTAACGGAGTCTTATGGTTTTTGTGAATTATTAAGTTTTATAATCTCCAGGAGATCTGCAAACTTCATTCCACAACCATTATATCTTACTTTGTTTTCTAGGATTTAGTAACTTATATAGGATGCCGCCGATTTTACGCGAGGTTGTCTTGTCTATTTTTGTCAGGATTTACAGGTTATGTTCGACAAGGAGATGATTTATATTCTGGAAGGGAAGCTTTGATTGTTCGTTTTCTTGGAGGAAGATTTAACCTGGCCAACCTATAATCCATACCGAGCGAATCAGGAGAGTATTTGATTTCATTCTCTTTAATTTTTCACTTTTACATTCTTTACTTGAACATTGGGGGACAATGTTCATCTTAAGTGTAAGGGGAGGGTAAAAAGATGATACCTTACATATGCACTTTCGCTTGAGTTTGTCTTGTTTGATAGTAGATGTGTAATAAAACTATGAGAAATACTTGTTAGTGCAATTTTAGCGCCAAATTTAAAATTTTTTACAACATTTAGGAGTGAAACTTTAGCCATAGCAAGCGTCTCATGGATAGGAGATTGTATGACTAGCACATAACCGTATATTCAGAAAAATTTTCCACCCAAATATGTGAGGTTCGCCTTTAGATTTGATAGGAAAAGCATTCATTATTAGTGCTTATGAGTGTACCGGTAGCATTTAGATTCTAGAACTTGCGTTAGTGATGCATCCCGAGACCGCTAGTGAGACTACATTCGTGTGGTAGGATTTACTACATGATAAGAGGCATTAGGATCACCCTTGTGTTAAACCCGTATCATAATTACTTGACCATTTAAGTCATATTACTTGACTAGTTAAGTCAACTAATTTTTCCCACACCCTTAGCGTTGTACTCATTTTTAGTACACGAAACCCCTAGTACACCCCTCCGAGCCTATCTTTTCGTTTCTAATTTTAAGCATTTTACTTAAAGGAAGAATTTGTTACACCCCACTTAAATGTACACCCAAATCGGCTTAGCCTTCCGTGTATGCGCTCATTTTTAGTGCATTATTGTTATTTGTTAAACCCTAAGTTAACCTTCTAATTGATTACATGGTTGCTAAGTCGAGTCATATCCTTGTACATATTGTTTTGGGACGATTGGGACTCATGGGTAAGTACTTATTTTATGGAGTAATGGGGAAGAACATCATTTAATACCCCCATATGTACGTTAATCTTAAAAGTGCTCCAAGTGTTTTGATTTTCTTAATTCGAGTCATTAGTTTAGTTTAATGTAAAGTATGTAAAAATTCAAGTGTAAGGGGAATTCTCATCCCCTATGATGTATTATTTTGGATGGTAGGGTAAGAGTGTATGCAAAAAAAAAAAAAAAAAAAAAAAAAAAAAAAAAAAAAAAAAATCGAACAAATCCCTATGATGTATTAAATAAACATGTGTATTAGTATTTGTTTGAGTCAAATGCTTGTATCGAGTCATAATGATGTTTTGCAGGATTTTCCAGGAAGTAGGACATAAGTTTTTCCAGAAATTTTCCATAAACTTAACGTAAAGTTTTCTGCAGGTCACTTCTGACGGCGTCATGAATTAATTCCTGACGGCGCCATGTGTAAAATTCTAGAAATTTTGCGAGTTTTGTTTTTCTAACGGAGTCTTATAGTTTTTGTTAATTCTTTAGTTTTATAAACTCCAGGAAATATGCAAACATTCATTCCACAAGCATTATATCTTAATTTGCTTTCTAGGACTTGTTAGTATATATATATTGTCGCCGATTTTATGCGAGGTTGCCTTGTTTGTTTTCTCAGGTTTAACAGGTTATATATGACAAGAAGATGATTTATTTTTCTGGAAGGGAAGCTTTGAATGTTCATTTTCTTGGAGGAAGATCTAACCTTGTTGCCACACTATCCACACCGAACGAATCAAGGGAGTATTTGCTTTCATTCTTTTTCCTATTTCACTTTTACATTCTTTAATTGAACATTGGAGACAATGTTCATCCTAAGTGTAAGGGGAGGGTAAATGATGATACCATATAGGATACTATTGCACTTGAGTTTGTTTTTTGGATGGTAGGTGTGTAATAAAACTAAGAGAAATACTTGTTAGTGTAATTTTAGCGCCAAATTTAAATTTTTTTACAACATTTAGGAGTGAAACTTTAGCCTTAGCAAGCGTCTCATGGATAGGAGTTGTATGACTAGCACAAAACCGTACCATTCAAAAAAAATTTCCACCCAAATATGTGAGGTTCGCCTTTAGATTTGATAGGAAAAGCATTCATTATTAGTGCTTATGAGTGTACCAGTAGCATTTAGATTATAGAACTTGCGTTAGTGATGCATCCCGAGACCGCTAGTGAGACTACATTCCTGTGGTAGGATTTACTACATGATAAGAGGCATTAGAATCACCCTTGTGTTTAAACCCGTATCATAATTACTTGACCATTTAAGTCATATTACTTGGCTAGTAAAGTCAAGTAATTCTCCCACACCTTTGCGTTGTACTCATTTTTAGTACACGAAACCCCTAGTACACCCCTCCGAGCCTATCTTTTCATTTCTAACTTTAAGCATCTTATTTAAAGGAAGAATTTGTTTACAATCCACCCCAAATGTGCAACCAAATCGCCTTAGCCTTCCTTGTATGCACTCATCTTTAGTGCATTATGGTTATATGTTTAAACCCTTAGTTAATTATCTAATTGATTACATGGTTGCTAAGTCGAGTCATATCTTGTACATATTGTTTTGGGACGATTGGGACTCATGGGTAAAGTACTTGTGTTATGTAGTAATGGGGAAGAACATCAAATATATTACCCCCATATGTGCGTTAAACTTAAAAGTACTCCAAGTGTTTTGATTATCTTGATTTGAGTCATTAGAATAATTTATTGTAAAGTATGTAAAAATTCAAGTGTAAGGGAAATGTACATTCCCTATGATGTACTATTTTGGATGGTAGGGTAAGAGTGTATGCAAAAAAAAAAAAAAAAAAAAAAAAAAAAAAAAAAAAAAAAAATCGAACAAATCAAAAAAAAAAAAAAAAAAAAAAAAAAAAAAGAAAAAGAAAAAGAAAAAAAAAATAGAAAAAAAGGGAAAAGAGAAAAAAACATACGGACTACCATCCCGTTTCATTCTATGTTCATTTTATGTTTTTGTTATTTTTCATTTATTAGCTTAAGTCGAGTCTAGTCTTGGCTTAGCAACGCCATATTGTATATGTAATTAACTAAGATTGTTAACTTGCCACCAGTAAAACTTCCTTTATCCAACAAAACCGTGTAATTCATATCCCTATACCTAACGTTACAACCCTTTAAAAGACCTCTTTGATAGTTTATCCTAGGTGCTTACGCCATGTGGTGGAGGTTTGATCCTTTCCCAAGCCTATGGTAATCTATTTTGCTATGACAGGTAGTGAGAGATATCTTCCATTTCCATAATGTTATATTACTTTATTACACCCGAGAGATGTGAGTATCTAAACACTATTTGTGAGGTGCTAGTGTATGACCTCCGTGCTTGTCTATTGGTCTTTAGTGGAACGATTATTTGTTGTAATTACTTTTATATTAGTGTTAAATGACCCCTAACTTGTCTTTTGAGTAGAATAAAAGCGCATTTGCTTGAGGACAAGCAAATCTCAAGTGTAAGGGTATATGATGAGGCGAAAAATGATCCGTTTTTAGGGGGACATTTAAGCCCGAATCCGACTTTATTTGATCAAATATTGCCCTAAATCGTTCCTTTTGTGATTTTAGGTACTTGGAGAGTGAATTCTGGAAAAGAAGCCATTTTGGACGTTTTTGGAGCATAAAAGTGAAGAAAACGGCAAAGTCTCAATTTTCCATGCTGAAACAGTACATGAAGGCGTCAAGAGTTAAACCATGACGGTGTCAAACCCCAAGAATTAAAATCCGTAGCTCATGACGGCGTCACACAGGGCGTCAGAAGTAGATCAAGGCCGTCCGAGGAAGTATTTGGCGGCGAGATGACGGCGTCACACCTTTGTTCTTGACGCCGTTACCCCGATTTTCCTATATATAGTTTTATAGTTTTTCACATTAAAGAGAGAAGTTTTGGAGAAACCCTAAAGACGATTTTGGTGCAACTTTTACAGGTTTTTCAAGGGTTCCAAACCCTTGAGACCTTGCATTGTAATTGAGATAAGTGTTCTTCTAATTCAATCAATATGTCTATGTGTTGGTTGTCTATATCTTGTTCCTGTCTCAATTCCATTATGCTAGGCTAGATCTCCTTTGTGTTTGCATAGATCTAATGAAACCTAGATATTGATTATGTGTTGATTACTTGTTTATTCTTGTCTTGGATGAATGATTTTATATGTTAGGCTTAAGAAAACTGGCAGATCTCCAAATGGTAACATGCTTGAACGTCTTAAGAAACATGAACCGAGGCGTACTAGGTCTTTATTGGTTGTATTTAATGCATGGGCCACTGTTTACAATCCCTATAGTTGTGCTGGGCATGGTGTAGGAGGAGATAAGAGCTCATAGAATTGGGGAGTTATGTATGCCACCCCATGAATGGTATTAAGGAATACAATCCGTCATCCATGCAATTATAACAAGTAATTAACATGTAAAAGATATCTAGGGAGTAGTGAAGTCTAAGTAAACACATTTTCTCCAATTACTGCTCACAACCTTAGTATAAATTAGTTTATTTTCATTTTTAGTATTTTATTTTGATTGCATCTTAGTTTTGGGTTAGTTGAATAGCAACTAATTCCGCCCACTCTTCCAAAAACCGATATTTTAATTGCTTTCCATAAAATATAAAAACACAAAAATAATCATCCCTCATCTTTAGAACTAGTAATTAGGCTTTCTAATCCTAGCGACACTATTCCTAAGCTGAACGATCAATCCCCCGGTACTTGTCACTATACTATACTACAACGATCAGGTACACTGCCTGGTGGGGGTTGTAAGCTTCTCGAGATCCCTCGAGAGGTAAAGCCTGTTGCGATTCCCACGCATCACCAACGGAAGGTCTAAATGCCTTTTTAATGTGTGGTTCACTTGCTTTGCTTGGCATGAACTTAACTTCTTGGCTTACGTATAAAACAAACATGAAACTCAAACTCTCGGTCCCCATTTTCTTTTGGGTCCATTGAGGTTAGCGTAGAGCACTTCCATGTTATACATTCTTGGGTCTTGAAGTAAGTTACAAAGTATCTTAATTCCGGATCCCGAGAATATTTTCCAATGAGTATCTTGAGAAGAGAACTTAGGATTGTTTGGTTTTTGAAAATTTTTGTTTGGGTAAGAGTTGTCTCTCCTTTGAAAACTATTTTTCTTTTGAAAGGAAGGTTGACTATGATACTTGTTTTTTGAATGAGTCTTATATGTTTTGAATGTATCATACCTATTATGAGTGATTGGTTTGTAAAATTGTTTCATCTCTTTAACACTTAAAATTGGTACTTGAATACCATAAGAATTTGAAACATGTATTTGAGGAATTATAGGTTTTGAGCGAAGACAAGATAAATTTTTATTTTCTTTAGTGACCACTTTTGGTTTTTCTAAACTTTTGGAAGAGATTTTTTATAGATTTAAAATTTTCAAGATCTTCCTTATCTTGGCAAAAAGTTTCATTTTCTACATTTATGCTATTTTTCTTAAACGTTAAAAAACTCATAGCTTCATCTTGAAGTTTAGATACATCATTATTCAAAGAGTCAACCACATGTGTAAGTTTTTCACAACTTAAGCATGGTTCAACTACCTCTTTGGTTTTGATTTTCTTGATTTCAAGTTCAAGCTCATTTGCTCTACAAGACAGTTTATTCGTTTCTTGTTGCAAAATATGTTTCTCTCGAAGTAGAGCTTTTATTTCCTTAATCCAAACATTATTTATTTCTATTAGTTCAAGATTGTCGCTTTTTAAATCATTAGTATCTAATGTTTTGTTTAAACTAAAGGGATCTAGATGTACCTTTGGAGATTCCAAAGCCAGAGACCTGATTCATTCTTCCCTTCATCATCTTCATCATTGCTCCAACTCCAAGTATCTTCAAAGCTAATCTTCGGATTCTTCATACGTAAATCTTCATAAATAAATGTATTCACCCCAATAGGCATAAGGTTCTCTTGAGCCATGGACCTATACTCAACTTTACAAAAAATCTTAGTTAGGATTTTAGATTTTTGGAAAAGAAGTTTTTGACTTAAAACGACTTCTTGGGAAGGTTTTAACGCTCGAAAACTTGAGTATTCCGTTCTGTTACCAATTGTAGAACCGTATAGGGGGGGGGGGTGAATACAGTTTCTTTGAATTTTAGAACGTTGAAAAACTTAAAGCCTCAAAGAAGAACCAAGTGGTTGTACAATCAATACAACAACCACAAATACAATCCAAAGTATATAAAGCGAGTAAAGAGAGATACCACGATATATACTGGTTCGGGATGGGGGTTTTATACCATCCGTACATCCAGTTGTGAATCGACGACATGATACTATTCACTAGTATAATCCTTTCCGTGGACTACAAACCGTTACAATTCACTCCACCGATATTCCCTAATATCGATGCTCACAAAGAAGGAGTAACTCACCAACGGTATTCCGCCCTCGGAAACCACCGAAAAGAATCTCACGATTCGACTTCACCTAAAGGTCACCAAGACCACTACCCAAAACTTCCACCCGAAAGTATCAAACCCCAACTAGATCCCCAATGATCTAGGCTTGGTCACCAAGACAAAAGACTTCCCTTACAAACAATTGAATGAATAAAAGATTGTTTGTTCAATCAAGCCCTAACCTAACCTAAAGACTCGTTTGTAATAGAAAGGGTAAAGATAAGAAGGACCTCGACACAATCACAAGTGTGGATTAAGTTCTTGTGATGCTTCCCTTGCAAGGAGATGTGTTCTTTCAAAGATGGTAGAGTGAAAAACTAAGAACACAAGATAGAATTAGAGGATTAGAGAGAAAGAATATAGAGAGAAAGAATAATGGCAAGGGGTGAGGAATACAAGAGCCAAGGGGGGTATTTATAGGTAAAACCCAAACTTGGAAAAATTTACCGAGGCCTGTGCGTCGCCCACGCGTGAATGCGTGGGCAGCGCGCGAGAGCTGCTGTAAAGTTTTCCCAAGTTTTGGGTGTTGGTTTTATAAATACCTAACCTTGCTAAACCCCCAAGTGTACTTCACACACTAAACCTTAACATTAATCATTTTAAAGTTTACCAACTCAAATAATCTGTAAGTCGTCACGGGTCGCGCCACCTGGCGTTTCGAAGGTAATTGAGTATAGTTTCATTTGAAAATAGTCTAAAGGTCTGAATGTTTATGAATTTTTATAAATGGTCAAAAGAGTAACAGAATGTCCGTAAAAGTCAAGCGTTTCCGCACAAAAAGTTTTAATTTCACGTTTTTTTAGTCGTGTCATTCAAGGGACGTTACAGGTAGTTATTGTTAGACGTATCCAACATTGTAGGGAAGTAAATTTAAACTTTCTAAACCAAAAAAGCTTGCTTTGTAGATTTTCATTGTTGTTGTACCTTTATTTTTTAGAGGAAATTGTCTGTTTATTTTTTAAAATTGCGCATATATCAAACTTAAACTTATAATTGCATGTATATCCTCAAAAGCTCAAATATAGCAAATATATCCGACTTAAAGTTATAATTGCGTTATACCCTTCTTAAATCTTAAATATGTAATATATGTCTAAATAATTATTTAATATAAATTTGCAACTTTATTTTACGTGACAATTATAATTATACTATAAATAAATAAATAAATAAATAAATAAATAAAATATAAATTATTTTTTCTTTATTTATAAACTTGTTAGAAGTATTATGCCATTTTATTGTAAACATACTTAATCCATTATACTTATATAACAACCATGATATCTATAATAAGTTTGTTTCATGTATTCGTATTATATACGAGGTACAATGACTTTTTTTGAGAGTTTAAATGTTGTCTTGATATATTGTTTTTGTTCTTCTAGCTCATTTTGAATCTCAGATCATCATACTTTTGAAACAAATGTGGGTGTTGCTACTTTTAATATTATAATTACCACAATTTAGAATTCAAAATTATATAAAACGAGATGGGCGTCGGTTGCCGCGTTGCGGCGGGGCGTCAGTTCTTTGGCATCGATAGTTGCCACGTGGGCTGGCGTTCCTCGGTATGCTAAATTTTTTTGGGTATCAACTGATATCGGAACCTCCAAGCAATAAACCTAGCTTCGTAACTGATTTTGACACGGGAGAAAATAAGATGATAGAAAAACTTACGACACTTCCACTTGAGTTAAAACGTTCATGAAACGTACGATAGACGCTACTTCCTAGAGTTATGATACATGTTACAGCAGTAGGCAAAAGTAGTCTAAGTAGTACTAACTGCATACACATAATAGCATTTCAAAATGCACGGATAATGCTAGTCATGTTTTTCCTTCTTTTCATCTGGCCAGTTAACTCCTTTTCTAGACTTGTAAACAGCTCCTTGCGAACGCTTGTGGATACGGTCTCAGTTTTTGGCATGCTCTTTTCTGCAGGTTCATTGGTATTAGGAGAGGTAGTTATGCTACTAACTGGTATTTCTATTGCAACGTTTTCTTTAACTGATGATGATGTCTCTGCCTTTGGAATGTCTGGTAGCATTGGTGGAAGCGCATCAGCAGCAGTCTCTATTATCAGCGTGATGACCAACTTCATTATATGCAGCAAAGTTGAGGTAATGGTGCGGGAAACTTGTGTCCTCTCTTAGAATTTGAAACTGAATCACTGGTCCATCCACATGATCTGTATGTACAGGAACAAAAGACATGTCTTAACTATTATAGTCAAAAGTTGCAATTTTCAGGATTCTAAAAGATATTTCAAATTAGGTTGCTGTTATGGTTATCGGTTCCAAATTTTCACAATACGCTATACCAACACCAACCTAAATAGCCATTAGTATGCTTATCCTTGTACCATTACGCAACAACTACATTAGCACAACTATAAGAACCTCAAAGTAACCTTATTTATTCATCCTATATACAATGAACACTACAAACAAAAAAAAGTAGAAAACTTTGTTTACAGGAGTGCTTTACCACTCCTTAAAACCATCGCTCGTCAAGATTAAGTATGTGACGAAGCATCTTCGTCGCAAACTCATCATCGACACAACCACCAAACATATCCTTAAGTGCCAACTAACTATGGTCCCTAGTAGGCGAATCAGGAGCAAATTTCCCAAACATACCCAGCAAATCAATATCACCACCCGTAACTGATGGCAACTTTAACGTTCCTGGTTGCATATGTTATTAGAAATTACATTGTCCACTGGATTGAGTAAAAAATGCAACGAAAAGCATAGAAAATTTAAGCTTTGACCGTATGGTAGCAAACAAATAGACGCTACACGTAACTTATAACAGAGAACTGATGTGCATACCATTATGAATTGCAGGACCAGATGAAACAGTTTCAAAAGATGTCGACGCCTCACGTAGCCTCGAACCCAAAGACAGAACACCATCAGACCCGCCACAGATAATGAAAAATTATTGTACGCACGACTTATCAAAAGAACCTTCTATCTTGCCTTTGTCCTTGTTGTTTCGCGATCCATGAGGGTTTATTCCAACAAATGCTGCTGCAAAAAATGTAAACAAAAAGCCATTAACCACCTGCGAGAATTCATTTCATAACATGAAAAGAGATGCATATTACCAATATGTGAACCGAAGACCACATGTTTAAATTAAGGTCTCGGGTTTAGATAAATCTTTTTCATTTGAAAATGTAATTACATCGAATCAAAGCATTTATTCGTGCTAATATCAACTCATTTTTCTTAGAAAACTTCCAAGTTCCAACTCATTTTGACCTGCTTGGAAGGTCATTGCCCTATCTTGCAAAAACTGAACCGAGAATGAAACAATTGAAGTGGAGAAGTACCTGAGTGTCAAAGCAGGCTGTACACATCAAAGGTTTTACAGTGCCGGTTTTCACCTTGACATTTTGACCTGCTCGGATCTCACTAATGTTGCTTGGAAGGTCAATGGTGCATCGTTCACGACCACCCAGTTGCCTTGTACTTCTGCAAACATGAAAGAATTTTGATACGTTAGAAATATGGGTGGTATACCGTTCGGGTTTGGTGTAGGCCTAAATAGGTTAAAACGTTGTATTGCAATGGCCATATTTTTTTTTTCACAGATTACAAAAACAATACACTCCGTTAAAAACATAAAATTAATGTTACGTTCAAAGCACTATCGACATAACTACAAAGTAAAAGCATAAACAACCTAACTGATTTCATTTGCTCGGAATGGGAATAACTAAATGTACACGGTTAAAAATTCAAATGAAATTGGTGTACAAACTGTTAATTAAGGAGTATGGACAGGGCAACTATTTAGTTTACTTATGAAAGAGTGTGTCCTTATTATCATGATTCTTATAAAACATCCTATTTGGCACAAATAAATTGTTATAAGCTCATAACAGCTTATATAGCTCCAAACACCCCCTAAGGAATATGATATACATGCTATTGAATTATTAGCTATTTAGTTTAACTATAAAAAAGCTTGTGCGTATTATTATGCCTTCTATAAAACAGCCTATTTGGCACAAATAAACTGTTAAAGCTACCAGGTTACATAAACACCCCCTATGACTCAACTTTAGTAAAACAGCAAGGTTAATAGACAATTTGCCTTCTAACGTGTTAAGAAGATCGTATTTGTTCACATATAACAGATTGTTTAGTCACATAGATACAGTTTTGTATATCTTTACTCTAAACAAAAGACTTCTGGAAAACTAATCGCATAGGGTATTTAAGTAGTTTGACTAAAAAAGAATACCATTCTCAGCTTCTCCTTTAGCCAATAATCATAGCAGCCCCTAGAAAAGCATCTTCAAAGCGTCACCCAAATTCCCATAGCCACAAACCAAAGGCACCCTGAAAATTATGATTGTTAATATGATTTTTTATCATTAGGCGTGAAGGAAAAAAATTGAATAACAACATATTTGAGAGTATTACCTAGACGCACATCATTTATTGAAGCAAATAATAAGTATTAAACATGTAACACCTCAACCCAAAAAGGGCTAAAGTGTAACATTATGGAGTCAAATCAGAACACAAGTGAAACGGAGATACATTACCAACAAAGTTTACAAGGGTTACAATAGAAAACTAAACAAAATGCAAACTACAAAAGGGAAACAAACTAAACTAAGCCCAACATCAAGTACTTCTAAACCACTCTAAGTCCAGACAGTAGCTAATCAGGGTGAAGTCTTCTAAGCCCAAAATAAGATCTCTCATCCACAACCCAGCTTCCTACTAAACCTGCCGCATGGAAAAGAAAGCGGCTGAGCATAAAAAGCTCAGTGAACAGATATGAACAAATAGCAAATCAATACAATAGAGTAGGGAATAAACAAGGAATTAGGAATATGTGGTATCGAAAAGGGTAATCAAAAGATGACATGGTTAAGTGTAAGGTATAGTGTATGTAAGTTTTCAGTATTTTACCCAAGGCCAATCAATACAATACAATACAATAGTAGCCCAATATGGAGTGATCAACTCCCAATATGTGAGGGGTTGCAATGCACGCATACCCAGTCACCAATACAATATGTAGCAATGTACACAATGTAGTAGCTCCAATAATCAATCAATCAATACAATACAAATCTAGGATGCATCCATACGCCCCCGTAGGCCAATAACAATCACAATCAAAGCAGTAGTCAATGATAGATCGGGGACGGCATAGTACATCTCTCCAACTACGCTAGAGTACATAACATTGGTGCATCAATGCTATGGCTGTGGCTACTCCACAACAAGTAATACCCCGGGTAAATACTGAAGGGTCAAGTGGTCAAGGTTCAATATCAATGGTTCAATATCAAAAGTTTAACATCACAGGTCCAATACCCAAAGGTTCAAATACCCAAAGGTCATTATCAATAGATCATAGGTCAATATCAAGAGATAGGTCAAAGGATTAATGTCAAAGATTCAGTATCAAGGTTCGGTATCATAGGTCAATATCAAAGGATCAATGTCAAAGGGTCGATCAAGGATGTAGTATCAATGGGTCAAAATAGAGAGGTCAAAGCCAAAGTTCCCAATCCACAAGGTTCACTATTCCAAGTCCCAAAATCCCATAGTTCATAAATCAAATGGTCATAATGAGAGTTTAAAACAAAGTTCAATTTAGCGGGTTTCCATCACTAGTTTTAAAGGTTCGTAGTCCAATCCCATTTAAAAAAGGTTTATAACAAGATTCATTTAGAAGAGATCTTCTAAAAGATGACATTTATAAAAGTGATATTTATTAAAGGTTTTCATCCAATATCCTTCAAAAGTGGTCAGTATGAATTTATAATGTCCCATAAGTAAGTGGTCTTAAATCATATTACCCCAAAAGAACATTGAAGTCTCACAAGGGTTTTATCTCCCGTTATAATATCCCAAAGAATACCCAAGGTCTCACAAAGTTTCAAAGATTTAGGTCACAAAAGGTTATCGAATGGGTCACAAGGGTTCAAACGAATAACAATATGATCACAATTTCCGGTGAAACACATTAATTATAGGGTCAAGTACAAAGGATCAAAATCAAAGCCAAACGGAGGTCATAACACGATAATCATGTCAAAGACAAGGTCAAGAGAGAGAAATGTGCACTCCTACTGAAAGAGTACGGAATATCTATACCTCAGTCCAAAGCAATAGCAAGGTCACAAATCACAAAGAGAGAGATGGATCACTCCCGCTTCATTGAACCTAGAAGAGAAGTGGATACGGATTATGAAGAGTTTTAATTTACTTAAAATACCTCTTTTAGTTACCCTTCCATTTTAGAAACTTTCCATATTTAGCAGCTTTCTATTTTTTTGGTAACTTTCCATATTTAGTAATTTTTCACTTTAAGTAGTTTAAGCATTTTAGAAGACTTTTTATTTTTAGTAAGTTTCCTTATTTAGAAGGTTCCCAATTTTATAAGGTTTCCATAAATAGCACTTTCCAAAAATAGCATGTTTCCATAATTAGCAGATTTCCAAAATTAGTAAGTTCTCATATATTATCACATTCTTATAAGTTAGTTTTGTCCCAATGTCAAGTTTTATGGCCTCATGTATTACAGATTTCCTTTTATAGTTATTTTCTCAAAATTAGGGTTTCGTTAGGTTACCGAATATGTTCTAAGGTTAAAAGTGTCATTTTAACAAGTTGGGGGTCACAAATGAAAAGTAACCCCATTATAATATTCATATAAAAGTCACATAAGCCAAACATATCAAATTTACACTTTACACCCCCATAGTTCCAAAAGTTACAATTAACCCTTAATTATATAATTTACCATAATTAAACCTTTAACTAATATAATGTAGGGATCTATGTCTTGATAGATCACGAGCCAATAGATCGTTAGCCTACTAATGTAATCACCAATAAGACTAAGTGAGATAATCTCTGTGAGCTTGTAATTATTGTGGAATATAAAAACAAACTTATGCTAAACTTGATCCTCTATGGATCAATAAACTTTCACTAATAATGTTATGAAAACTCATACGTATTACAATGACCTAGGGTTCCTTATATACTAATGGAAACCCTAACCTTTCTTACAAGAAACAAATAATCATAAACTAATAAAAGATATTCTACATATCTTGTCCTAATTTGCATAATATCTATCCACGGTTTAACTCTATCCGTAGGATCTCTATACGTCCGCAGGAACCATTCATCAGCAGAAACTCTCTAAGCTTCCGCAAGAACCTGTCAGCAGTATCAGTCAGCAGTATCTCAATAATTCCTTACAATCCTCCCCTAATCTTGAATTTGACACAGTTAAGTTCAAGATTTCTTGATAGATCGCCAATAGCACAAACTAGAGGATTGAGGATGAACATCAGCAACAAAGAATCTTCATAAGTAGAATCTCTATGATTAATAAGGATTTGAAAACTCCATTCTTTGCAGCAACACATGACTAAATGTACATCAAAACATAAAAGTTTCATACTATTCTCATCACATCCAGGTGTATTAACTCCTGTGAGAGGTGAATCATTGAAAATAATGGATTTGATGTCTCTTTACCAATAGCCATCACTACTGGAGTAGCCAAGTGTTCTCAGTTAAAAACTATGGTACACTGATGACCCAAAGAATATGATTTTTAGCAAATCATCAGCTATAAACGGATTTGAGAAGTCTTTACCTGTAGCCGTTTGCTCAGGACTAGTCAATTATTGATGAATTATCATCTTGGTCAATTGAATACCAAATATGGTTTTCCACTGCCTTTACCACAAGCCATATACATGTGGGCTAGCCAAGTATTTGGAATCCAAAAAGGAAAAATCCATGGTCAATTGACAACCATTTCAACTCTCAGCAAGAAAGCATGGGTGAGTTGAGAACCCTATGGTTTTGAGCAAACCATTATAGCTATCAACAGATTTGATGAGTCTTTACCAAAGCTGTACCCTTTGGACTAGCCAACTTTTTGATGGAATAGTCAACATCAGGTAAGTTGATTACCAGAAAAAGTGTGATAAGAATCAACACCAAACCTGCATACAACATACACAAAACTATACAAATATGTTAGTATTTTTTTTTTTTTTTTTTTTTTTTTTTTTTTTTTTTTTATGCTTAAAAGAAAAGAAAAATATACAACAAAATACCATACCAAGACCAGCTCATTGCAGATATGAGTCCATTTGAATGCTATGCTTTGTTGCCAGTTCCTGCTTAGTCAAGATACTTCTTCTGATGAACCTTATCAATTGTTCAGCAAGATGAAGATCATTCTCATTCATATCCAAAGGAACAAAAAGCTTTGCCTCCAGCATGAGATTCATTACTTCCTTTGTGATTGGGTAAAGGACATCAGCCCATTAGTATAAGGTCTTACCAGTGGTTGTGACAATCATATGAACATTAGGAAGAGGAAAGAACTTCCAATAGTCAACCACCCATGTCTTCTGACCTTTCCATACTTGAAACTTCACACCAGAATCACCTTTATAAGAATCACACAAAATCTGCAAATCTCCCATCAAATACATTCCAATTTCATCAGGGGAATGAGTTTGATAATACTTGGTAACCCAGTCATAAAGTGAAAGAAGATCTTGCTTGTCCACCATATGTAAGATTTGGCTCAGAAACAAGAATGTCTTGGTAGATCCATCTTGTCTAGTTATGACATTCACTTGTCATTGACCAAGCTCAGAAGCAACAAGTTCCCATTTCACAATTTTCTCCCAAACAACAGGGTGTTGACCATCATCAGAAGCATAATCAAGGAAAGTAGTACTGTCCTCTAAAGGAATATCTTTTGGAGCCTTCCTCTTTATAGCTTTAGACTTCCTCCTAGTGCCAGTAGTAACAGGAATAGAAGAACCATCAGCAGGTTCTTCTTTAGGCACTTGTTTGGAAGCATCAGCAGGAACATCTGCAGAATCATCATCATCATGTACTTCTATTGGAGTATCTGCTGAAGCATCATGTGAAACACAGTATCCGGTTAAGATTCAGCAGTATCATGATGAGAAGCATCAGGAGTATCATCCCTCTGAAGCAACACTGAAGGAGAATGCACTTTCTCCTGACCAGCATGAAATGACCCAATGGACTCAGCAGGCTGATCAGCAGTATCATTAAGCCTGGTTCGCTTAGCAACAAGCTCATCCAAAAGTCTACCTCTAAACTCCAGGACATCTTGGACATGTATACCAGAGGAATGAAGATTGGAAATGATCTTTTCATAGTAGAAGGTGAGCTTTTTATCTGAAAATCCCCAAACCTTCTTTTGATTCCATCCTGACCCAAACATAGAACAACCCTGATTCTTCACAAAATTCCTCATGTATTTCTTTATTTCAGCCTTTGTCCAAGGTCTTTCCCTTTGATGCTTAGCTTTTCTCTCTGCCTCCTGTTGTCTCTGCAACTTTCCTCTTTCAACCATCATCTGAACAAAAGCAGGGTTATCAACTCCAAGCACCGATTCACCCACATTAGGCTTAGATGCAGCCTGTTCAGCCAAATTTTCCCATTGTTCTGCAGAAAGATTCTTAGCTATTTCATCTAGTTCCTTTTGTCTTTCAGCAGGCAAGGTGCTAGTAAATTGAGTTCCCATCTTATCCAAGTCAGCTTGAATTTTCCTAGCAAGTGCTTCTGAGGCTTTCAAATACAATTGAGCTTTAGTAGCTGCATCATCCTCTTCAGCTTGCAAATGTGCAGCAGCAATCTCACTAAGTTTTTCATTAGCAAGTTCCACCTTGGACTTCACTCTTGAAGGAATGTCTTGATCAATCAATATGGACTTTCCTTTGTCTTGCTTAATTATAGTAGTCTCAGGAGGAACAAAAGTCTTATCAGGAGAATCATTAGGACATTCAGCTTGGATATCTGCTGATGTAGAATGAGTGCCCACTTCTGGCATAGTAGTAGGAAAAGATTCATTTCTGAGAGCATCAGCAGAAGTCTTCTTTCTAGGAGCATCAGCAGAATGCTTTCTCCTGACATAAATGACTCTGGAATCCTTTGGAACACTTGCATCAGCAGTATGAGCAACATCAGCAGTTGGAGCAGGCCTAACATCAGTAGAATGAATAGATGGTGCAGGCCTAGTAGCAGCAGCATTCTTCTGAACACTCTCCAATGTGGTAGCAGCAAGAAGTTCAAGGCCTTCCAAGTCAATGTTGTCAGATGCTTTAGTAGATTCCTCATCTGATTCATACACCACACCTTGTCTCTTCCTTTGCTTAAGCTTAGCCTCTAACTTCTTAACTCTTCCAATGAGAGTCAGAACAACATTGCTAAGATTCTTTTTGGTGAAGTTCAGATCATTCTCCAACTTGTCTACCTTAGTTACATACCTGTTCAACAAAGCAGATACAGAAGTGAGAGTAACAGGACCTTCAGCTCCACCAACAGGGATATCTGTGGCATTGGAAGCATCATTGGTCCTGTGAGTAGAATAATCTAAATATACATTTACATCTACATTTACATGATCCTCAAAATGAGGTCTCAATGGACTAGGTGTTGGAAGTCTTGTATATTGTGGTGAGTTGACAGCTTGGTCAGGGCCTAAATTCTCATTGAGCTCATGCTCAGGAGAATTAATATCCATTGGTGAAGGTACAGGTGTGGGTGACCTAGGAGAGGGTGGTGGCTGAACATCAGAAGCAACTAATGCACTTGCATCAGGAGCAACTTCAGTCCTGTCAGGAGAATCCTCAAATGCTTGAGCATCAGAAGGATCCTGACCACCATCAGCTGCATCAGCTGCCACTCCATCAGGGGCATTGCCCACCGGGGCATCAGCAGCTGCATCAGCAGCTACTCCATCAGGAGCATTCCCAGCAGGCAACATAGCTGGAAGTAAGGGTCTGTGTTCTCCAGTAAATTTAATTTTCATTTGAGTAAACAACTTTTTAGATAAACCCTTAACAGGAAAATAAGTAGGGTCAGTGGTCTGAATGCCTAAAATGATTTGAAGAAACCTAGGATACATTAAATATTTAAGTTTGGTATCCTTAACATTTTCAAGCATAGCATTAAAGATATACTTAGAAAAGTTAAATGTTCTTCTCTGAGAGAGACACATAATGGCAAGAGCAATGTCTGTAGAGAATTGGTCCCATCCACCAGACTTAGAACCCATGCACTGAAGCAAAGTGTGTGTCAAAAACCTTCATTTAGGACAAAACAGATTCTTGTACCACACTTTCCCATCTCCACTATAACCAGCAGCCTGAAGTCCTATAAGTATCTCTCCCTTAGGCAAATTAGTCACCCCTCCTTCTTCATCCAATTGTAGTTGAGTCCTGACCAATGACTCAGTCACCCCATATTCTTCCCCATCTATCACAGCAACAATCTCTGTTGGTCCATCTTCAACAGATCTGGTAGTTGATGTTTCCCAAAATTGTACAACAAGAGATTCATGAATAACACTTGGATATTGAAGCAGAGCATAACGAATCTTGGATCTTTGGAGAAATTCGATCATGCCCACATAATCTTCATCACCCTTACCACGACCAAGAAAGGCATGTTTGTTATGATCACCTTTGAAAAGTAGTGCAGCCATTGATGGAGAATAAGAAATTAGGGTTGGGAGTACTGAAGAATGTTGAAATGGTTTTTGAAATTTTATAGTGAGAGGGAATCAATTAATTTGTGAGTGGGATATGCACGTCTTGGTTAATTATAGAAGTTACCAAACGTGGAATGAAACTGATATGAATTATTGGAAAGAAATCTTTGACCAATAATCAACTAAAGAAAATCCCAATTAAACTGACTCATCCGAAGAAACCAAGTCAAACGGCTGAAACCAAATGGTCAATCCGCAGAAAATAGTCAAACGTTGACTACGGTCAACCATTCATTCAACAGAACCTTCCGCAGAATCAATCAGCAGAATCTTCCCTTCAGTGGAAATCAAATATCTGTAAAAAAATCTCTTTATTCAAATTTCAAATAACCCTTAATTATCTCCAAACCACCTCGCATTTATGGTAATAAAGACACGCAGTTGGGTGATCTTATAAATAAAGGTTAATTATCCCCAAATCTCTCCACACAAATCAAATCCCTAATTACAATTCCACCAATCAACAATACAACCATGGCTTCCAATCAACGTATCATCAACCTTTCTTCTGACTCCTCGGATACTTCTGATTCACTAACATCTCCACCTTCACTCAGAATGCCAACACTTCCCCGTGGTTTACAATGGAACAAGCCAAGAAGAAGAAACATGATGTACCTGCTCCAAGTTCATCATCATCTGAAGATCTTCCACCATATCCTTCTGAAATTGATGATCCTGAGTACCAGAGAGAGATGGAGAGAAGGTGGAATGCATTGGAGAGTGCAAACAGAGTTCCCAATCCTGATGAGTCTCCCTTCATCTTCACTTCTTCTGATGAAGAGGATGACGAGAATGATGCACTTTACAACCCCACAACCCCTGAGAAGCCTCAGTCCTCTCGTCCAAGAGGAGGAAAATTAAATCCCCCATTGCCAAAGACAAGAAAGAATGTGATGGGGTTGCCCTGTCCTCAGTGGCAAGGAATCTTCAACATCAACAACAAAGGCAAGGAGAAGACTGTGGAGAGCAAGGGCAAGGGCAAAGTAGAATAGGAACTTGTTGTTAATCTTTCAATTTCATTGTCTTGTATTGTACTTTAGAAGAATCAATAAAAATTTTGCTTTGATTGTGTTTACTTGTTTTTAATTCTTTTGAAAGATTTGCATTCCTCGGAATAAAGTAATCTTTAATAAGCCATCAGCAGGAACACACTTAACAACAGAATAGATATTATCAGCAGCATGTGGTCAAACCCATTGACTTTCATCCGAAGAATCCACTTAAGTGGACAACTTGCACAATTAGTAATTGCTACTGACTCAACTATCTCCCATTTACTTGCATTAACTCACATTTAACCCAAATCAAGTCTTTATAAAGAAGTTTTCAAGGCATAAGCAACTCACAACCCATTAGTACACAAATAATATATATCCCAAAGTCTTTCTCACACTCAAATCATGAAACCATCTCCCAAAGTCATTGACGTTTCTTCTGATACATCATCAGACTCCACCTTTGACATACCTCAAATCCAAAGATCATACTACTACCTAGGTGAAGGTCCTTCAGAATTATGTCCATCTCCTACCTCTTCAGAAGAAACCACTGAAGCTGAGGAAGCTCCAACTCCTCTAGCTATGGTTGTCCCTGATTTCACTTCTGTCACAGCATTCTTGACCAGTGAAATGGAAAGGGTATGTGCAAATATGAGGAAGATTTCAGTCCCTGAAGAGCCACAATCCTCAAAGAGGAATAATGGTCCATTGAAGGTTGTCCTGGGTCTTGCTGCTCCCAAGCTCTGGAACAAGGATATGCAATCCAGAGGAGTCCACAAGAAGATGCCTGACCCAAAGGACTTGGGCAAAGGGAAGAGGAAGGTGGAGTAGAGGGTTGGGGCTTAGGGAGGTGGTGGTTTGTTGGTGGTTGTCTGTTGTTGATTGATGTCTTTTTGTGTTTCTTCTGATGAATGATCTTGTTGTTGATGTACCTTGTTTTCTCTTTATTAATAAAAGATTTTACTTTTTATGTCTTTTACATCTGATTCCACTGATAGAAGTAATGTAGATCTTTGTACATCAGCAGGAACAAGACCTGAAACCAAACATTCAAACAAAACACAAGAGAACAACCATAATAATATACAAGATTAGTTAGAAACCTGCAAGACAAGGTTAGTAAACATAATTATAGCAAACATAATAATCTACATAATGTACAATAATAACAATCCTCCCTTGAGGCATATGCCTCCCCTGAGGCTTATGCCTCCCCTCAAACATAGCATTCAAGGGTTAATCATCCCAATGTTTACAACTAGGTGATTAAACCTAGGTCCATCAAAAGCTTTTGTTAATAAATCAGCCACATTATCATCAGTATGAATTTTAAGCACTTGAATTAGATGCTTCTCATTTGCATCTCTTATTAAATGGTGCCTAATTTCTATATGTTTAGTTCTCTGATGAAAAACAGGATTTTTAACAATAGAAATAGTACTTTGATTATCAATGTAGATTTTAGTGTTCATAAAGTTAAACCCATAATCCAACATCTGATTCTGAATCCAAAGTACCTGACCACAGCAATTGGCAGCAGCAACATATTCTGCTTCAGTAGTAGAAGTAGCCACTATGGTTTGTTTCTTGCACTGCCAAGAGATGAGTCTTCTACCAAGAAATTGACAACCTCCTGTTGTGGATTTCCTATCCAAATTAGCTCCAGCATAGTCACTATCACTGTAAGCTGGGTTGGCCCTTGATGTACTTGAAAATTTTCTTCACTGCATTTAGGTGGGAAGTCAGTGGAGTGACTTGATGTCTTGAGCAAGCACTGACTTCAAAGGTAATGTCAGGCCTAGAAGCTGTGAGATACATGAGTGAACCAATCATGGACCTATAAAGATGAACATTCACAGCCTCATCTTGCTCATTTTGATTCTTAAGCTTGGGTGGTTCATATGGAGTAGTAGCAGTCCTCAGAAGTTCAAAATCAAACTTTTTCAAAATGTCTTTAACATACTTCTCCTGATGGATCAAAATCCCTTCAGGTTGTTGTTTGACTTGCAGCCCTTAGAAAAAGGTTAACTCCCCCATTGTACTCATCTGAAATTCACCCTTCATTAAATCTTCAAATTCCCTGCACCATGCCTCTTTTGTGGATCCAAAGATAATGTCATCTACATATACCTGTACTAGAATGATGTCCCTGGAGTTTTCTTAATAAAGAGGGTCTTGTCAATAGCCCTTCTTCTGTAGCCATGCTCCAAAATAAATGTAGACAATCTAGCATACCATGCTCTTGGTGCTTGGTGAAGGCCATAAAGTAGCTTGAAAACTTTGTAGACCTTCTTAGGATGATGGGGGTCTTCGAAGCCCTGTGGTTGAGTAACATATACCTCCTCTTCAATTTTGCCATAGAGGAAGGCACTCTTGACATCCATCTGATAGACCTTAAACCCCATATATGAGGCAAAGGCTAAAAATAGTCTAATGGCCTTAACCCTAGCAACTGGTGCAAAGACCTCAGTGTAGTCAATCCCTTCTTCTTGTCTGAAACCTTGAGCCACCAATCTTGCTTTATTTCTTACCACAATACCTCTGGCATCCCTCTTGCATTTTAAGATCCACTTGGCCCTAATTGCAATTTTCCCTGCAGGCAGATCAACAAGTACCCAAACATCTTGATTCTTGAATTGTTGCATCTCTTCCTGCATAGCTTCAACCCAACTAGGCTCACTCAAAGCCTGTTTAATGCTTGTTGGTTCAACTTGGGACAAGAAACAAGCAAACAAACAATGCTTCTGATCTGTGTGATTGTCTCTCTTCTGAGTGGATACATAAGTCAAAAATGCACATTGCCTAAACTTGGTATTCTTAATGGCACTCCTGGTGAGTACCATAGCATTTGGATCACCAAGTATATTATCTTGTGGATGAATGGTGTTGATCCTTTTAGTTGCAACAGGATTAACATCAATGGAGGTATCAAGATTGGTTAAAGTAGGAGCAAAGTCTTCATCATAAGAAGCTGATTGAAAAATGCCATCACTTTGCTCAACATTAGCAAGATCTGAGGGAATTGGAAACCTGCCATAAGGTTCATCCAAACTTGTGGAAGTTTCAGTGGAAACAGGAACTGCAGCAGAAATGCCTTCAGCAGAATCTCCATCAGCAGAATCAGCAGCTGCATCAGCAGATGTATCAGCAGCTTGTTGTAAGAGTGCTTTAGTGTCTTGAGCAAATTCAAGACCAAGTCTTTTAGCTTCCTCAGCAGCTGCATGTTCTTGCTTTTTGAGTCTAGCAAGATCTTCTGCATAGGTTGAATTTTCCACATCATCAGCAGATTTGGCATCAGAGGCTTCTTTGTTAGGAGGATCTGTTATTTGAATTGGTAGAGTAGTTACAACAATAGTGGGTTCATCACATTCTGAATCACTGTCTGAATCATCCTGTAGGGTACCTGCATTGTTAGAAGATGACACTTGTATGCCTGCAGATGGGTTAGTTTTGTGTCTAGCATACCCCAAATAATCTGTAAGGTAATCAAGGTCAAAATACCATTCATGACCTTTGCCCTAAACATTTACATTGTCCTCCAAAAATTTCAGGTTAAGAGTCTCTTCTATCTTCTTTGCAGCCAAGTTATATACCCTATAAGCCTTGCAATGAGCTGAGTAACCAACAATATACCCTTCATCAGCTTTTGCTTCAAATTTGCCTAAGTGATCACTTGTATTAAGAATGGTCACCTGACAACCAAAAGGTTTCAAGTGTTCAATGGTAGGCTTCTTCCCTGTCAATAGCTCATAGGGTGTCTTATTATGAGGTCTAGTAATCAACACCCTATTCAATACATAACAGGCAGTGCCAACTGCCTCAGTCCAAAACATGGTGGGAAGTTTAGAGTCAGCAAGCATAGATCTTTCAGCCTCTATAAGGGTTCTATTCTTCCTTTCTGCAACTCCATTCTATTGTGGAGTCCTAGGAGTGCTATAGTCTCTTTTAATACCCTTTAAACCACAAAGTTCAATGAGATTAGCATTTTTGAACTCTGTCCCATTGTCACACCTTATACCTTTAATCTTCTTGTTAAGTTGGTTTTCAACTAGAGCCATAAATTCTTTAAGTGCCTGAAAGGTTTGATCTTTAGTCACCAAGAAAAATGTCCAACTGAATCTGTTGAAAGCATCAGTTATTACCAAACAGAAGTATTTATGATCTATACTCCTGATGGATGTTGGACCAAAAAGATCCATGTGAAGCAGCTGCAATGGTTCTGAGATTGTGCTCACAACAGTGATGGCTTTATAAGAAACCTTGTGTTGCTTACCCTTGTTACAAGTCACACAATTATGCTCATTGGTGAAGATCTTGGAAGGAATTCCATGAACAAGTCCATCTTTAGCAAGTTTGTTGATGACTTTGAAATTAACATGTGCCATCCTCCTATGCCATTTTGTAGATTCATCCAAGGATGCTTTAGCCACCAAGCATGTTAGATCACCTTCTGGCTTGACATCATTCAAGTCAAATGTATAAAGATTATGATTTCTTGGAGCCTTTAGCAATACATGATTGTCATCAAGTATTTTGAACTCAGGTGAAAGAATGAAACAACCTTCTTCAGTGAAAAGCACAGGAAGCTTTTTGTCACAAATTTGTGAGACTGAGAACAAATTGAATCCTTGAAGCTCCTTCACATAGTAGACATTCTCAAAATCCACCTTTGGAGTTCTAATGGTTCCTTTGCCAGTGATCCTTCCTACTCCACTTCCAAACCTCACTATACCTCCATTAATAGGTACAAAGTCATGTAGCTTCTCCTGATTCCCAGACATGTTTCTTGAACAGCCACTATCAACAATACCTAAGTCTTTATTAAGAAGAGGATGTTCCTACAACAAAAGAAGTTAATATACAACAACATGAATATGTTAAGAGACTTAAGTCATGAAAGACTTGAGTCTGCCCTGTGGATCATTATGATGTACCCAAGAAGATGAGTTAGATCCACTATTGTTCCTGGAATCCCTGTAGTTATATGGCCTGTTATATGTCCAAGAACAATCTGCTGAGGACTTTTCAGCAGAATCCCAATTACCCTTTCCCATAAACATTGGGTCATTAAATCCATACCAATGATTAAATCCATAAAATGGTCTTGACCCATATCTATTTCTATGGGAATTCATACATCTACTAGCATAAACAGACCTATCAGAAGGAACAGACCAATCAGCAGGAATGGAATGCATTCTGCTGACATTATAATTTGCCTGTGGAACTAATGAAGGTTTGGTCCACTTTTGTCTAGGTCTATTATTAACCACAGAAACACCCATCCTCTTATCATGAAAATCACAATCCTTAATTAAATGTAATTTGCTACCACAAACAAAACACTTCTTCTTCTTAGAAGATTTATTAAAGCCAAAAGATGTCTTATTAAACACATAATTATTCAAAGAAACACCAGAAATAGAATTGTTTTGTAAACACTGAAAGGAATTGTTTTCAAAAGAAGTAAATAACAAGTCTTCAGAAGAGGCTGTCTTAGAAAGAACTTCATCAGCAGCAACTTCAGATTCCACAGACTTGTAAGATGACTTGTCAGAATTCTTTATTGAGGACTTGGGTGAGTCTGACTTGGTCTTGGAATCACAACTGGCATAACTAGAGGTCTATGAGGTCTTGTCCTTGGAAGAACAAGAGACATAAGTGTTAGAATCATTACTAGATATACTTCTAGAGTCAGGGGAGTCATTGATCCTAATGCCAGTGGTTTCCTTTGATTCTGGTAAGTCAAACTTATGGGATGTGGGCTTAGGGGTTCCTATGGTTGGATGGTCTTCAGACTTATTTGGCAAGTCTTTAGACTTTTTGCCAAAGAGATGGTGTGAGCCATCAAAGTCAGAGGATTTGGTAGTAGGCATAAATACACCTCTGATAGGTCCTGGTACAGCGTGCATCTCACCTTCCTTTAGATAGTTTATAGGGACCGAATAATTAGGATTCTTCTTATCTAAGTAGTGATTAGCTTTTGGACCTACATATTTCTTAAACCCTAGACCTATCTCAGATGTAACAGTCTTACTACTGTAGAGTAACCTAGACAATTTATCACCTGAAACAAGCCACTCTTTATGCCTAGCTACTTCTTTATCCAATTTCTCTTGTAAAACACTTTTCTCAGACTCAATTCTAGCTTTTTGTTTTTCAGAAAACTTTAATTCATTGCTAGCACATTCTAAATCTCTACTTAAAACTCTAATCTTTTCCTCATAAGCCAATTGATTTTGCTGAAACCACATCTTTTATTGTTCTAAGGTTTTAAAAGCTTCCTTATAAGTTGCTGCTTCAATAAAACACTCATTATATTTTGGTTTCATTTCATCATAAGCTTCTTTTAGAGTTGTATATTTAGAAACACAATCACAAACACAAGTAGATACCTGATGAGAGATTCCCATGAGACCAAAGTCATCATTACAACTAGCCATGCAAGAGATTTGAGGAGAGCTGCTTGTTGCATCTTCATGCTCATTCCAGTCAACACTAGCATCTATAACAGTGACCAAGGCCTTTGATTCTCTAGCCTCCACTTCTTTCTTCTTGTATGCTGAATATCTGGTACTGGCTTCACCCTTCTTGGTTGTGCACTCTCTTGCAAAATGGCCAATTTCTCCACAAGCATAGCACTTCACTTTCCTCCTGTCAAACCGAGCTGCATCTCTACCATCAACATTAAGCTTTTTACCAACCTTTTGCTCAAATCTTCTAACCTTGAGGGAGAGCATAGCCATTTGCCACTTTAATTCCAACTCTTCTAAAGCAAGTTCATCAATCTGCTCAAAATCTTGATAAGCTATTTGTTGCTGTTTATCAACTTCAGCAACAAATGAATGAAGTACATCTTCCATCACATTACTAATCTTTGGATGAGTTATTGAATTAGCATTTGAAAAAGACAATGTGGTAATGGGAAGACTTTGGCTTGGAGTGGATGGACTTGAGTAAACCTGTGGTACTGGGGATGGACTTGTATAGGTATGTGGCATGTAGTTTGAGTTAGAGCTGACAAATGCAGATTGTGAAGGAGTTGTTGCATATAGAGAGAATCCCTTTATGTCACCTTCCAAAGCTCTGAGTTTGTTGTACAAGTCATCAAAACTGAGGTAGTCCAGGCCACCTTTGGTTTTCAATGATATACTCACCTGACACCATAAGGGAGGCAAGGCTCTTAGAAACCTAGAATTCACCTCCTCATTGTCAGTTCTGGCTAGAAGCTGATTCAAGTGACTCAGAATCTTCTGAAACCTGTCATAACCTTTGTGGAGACCTTCCTCTTCAGTTATCTTGAATTCTTGGAATTCTTGCTTCAACATACTCTTTCTCATCCTCTTTGATTCTTCATTCCCACCAAATCTAGCTTTTATGGCCCACCAGATTTCTCTTGGATCAGTCATGGAATGAAAATCTCCCATGTGGTCATCAGGGATTGCCTGCAGCAATATGGTTCTAGCTTTGTTTTCCCTTTGTATGGCAAGAATTTCTTCAGCAGAAATAGGTTCCAAAATCTTAATTTTGCCATCAGCATCTACACTTTGCTTTTTAGGACGACAGCCATTGAGTATAACATTCCAGAGGTTATAGTCAGCACTTGCAATCCAGTTTTGCATCTTTATGGCCCATATCTCATACTCATCCTTCCTGAGAAAAGGAAGTTTGGCATTGCTGTTAGAGAAGGCCACCTGTTGTAGTTGTTGAGTGAGAGAGCCTGCTTCTGAGAGAGCAACATCACTGCCTGGTTTGTCTCCCATTGGTACTTGAGTGAAAAGTTATGTGATTGTGTTGAGGTTATAGAGAGTATCTCGTGGCTCTGATACCACTTGTAGGGATCTATGTCTTGATAGATCACGAGCCAATAGATCGTTAGCCTACTAATGTAATCACCAGTAAGACTAAGTGAGATAATCTCTGTGAGCTTGTAATTATTGCGGAATATAAAAACAAACTTATGCTAAACTTGATCCTCTATGGATCAATAAACTTTCACTAATAATGTTATGAAAACTCGTACGTATTACAATGACCTAGGGTTCCTTATATACTAATGGAAACCCTAACCTTTCTTACAAGAAACAAATAATCATAAACTAATAAAAGATATTCTACATATCTTGTCCTAATTTACATAATATCTATCCATGGTTTAACTCTATCCGTAGGATATCTATACGTCCGCAGGAACCATTCATCAGCAGAAACTCTCTAAGCTTCCGCAGGAACCTGTCAGCAGTATCAGTTAGCAGTATCTCAATAATTCCTTACATATAATTATCACATAAACACCACAACTATATAAAAATGACATAAACATCCCTTCAAGTATAAATCAGGTCAGAACATGCAAAATATCTCATATTTACATTTTTAGTCCCTCTAGTTATAATATTTATAATTTAAACCTTTTAATTATCTAATTAACATATAAATCACACAATTAACCAAATAAACACATAGGCCCATAAAATATCACAAAATTACAATTTTAGTCCTTTACCATTAATTCGAGCCGAAAATTAGGTATTTACACAATTAGTCCCTCAAGTTACCAATTTAACAAAATAATCCTTTTTAATTAATAATATACCAAATAAACCTTTAATTATCCAAAATTACACATACACCCCTCAAGTATCAATTTTTACGATTTGATACTGTTCCAAAATAAGTTTCAAAAATATCCCACAAGTTTCAATAATTACAAAACACACCCTTATATTTATAAACATGTAATCGGTTTAAACAAAAATCCTACAAACACAAACCCTAATTTTTCCACACCATACAATCATTATTACACAATCATTACATCATTTATTAACCAAAAAAACCTTAACACTAGCCAATTCGATCACTTTACCTTTTTTTTCTTTCAATTCGGTATACAAAATAAATCCAACAATGATCTCAAGCTTCAAATAATTATATGCAACATTTTATTCAGGTTATAAACATCATAAAGGAACTAAAAAACCATAAACCAATATATATCATGCAATTCAACCCATTCCTTTTATTTTCTTTAAATTGGCAAAAACATAAAAATTAACACACTGATCACCAAGCTTCAAACAATTAAACACCTATTTTATCTGAGTCATATGAACATGTAGGAACACCAAAAAAATAATAATGACACCCCAAAAATTTATTCCAGCTGATTCATAATTTTCCTTGTTTTTAGGGTTTTTATCTCATTTAAACTCGTATGGCTTATAAATCATGCATGGTTCGTTTTTTTTTTATGATTTTATATAGCTTATATAAGATATAAGAGATGATATAAACAATACCAAAGTCGAATGGATACCAAAGATTTGAGCCAAAGGATTTTATACCTCTCGGGTAGGTATAATCGAGCAAGAAAAAATCACCACCCTTCGAACCAGCAATTCCAACCACACCAATTATTTTTCTCAGCTTCTTTGAGTATATTAGAACCCACGAAAATTATCCAAGGACCTCCAAAAATTTAATGGCCACCGCTTTTGATTTTTGGGGATTTATGGTTTTTAAGTTTTATTTGTTTTGAATGCGTAAATGACAAATGAGATATGGGATCACGTATTGGCAATTATACAGGAGTTATAGGCCGAAATTTATGAATTGGGCTTGAGCAAATATATTCTTTGATTTATTTGAATTAGTTTCTATATTTAAAAGTTAATTAGTTAGGTACAAAAATTAAAACAAATTGGGCCTTTTCTTCATTTAGGGGTGGCACAATTATTTATATACTTTAGAATATTAAAAATGTTGGTATAAAATTATTTGGAGTCATATATAGCTTATCTCCAAGTATTTGGGATTTATTTAGTATTCTAATTAATTAATTATGTAAATTTTAATTCCAAGGGTATTTTGGTAATTCTGCAAGCTTTAGAAATTTTAGGTTTTACAACTTATTCCCCCTTCAAAAGAATTTTCATACTCGAAAATTGAAAAGGAAAGGTGGTGAAACAAAACGAAGATACGCCAACTATGAACAAGAAGAAGGAGTAGGTAAATTCGCACTAATTCAGACTTAAATAATTTTAGCAATGGAAGATCTTGTTCCTCAATTTTTGATCGTAACGATTCAAATATGGTTTCGGTTTTTTTTTTCCAAGAAGGCACATCAAACAAAATTCATACCAAAAGTGTCACATACCGAGCGTAACAGATGACAATCATATTCCCTCAAAAGATATCCATAGAAAACATAGGACTGGGTGGATATTTCGTCCGCGGACAAGGAATTGAATTGATCAGATGGGAATGTAACGAATGATAGCGTCATGAAGGTGACATATATAAGTTTAACTATTTAGATTTCAAATAGTTTCGTCTTCAAAACAACCTTCCAAAAGTATTATCGTAAACCGACAGATCTTGATCCCCAGAATCCAAAACTTCATATTTTAACACATAACAGATCATCATGAAACGAATTCATCGATCGTGAGGAGCATATACATAGCAAGGCATAGGTGTGGCTGAAATCAATTTCATACAGATAGAAGATAAGTTGACCGATAACATTAAATGGCAGGGAGCTCTACAATGGAACTTAGGATTTAATCAATATATCAAAGTCAAACAATCGCGTGCCGCGTATCCAAATGTATCAAAATGTGCGGCGATAAGGCAGATCAATGTACCGATCAAAAGAATCCTAAGGTCTCACTATTCGCAGATCATCGCAAACAAAAACAGAAACATAGGTCTCCACTAAGGCACTTCTCAAGACATCCTATGAACACAACAAGTGCACGTTATATGATGTAAGTATTATCACGTTGGCCAGGCGTCATAATACTAGCATCATATAAATATGCCTACATGATGATCATACTTTATCTCAATCAGTGAAACTAATCCACCTAACAGGCCAACTAACTCCTGGGTTAGTCCTATTCAAAGATCAATAATAAAACGAGGTCGACGTAACAAAATCAAACAATCATCATCAGAAAGAAACATATCGCTAAGGCATCAATTCCCCCATCATAAGGTTCGTTTCAAGAATTCGTCTCTTTAGAATCTTCTTATGTCTGAGTAGTCAGTCTTCGCCCATCTTCCAGTCTAAGAGTGAAACGAAGTCATTAACTAGAGTTTGGTTCCTCGAGCCTCATGCAGTTTCTTCTTGGAATGTGAATCTCTAGTACGATCTTCAATCTCCTCATCATCCAGTCTGCTTCCACTCTCAATTCATCTTAGTACGACTAAGATGAATAGGGAAGTGAGACTATATCTTCTTCATCAGCTCCAGGTTCGCCGTCTTGACCAGGTTCCTGCGTTCTGCTCGTCCACTCTTCCGTCTTGCGAGGTATGTCATCAACTCTCCAAGGTAGTTACCGTTGTCTGTCATCTTCAGGTTCTATCCAGTTCCATCCTCCGGTGGGAAACTTGGTGGTTATCGTATCCGAAATTACAGGGTGCCAAAATAATTCACACAATAATGTTCATTCCTCGGTGAACACAATAAGTGCAAGAGAACTTCATAACCGCGAAAGTAACGTACGAGTCTCTAGAGAAAAATAATGATAGCAAAATTTCAATGATAGGAATCATGGTAGAGGATTTTCAAAACAATTCAATACATCACAGTGAGACATCGCAGAACAGTTGTCAGCATCTCGAATGCTTAAGCAACCAATCTTATATCAAAATCAAATCGAAGTTGGCTTTCTAAAGGGAAGACAGGTCAACTTAGAAGACCTTTATCGATCAAAGTGAAAGGAATTACTCTCATACTCGTGGTTAAACATCACCCAACTTCTCGGGGATGGAAGAGATGGGTAAAACAAAATCAAATAACGTTAGGAAGCTTACAGAGATTTTACCAAAAGCAAGACACGAACATAGAGTGCATTAAACATGTCATCACCATCTAGATTCTCAGAATGCCCAAGGAGATCTCATAAAGGATTAACAATTAGATCAGGGATTGAAGATAAGATCAAAATAGTGGTATGCATTACCATGCAATCTTAATTGCCTTCAAAAATATAGGTGGTAAACTTAGGTGGTGCAAAAATCTCTAACTCCAAAAGAATAATCCCAAAAGGCATAACTAAACGCAAGGCACGAATCAGAGTAATGTAGAAGCAAAGATACATAAGCGAAACCTTAAGGTCTACCCCATCCTTACCAGTCAAACTTAGGTTCATATAAGGGATTCCTAAACCAAGTTCTCAAACCGGTTTCCTATGTTTCCTACAGTGGAAGCCTAATGGTCCAAAACTCACAGGTCATAGCCTAAGCTCTACGGACGTTGCATCCGCCGATCCAAACCTGGCTCTGATACCATTTTGTAACACCTCAACCCAAAAAGGGCTAAAGTGTAACATTATGGAGTCAAATCAGAACACAAGTGAAACGGAGATACATTACCAACAAAGTTTATAAGGGTTACAATAGAAAACTAAACAAAATGAAAACTACAAAAGGGCAACAAACTAAACTAAGCCCAACATCAAGTACTTCTAAACCACTCTAAGTCCAGCCAGTAGCTAATCAGGGTGAAGTCTTTTAAGCCCAAAATAAGATCTCTCATCCACAACCCAGCTTCCTACTAAACCTGCCGCATGGAAAAGAAAGCGGCTGAGCATAAAAAGCTTAGTGAACAGATATGAACAAATAGCAAAGCAATACAATAGAGTAGGGAATAAACAAGGAATTACGAATATGTGGTATCAAAAAGGGTAATCAAAAGATGACATGGTTAAGTGTAAGGTATAGTGTATGTAAGTTTTCAGTATTTTACCCAAGGCCAATCAATACAATACAATACAATAGTAGCCCAATATGGAGTGATCAACTCCCAATATGTGAGGGGTTGCAATGCACGCATACCCAGTCACCAATACAATATGTAGCAATGTAGACAATGTAGTAGCTCCAATAATCAATCAATCAATACAATACAAATCTAGGATGCATCCATACGCCCCCGTAGGCCAATAACAATCACAATCAAAGCAGTAGTCAATAGTAGATCGGGGACGGTGTATTACATCTCTCCAACTACGCTAGAGTACATAACATTGGTGCATCAATGCTATGGTTGTGGCTACTCCATAACAAGTAATACCCCGGGTAAATACTGAAGGGTCAAGTGGTCAAGGTTCAATATCAATGGTTCAATATCAAAAGTTTAATATCAAAGGTCCAATACCCAAAGGTTCAAATATCCAAAGGTCATTATCAATAAATCATAGGTCAATATCAAGAGATATGTCAAAGGATTAATGTCAAAGATTCAGTATCAAGGTTTGGTATCATAGGTCAATATTAAAGGATCAATGTTGAAGGATCAATGTCAAAGGGTCGATCAAGGATGTAGTATCAATGGGTCAAAATAGAGAGGTCAAAGCCAAAGTTCCCAATCCACAAGGTTCACTATTCCAAGTCCCAAAATCCCATAGTTCATAAATCAAAGGGTCATAATGAGAGTTTAAAACAAAGTTCAATTTAACAGGTTTCCATCACTAGTTTTAAAGGTTCGTAGTACAATCCCATTTAAAAAAGGTTTATAACAAGATTCATTTAGAAGAGATCTTCTAAAAGATGACATTTATAAAAGTGATATTTATTAAAGGTTTTCATCCAATATCCTTCAAAAGTGGTCTGTATGAATTTATAAGGTCCCATAAGTAAGTGGTCTTAAATCATATTAAAAGTGTCGTTATAAAATAGTTCTCTTTTAATTATTTCCATATCATAATTAAGAAAAAGAATTTCACCTTCCGTTGTATTACCCCAAAAGAACATTCAAGTCTCACAAGGGTTTTATCTCCCGTTACAATATCCCAAAGAATACCCAAGGTCTTACAAAGTTTCAAAGATTTAGGTCACAAAAGGTTATCGAACGGATCACAAGGGTTCAAACGAATAACAATAGGATCACAATTTCCGGTGAAACACATCAATTATAGGGTCTGTGGAAAACTAGAAGGGGGTTGAATAGTTTACCGTTTAAAATCTTTTTAACTTGTTTAGTTTGCTTTGAAACTTTCCATTTGATCAAAGATATATACACAAACACAATATATAACATGCAAGTAAATGAAAGAAACGATTAAACCACAACACGAGTATTTATCGTGGTTCGGCTACAAGGACTCTTTTTCCTTGCCCTACGTCCACGCCCCGAGTATCCAACTCGAGAGTTTCTTTCACTAGTCAACAAGCTCCTTTCACCAGTGGAGAAAACATTACACGTCGCTTATACTTTTACCGACACTAAGCTAGATGTCGAGTTCTTTACCAAGGGTACAACCACTCCCATTAGTTCTTTTACAAGGGTACAACTACTCCCGATACACTTTGTATTTTGAGGACTAAAATACTAACCGATCACTACTGAAAATACACAATCAAATGAAGTGTAAACTACACAAGTCTACACAATGCTAAGCTAACAAGTCTTGTAACATTGTGTTGAATACTTGTTACTTTTAATGAGCTCGTGAATCTCTTTGCTACAAAAAGAAACTTCACATATGAAATGTTAAAGGGTTAGATGAAAGAATGAATGTGTGTGTGTAAAATATGATGTAGAGTGATTAGCTAAAAATCAACTTGTGGCTTGGTATTTATAGCAAAGCCTTCTGCAGGCCTGGCGGATACGGCGGAACCCTCAGATGGGTTCCGCCCGTGTACCCCCAGGGTTCCGCCGGGCTTGCAGTTGGTTTTGCAATAAATCTTACAAACCAAACAAAGTCACATCTCATTACACCTTGCAAACCAAACAATGTCACATCTCATAATATCAAGTCAAACACTAAACTTGCAAGCAACCACTTAGTAAGTCAAACACATTTCTTTCCATAAATGTATATTGACAAAACTTGCCATAAATGTGATGTGACAATTCTATTTTAAGAAATAAAAAGTGTTGTGTTTTATGAAATGTAAAATGTAGCAAAAGTCTAGTTTATGCAAGACTTTAAAACTAAGATTATGTTTTACTTAGAAACTAAAGTTTACATTTTGTCGTTAACAAAACTTAGCGAAGATCATAAAATATAAATAACGTTTTTAGGCGATATTTGTATTAATAATCTCCCCCTTTTTGTTGATGACAAAACATAAACTTTGTTTTTAAGTAACTCACAAAATCTTGGTGTTTAAGACTTAAAAAAAATTATATTAAACTTGTTTTACTTAAGTGATGAAAATCATATTAAGTTTTGAAGGTTTAATATATTTCTCCCCTTTTTTGTCAAAACAAAAAGTAGAGTAGCGAAGCGGAAAAATGCACTTGCTCTTCCTTGCTTGTTACTCCCCCTGAAAGGAGTGCTAAGATGGGAAACATGGATTTTGATCCTACAAAAAAATGGTTAGTTGGTGATTTATATAGTCAAGCTTGTAGTTACCACACTCATTACAACCACAATGACAACACAAAAATGATCAACCAACAATGCACGAAAGTAAGTAGAAAGAAATATCATTCCAAGTAAAATTTTGACTTTGAAAAGTCAAAGGACAAGAAATGTGAAATATTCTTCTACTTCTAAACAAAAACGAAAAAAAAAATAACCAAGAAAGAAAAATAAAATCCTACTTTCCTAAATGGGGAAAACGGCCTCCAAAGGTTGTCTAGGATTTGTTTGGGTGGGAAAGAGCATCCAAACGTTCTATGAAGTGTTGGAATGCAAAACGGGTTTCATCTTGGAATTGGTGAAGCAATGTTTTGATGCTTGCACCCATTTGCTCACAATTTGAGCAAACATGGGGATGAGTGGGTGGAAATGGGTAGGTTTTGGTTTCTTGGTTTGAGGGTTGGTTGGTTTTTGGTTCTTGGGTGGATGATGGGTTTGGTATTGAGTCAAGCAAGGTGGTTTGAAATTCCATTGCTTGATGGAGGTGGTTCTCAACCATGCTTTGTATATCCTCATATGAAGGAAGGAAAGACTCAAAGATTTGGGCTTGAGAGTGTGGTGGAGTTGGGTGATCATGGTTTTCAAAGTTTGGTTCTCCATAAAGAGGACCATGGATGTAATGGTAGATGGGGTGAAACAACAATGGTTTGGGTTGATGGTACACTTGTTGTGGTGGTTGGTTGTGGTTAAAATGCTCATTTCGGTCAAGAATTGACCTTGGTGAAAAAGGTGGTGGTTGTGAAGGTCTTGGTGGAAGATCATTTAGATCTTGGACAAAAGGGTGTGGTGATGTGGGAGGAGACCTAAATAACTCCATAGGTTCAATTTTGGGTAATGGTGATGGTGATGGAGTTTTGGATGGTTGGGTTGGAGCACTTGGTGGAGTTGGGTCAATGGGTGATTTAGTAGGTGGTGAAGTGAGCTCATTGGGTTCATTGGGTGATGGTGATGGAGATGCAAGGTTCAAAAAGTGTTCATTTTTGATAGGTTAGGTGAATTCATCCAAAGATGAGGAGCTTAGGTTGATGGGTTGATTAGACCATAGTGGTTTTACACTTATCCGGGCGGTTTTCCGGATGGGTCGTGATGGTTGAGAGGTGATTGTTGACATAGTCATGGTGAAAAATGGTTTAGAAGTTCAGAAATTGCGATGAAGAAGGTGTGATTTGATAGTGTTTAGGATGGTTTAATTTATAGTGATGAAGGATTGTGGAAAGGAGTGTTTGGATTTGATGTTAGTCCATACAAAAATGGAGGTTCCTAATGATTTGGAAAACTAATTGTGGGTTGTCATATCATGGAAGTCAATCCAATGAAAATGGTGAAGTGAGAAGACAAGGTTTGCACTAAATGCTTAGTGGTTTTAGTAAATTTGTTGAAGTATAAATCTCAGGGATTTCAAGGATCCTTTAGAAGGGTTCCTTCCTTTATGTGTGAAGGGTCCTTGGGGTGGTTATGGCTATTTTTGAATTTTGGCGGGAAATGGTTTTGGTTGAGTTTTAAGGAATGAGAAGTACCATATTGTGCTAAATATATTGCTGGAAATGGGTTTCTATCTAAAAGGATTGGATTTTGGTGTTTGGATGTTCAAATGTTGAAAACAAAAACAAAAATTCTGCAGGTAACTGGCGGAACCCTCAGAATACACAGGCGGAACCCGTGTGAGGGTACCGCCTGGTCCGTTGGGCCAATTCTGGGTTTCCCAGAAAATACACTGGCGGAACCTAATTTTGGGTGCTGCCAGATCCGCCAGTGCTGAAAAAAGTGGCAGTCCGCGATTTTGACCCGCGAGACGATTTTCAAAATTTTCGAAAATTCCTAAAATCAAAAAGATAATGCATTTCTGGTTAGGCAATGCAAAAAATAGACACGTAAACACACATATCATATGACTTTGACCTTGAGGTCGAGAATTTCACTAAACTTAGTGAAAATAACATAAACATCAAAATTTGACAACTTGCCAAAAGTTGTCTTCATGCATCAAAGTTAGATAAAACATGTTCCAAATAGTATCAAACATTGTACCAACCCACAAGTACATCACAAACATTGTCTAAACAACCAAATTAGTTCAAATAGCACCTAGTGCCAAACATTCCTACACACCCGCACTCATTGACGGTTGATCTTATTCTTGAGCTTTCCAAGGAATCTTCCAAGATTCTTAAACATCCCCTTTGTTTGCTTGAACTCCTCCGACTCATTAGGAATATCCGAAAGTTGGGATAGGTATTCGAGAGGTGGGAGCCTAGAGTTTGGTAAATTGTCATCTTCACTCATTGAGGAAGATGATGATGAGGTAGGAGGATGAGGACATTTTCCTTGGGCTTTGTAGACTCTCTTATCACTAAGTGGGACAAAGGTGTGTAGAATGAGTGAGTAGTCAAGACGAAGACCATTTGGAGTTGGTGGAATGGGTGAGATGAACCTAAAGAGACGGGTCAAGAGCATTCCATACGGCATAGCCGTTGTGCCATGCACGGGAATGTCGGCCATTCTCTTGGCCATGTAGTAGGCAAGGTTGAAGGGTTGCCTAAGGGACAAGGAGTAGAGCATGTGGCAAAGGTTGATATGATCTCGGTTTCCTATTGTGCTAATGACATTGGCTCTAAGGACTTCCTCCCATTTCTTGAATTGGGGCTTGAGTTCATTCATCTCCATTCCATATGGGTCCTTTTTGACCTCATTTCCCGAACGGGTTCTCCTAGTGTTGGTTGTCCTAACAAAGAGGTGGTCACGGAGTAAATCTTTTGACACAAGAGGTGTGTCATAAGGATGGATACGGTCTTAGAGGTTTTCAAGAGTTGAGAGGGAGTGCAAGTCGGAATAGATGCAAGTACCACGGTTTGGGACACCTAGGATTTGAGCAAACTCCTCAAGAGTGAAGGAATATTGATGACCACTAACCCTAAAGTTGATAGACATTTGACCATAATTGATGAGTGTCTAAATACTCATCATTTTATACCAATCTGAGCTGCCAAAACATACAAAAACACTCAAATATGTATCAAAATACTTAAAATATCTTAGAAGTGTGTTTTATATGTTCCAAATGCAAAATATGCAAAAACAGATGAAAAATGTACAAAGTTTGCATAATTGGCAGTTTCAGTCCCTCAAGTTTCATAAATTGGCAAAACTAGTCCCTGGTTATTCTAAAAACATGAAAATGTCACCAAAGGTCCTTTTTAATCATAAAATTACATATTTAGTCCTTTGGTGCAAAGTTTCATAAAATTACAAGTTTAGTCCCTGTACTTTGCAAATTGACAGAAATGGTCCCTGGGATGTAAAAACTTTGAGAAAAATTAATTTTGGTCCTTGTATTACTAATCTTTTGCAGGAATGGTCCTTGGTGTGAAGTTTGGTGAATTTACATAATTGGTCCCTCAAGTTTGAAGGTTTGGCATAAATAGTCCCCGGGTATTTAAAAGTGAAAAGTATCAAAACATACCCTTATACTATTCACATATGGCAATTTTGACGCTTGTGATAAATTTGGAAAAATGCCACAAACAGCCCCTCAACTTTACCTATATTACAAAATTGGTCCTTGTAATTTCTATATAACCAAACGGACCCTTATATTATTAAAACCAAAATCACAAATCCAATCCAAACATATACCAAAGCCCACCCCACCCTTTCTTTGTGTCCAGCCCAGCCAAAAGCCCAAACCTTAATAAATATAAACCGGGGTCAAACATTCAAGTCAAAAACCACTCACCCTTTACCACTTCCCTCCCAAACCACCATCTCCACCGCTGCTACCTAAACCACCTGGAATTCCACCTCCACCTCACACCCCAGCTATCCTACCCACTCCCTTCCACCTCCACAACCCTCCAAAACCTTGAAAACTTCACCACGCAATCCACAGTACCTCCTTGGACTTTTGGCGCGAAAAAGCTTTTTAAACGGTGTGGATTACTTAGACTATATCAAGGGCTAAGGATTGGTGGGAAATGACACTGTGGGTCCCACAAACCCTAAAAGTGTCTACAAAAGGGAAAAGATGCAGAGATGGAAGAGTATTAGAGTAACTTAGGTTTAATATAGTCGTAGGTAGTGTAATCTTTAATTTCAGTTGTAATTTCAATCAAATTAGCTTGTACTCAGTTAATCTCATGTATTTCAATCTTTAATTCAACTCAAGTTCAAGTTTCGTTTGCTGTCTCAGTTTATGCAAGTTCCTCTTATTTCAAAAATCACCATAAGCTTATTTGTTATTTCTAGTTGTAATTCTGGGTTTATAAAGCTAACTTAAGCTTTGACAAAGCTTATTTAAGTTTTTATATACCTCAGTTGTTTATTCAAGTCATAAAAGAAAAATACTTAAAAAATAGAAGTTAAATAGTTGAAAAATAAAAAAATAAAGGAAAGAGAGGAAGAAGGGCTGAGCAAGGTGTGATTTTGATTGATGTGGTATTAGTTACCTCTTGGGAGGTGTTAGGAAAGATCTTGGTTCCATGGTTCATTGTTTCTCAGTCACATACCACTGTAAGCATTTTCCATATTGTTTTCAAAATCAGTGTTTGTTGCTCATAAGCTTATTTGTTGTTATTAATTGTTTATTTTACTTAATCCTAGTTCAGTAGATGGTTTTTTATTAATAGATTAGGTCCTAGTTCTAAGTCTCAATTAGTTTCATTCATGTTAAGAATATAAGGGAGTGTTTGGCACTGCTGAGTTTTGGAACTCAGTGGTTGTGTTTGGTGTTAATTATTGTTGAAACTACTCTCACTAGGTTTCAAAAGCAAGGTAAAAGCATAAAACCTTGGTCTCATATAGTCACAAGTCAAAATCAGCATCACATCCTTTCAACAGTTAACTGTTGAAGGATTTGTGATCCAAACCTACCCAAATCAATACATAAGCTGATAATATAGCTTAAATTGGGTTTACTCTAGCTTAATACTATTATTTCAGTTAATTAGGATCATCAAAAGTTGGGAAAAGTCAAAATAGTTCATAATATCAAAAGTCAAATATTGTTCATCTCAGATTTTTCCAAACTTCAAAGATTTGTTTAGAATTTAGGATTTGGATCTAGGACTTGAGATTTGTTGTATTAATACTCTACCACCTCAACTTCAAGGTCTCAGTACCATTTTATTTTTAGGAATTTTCCTCTGGGCCCCATTCACCCTCAAAGTTACTTGCAGGGCAAAGGTGTGCCCTGCACCAGCAGACCATAGCCATCACCACCACTTTGGTGGTGATTTGTGACCACCTCAGTGGGCCCCAGACCCCATAATTAGACTCTTTCAACCCCCCCCCCTACCAGGGAACCTAGATTGACCTTTTGTTTGACCTGTGCCTCAGTGGACCCCACTTAATTTAGCTCCCCAACTTTGTCCCCAAATCTGTCTCAGTCCACAATAAACAAGTGCTTATTGTGGCTTATTGGCTTATTCAGTGGTCCCCTTGTTCTTATTCTGGCTTAAACTTGTTCAATAAACTTATTGGAGCCTAAATTAACTATAGTGGGTCCCACACAAGTCAGTTGTAGCTTATTTGCTTCTAAAGTCAACTGTGGTCAACTGTGGAGGTAATAAGCCCCCACAGTGCTTATTATTAAGGTATAAAATATTTGTTTTTATTAAAGTTAGTCGTTTTTATATATAAATTAGTTTTGTAAAAGAAAAATTCAAGAAAAACAATATAAAAATAAGTGATAGTTTCTATTTAATACAATTTAATTTTAATTTTAATTTTTAGATTTTAATTAAGAAAGTTGTGTTTTTATATTTTTATTAATTTCCTCTTAGGTTAAAGTAATTTTAATAATTTTCTCAGATTTTTGTTTTGTTATTTAGTATTTATTATAATTAATAATAATTTTATTAGTAATTAATTAATAAATAAGTTTTAAATAGCATAATTAATTTCTATAAGGTAACACCAAGTTTTTACATTTTTTCTATATTTTATAAGTTATAATATAATTTTAGTAATTTTTCTAGAATTTTTACTGTTCATTTAATAGTTTTTATAATTTAAATAGTTTAATTGGTAATTATTTAATAATTAGAATAATAATTAGTAAACTAGTTTAAAAATACATAAAATAAAGTTTTTATAATTTTTTAGGATTCCTGTGATGGTTAATTAGATTTATAAAAATCTTCTTAATTATCTAAGTCTTTTTAGTATTTATAATAATTTAAATAATATAAATAGTTAAATAATAATTAAATAGTTATTAATTAATAATAATTAGAATAATAGTGTGAAAAATATAATTTTATTTTTAAAATAAGTTTTATAATATTTTAGACTTTTACAAATTTTAATTTTACATTTCTAAGAATTATTTTACATTTTCTTATTTATTAGTTAATTGTTAGATAATTAATAATAGTTATTAAATAATAATAATTAATTAAATAATTTATAATTATAAAATAAATAATTTAAGTTTATTTAATTTGCATTTAAGCCCCTAAGGTTTGCAAATTACTACTTTAGTTAAATTTGTTTTTGTTTCGTACGTTTACGTAGAATTAAATTAAACGTACGCGTTTTTTATTATTAAACGTTTTTAATTATCTAGCTTTCACGTAATCGTTAAATTAGTTTATCTAAGTTATTTTAAGTTATAAAACCCTAGTGTAATCACACACACACACTTTATACCCCTTTCCTGTTCACATTCACTCAATCACAGATTCGTTTTTAATACCATCACAACCTCGTTGGGACATTACGACCCGGAAAAACACTGTATTTCACGGAAGCATTTGCCTCAGCTGTTTGACTTGTTGACCATAACTTGGTTAATATTATCTGACTGTTTCAGGCGAATCAAAATTTGGCGCCGCTGCCGGGGAGGTTGTGCGTTTATTCTAAACGGTTTTGCGTATTAGTGAATCTGGATATACATCCATTGTATATTTACCATCTTTTATCCATATTTTTATAAAACAAAACACAAAAATATTCACCTTTACACCCCTACCTATTTGATTCTTCATTTCTCATCCCCAAAACCCTTTGATTCTACTTTCTTCCACTTGTCCCATAATTAATTCTAATGGCATCTCTCGATGACGATTTCTTTAAACAAAGGGCCTGTAAAAGTAAAGTTGAAAAACTTATGGCCTTGTCAAAAATGTCGAGATGTTATGTTGATTATGATGGACCTTCGATTCCTATTCCCTCTCCGGTGAGGGAAAGAGATCATGAAACCGAGGTGACAAAGGACCCTGTACTTCCCTATGACTATGAAAGTGCTAAATACGTCCAACCTACGGTTATCCAAAAACCTGAGCTCACAAATGCTCCTAAACCTTCAAGAATCAATCCTGATCTTTCACGGTTTACGGTTAAAAGTTTGTCAAGCAAACGTACAGAGCTTAGGGAAATTACTGAAAAGAACGACTTGCCCAACCTTCACGTTTATCAAAAACAAAAACCCGAGACCATAACGGAAGTGGTGGAAATTCCTAGCTCTCAGAGCACACCACTTGTCCCACCTCCAGATTTTGTTCCTTGTGTCGGTTGTGGTGAGCCGCTTTTCGGTTTTCCATGTCGTTGGTGTACATGTGAACAATGTGGTAATGATATTCAAAATGGGAGTTGTTTGTTTTGTGGATCGAGTAATTCATTTGCTTATGATCCTAATCAAAACTTATTCAACGACTCCTCAAATTTTTCCAACTACCCATCACATTCATACGAGCAAGAATCATATTATCCAAATATCAATGATGCTTCGTATCAAAATACACCAAGCCAGACTCAGCAGTTTAACTGTTGTGAGTACTGTGGAGGTCCACACTTTAGCTCTGATTGTCAAACAAGGAATCCATTTCCTTGTAACAATTACGACTATTCGTTTCAAGACCCACCTCCACAGTACCAAATGAACCAAGCAACTCCTCAAAACCAGCAAGACCCTTGTCTAGAGGTTCTTGAAAAACTTAAAAACCTTAATGAGGAGTTGGCTAATATGTTGCTTCGCCATGATCCAAGTTCTTCGTGTGTATATTGTGAGGGTCCTCATAATCATGATCAATGTCAACCTTCCGGTTTTGACACATCCACACCCCCACAATTTCCACTCATTCAAAATTCTCGTGATAAATCTATCGCAGAATTACTTGCTGAAGAACGAGATTCTGGTAAAAGCATGGAAGATTTAATTGCTGAGCAAAGAGTAGCCAAAATACGTGCCAATATTCGCTATGCTGCTTTTTATGAGTACGATGATGACAGTGATGATGATGATAACATTGTTATCATTCAAAAAGATTCATCGAGTTCATCAGTTGAGACTTCTTCCATGGAAATACAGGGAGAAAAGAATATAACTGAATCACCAGCAGCAGAAATAATGGAACTTGTAGACTCCATTACTGCTAGTCCTTCTCAGCTCCCTCTGTATGATGTTATCACACCCGAGTTTCCCACTCACTCTCTGAGCATGGGGAACGAGCATCTTGACACTGTTCCTAATAAGGAATCGGACGAATTCATAAAGTCTAGTGTTGAGAACCTTGTTCCAATCCCAAGTGAGTCACAGGGAATTCTTGATCATATGTGTGATATTCCTACCCCTCCTGATAATCCAAATGATCAAATTGAGAATGTCTCTAATTCCAGTAATGATTGTATATCTTATGGAGACATTGAGTATGTTGAGGCATCACTGCCTCATTCTGATGTTGATCCTCTTCTTGAGGATTTAACAGAGGAACTCACTCACATCATTCCACTTTTATCTGGAAGTAATGATGATATTCTTGATTTTGAAGCCGATATGGGAGAAACTAAAAATCTTTTAAACTCTAATCCCAACATCGAGCTTAGTACTTCACATACTGATGAAAATTCTTTATCTTCTGGAGACATCAGTTATGTGAAGGAATTACCTTCTGAGCTTGTCAACTCAGAAGAAGAGAATGATAATCACTTTGTTCCCGAAGCAGTCAAGACTACTCTCACCAATCCTCTATATGAATTCAAATCCGAATTCACTTTGATTTCTGATAATCCACTCTTTGATATTCAGAATAAGGATTGTAATGAGTCCACAAAGGAACATGAGTTCACGGATTTACATCTTGTGAATGATTCTCTCTACGAGGAGTTCTCCTTTGAACTCACTCAGATCATATCTCCACCGGTGTATGATAGTTTCTATTTTGATCTAGATATACCCATAATATGTCTTGATCAAACGAGCTTAAAAGAGGATATTCATGAAACAATGAATTCTCCTATTGAAGATGAGGAGTTAGTCATGATTTTCATTATGATTTTCTTCCTTTTCTTCATATATTCCGTGGCTTCTCCTGTTCTTCACTCTTTCGGGAGTGAGGACATTATCTTTGACCCCGGCATTCTCATTTATAAATTATGAGCCGGGTGTCATTATATCTCATCGGTGTGGAACTTTCACGTGCTTCAAATGTTTATCCAAATATCTTGAATGAAAGTCCGATGAGATTGTCTCTTCCACTTACTTCCCCATGGAAAAATAAATTCGGGGTCGAGTCAAGCTAGCGACTCGGAGATCAAAAACAGTAGCATGTACATAGGTTTTCACCCATGTTTCACCCTAGTGTGGGGGAGATGCCCCACATGTTGTATATATATATATATATATATATATATATATATATATATATATATATATATATATATATATATATATATATCCTCTAAAAAAAATGTAAATATAGTGATAGCTTCTATTTAAGAAGTTTTATCTAAAAAAATAATTGTATGTATATACATCTTAAATAAAGGCTATGGAATATTTTCTTCTAACGTTCTAAGTGTTGGTTTAACACCCGGTGCTTTGAATATTGAGGACAATATTCAGTTCTAAGTGTGGGGGAGATTCGTTATTCTAACGAATTTAAACACATGTTCCATCAAGAACTCCCATTTTAGCCCAAATTTTAAAATTTTTTCTCACTTAGAACGCAATAAATGGTATCAATCCTCCATGTCTAACCCACAACAGGATTGGCTAATCCAGGAGCAAACGGTTCTTGGTAAAGATAACTCAAACCCGTTTATGGCTTGCAATTTGCCCAAAATTGTATGGTTCCTCAACTCCCCATATCCCATAAAGCAAATGAGTTGGCTAGCCCGCAAGATTATGGCTTGTGGTAAAGGCCGTGGAAAAACCATAATTGGTAATCAGCTCACCAAGATGTTGACTATTCCATCAAGAGTTGGCTAGTCCAGAAGCAAACGGCTTTTGGTAAAGACAAATCAAATCCGTTGACAGCTGGTGATTTGCTCAAAATCACACGGTTATCAGGTGTGCCACAGTTCTTACACCTGGCTACTCTAGAAGTGATGGCTTTTGGTAAAGAGATGAAATCCATTAAGTTTTTCTCAAAAGATTGCTAGGGACTAGCAATAGTTTAGTGTGGGGGATTAATGAGTGTCTAAATACTCATCATTTTATACCAATCTGAGCTGCCAAAACATACAAAAACACTCAAATATATATCAAAATACTTAAAATATCTTAGAAGTGTGTTTTATATGTTCCAAATGAAAAATATGCAAAAACAGATGAAAAATGTACAAAGTTTGCATAATTGGCAGTTTCAGTCCCTCAAGTTTCATAAATTGGCAAAACTAGTCCCTGGTTATTCTAAAAACATGAAAATGTCACCAAAGGTCCTTTTTAATCATAAAATTACATATTTAGTCCTTTGGTGCAAAGTTTCATAAAATTACAAGTTTAGTCCCTGTACTTTGCAAATTGACAGAAATGGTCCCTGGGATGTAAAAACTTTGAGAAAAATTAATTTTGGTCCTTGTATTACTAATCTTTTGTAGGAATGGTCCTTGGTGTGAAGTTTGGTGAATTTACATAATTGGTCCCTCAAGTTTAAAGGTTTGGCATAAATAGTCCCCGGGTATTTAAAAGTGAAAAGTATCAAAACATACCCTTATACTATTCACATATGGCAATTTTGACCCTTGTGATAAATTTGGAAAAATGCCACAAACAGCCCCTCAACTTTACCTATATTACAAAATTGGTCCTTGTAATTTCTATATAACGAAACGGACCCTTATATTATTAAAACCAAAATCACAAATCCAATCCAAACATATACCAAAGCCCACCCCACCCTTTCTTTGTGTCCAGCCCAGCCAAAAGCCCAAACCTTAATAAATATAAACCGGGGTCAAACATTCAAGTCAAACACCACTCACCCTTTACCACTTCCCTCCCAAACCACCATCTCCACCGCTGCTACCTAAACCACCTGGTATTCCACCTCCACCTCACACCCCAGCTGTCCTACCCACTCCCTTCCACCTCCACAACCCTCCAAAACCTTGAAAACTTCACCACGCAATCCACAGTACCCCCTTGGACTTTTGGCAGGAAAAAGCATTTTAAACGGTGTGGATTACTCAGACTATATCAAGGGCTAAGGATTGGTGGGAAATGACACTGTGGGTCCTACAAACCCTAAAAGTGTCTACAAAAGGGAAAAGATGCAGAGATGGAAGAGTATTAGAGTAACTTAGGTTTAATATAGTCGTAGGTAGTGTAATCTTTAATTTCAGTTGTAATTTCAATCAAATTAGCTTGTACTCAGTTAATCTCATGTATTTCAATCTTTAATTCAACTCAAGTTCAAGTTTCATTTGTTGTCTCAGTTTATGCAAGTTCCTCTTATTTCAAAAATCACCATAAGCTTATTTGTTATTTCTAGTTGTAATTCTGGGTTTATAAAGCTAACTTAAGCTTTGACAAAGCTTATTTAAGTTTTTATATACCTCAGTTGTTTATTCAAGTCATAAAAGAAAAATACTTAAAAAAATAGAAGTTAAATAGTTGAAAAATAAAAAAATAAAGGAAAGAGAGGAAGAAGGGCTGAGCAAGGTGTGATTTTGATTGTTGTGGTATTAGTTACCTCTTGGGAGGTGTTAGGAAAGATCTTGGTTCCATGGTTCATTGTTTCTCAGTCACATACCACTGTAAGCATTTTCCATATTGTTTTCAAAATCAGTGTTTGTTGCTCATAAGCTTATTTGTTGTTATTAATTGTTTATTTTACTTAATCCTAGTTCAGTAGATGGTTTTTGATTAATAGATTAGGTCCTAGTTCTAAGTCTCAATTAGTTTCATTCATGTTAAGAATATAAGGGAGTGTTTGGCACTGCTGAGTTTTGGAACTCAGTGGTTGTGTTTGGTGTTAATTATTGTTGAAACTACTCTCACTAGGTTTCAAAAGCAAGGTAAAAGCATAAAACCTTGGTCTCATATAGTCACAAGTCAAAATCATCATCACATCCTTTCAACAGTTAACTGTTGAAGGATTTGTGATCCAAACCTACCCAAATCAATACATAAGCTGATAATATAGCTCAAATTGGGTTTACTCTAGCTTAATACTATTATTTCAGTTAATTAGGATCATCAAAAGTTGGGAAAAGTCAAAATAGTTCATAATATCAAAAGTCAAATATTGTTCATCTCAGATTTTTCCAAACTTCAAAGATTTGTTTAGAATTTAGGATTTGGATCTAGGACTTGAGATTTGTTGTATTAATACTCTACCACCTCAACTTCAAGGTCTCAGTACCATTTTATTTTTATGAATTTTCCTCTGGGCCCCACTCACCCTCAAACTTACTTGCAGGGCAAAGGTGTGCCCTGCACCAGCAGACCATAGCCATCACCACCACTTTGGTGGTGATTTGTGACTACCTCAGTGGGCCCCAGACCCCATAATTAGACTCTTTCAACCCCCCTCCTACCAGGGAACCTAGATTGACCTTTTGTTTGACCTGTGCCTCAGTGGACCCCACTTAATTTTGCTCCCCAACTTTATCCCCAAATCTGTCTCAGTCCACAATAAGCAAGTGCTTATTGTGGCTTATTGGCTTATTCAGTGGTCCCCTTGTGCTTATTCTGGCTTAAACTTGTTCAATAAACTTATTGGAGCCTAAATTACCTATAGTGGGTCCCACACAAGTCAGTTGTAGCTTATTTGCTTCTAAAGTCAACTGTGGTCAACTGTGGAGGTAATAAGCCCCCACAATGCTTATTATTAAGGTATAAAATATTTGTTTTTATTAAAGTTAGTCGTTTTTATATATAAATTAGTTTTGTAAAAGAAAAATTCAAGAAAAACAATAAAAAAATAAGTGATAGTTTCTATTTAATACAATTTAATTTTAATTTTCATTTTTAGATTTTAATTAAGAAAGTTGTGTTTTTATATTTTTATTAATTTCCTCTTAGGTTAAAGTAATTTTAATAATTTTCTCAGATTTTTGTTTTGTTATTTAGTATTTATTATAATTAATAACAGTTTTATTAGTAATTAATTAATAAATAAGTTTTAAATAGCATAATTAATTTCTATAAGGTAACACCTAGTTTTTACATTTTTTCTATCTTTTATAAGTTATAATATAATTTTAGTAATTTTTCTAGAATTTTTACTGTTCATTTAATAGTTTTTATAATTTAAATAGTTTAATTGGTAATTATTTAATAATTAGAATAATAATTAGTAAACTAGTTTAAAAATACATAAAATAAAGTTTTTATAATTTTTTAGGATTCCTGTGATGGTTAATTAGATTTATAAAAATCTTCTTAATTATCTAAGTCTTTTTAGTATTTATAATAATTTAAATCATATAAATAGTTAAATAATAATTAAATAGTTATTAATTAATAATAATTAGAATAATAGTGTGAAAAATATAATTTTATTTTTAAAATAAGTTTTATAATATTTTAGACTTTTACAAATTTTAATTTTACATTTCTAAGACTTATTTTACATTTTCTTATTTATTAGTTAATTATTAGATAATTAATAATAGTTATTAAATAATAATAATTAATTAAATAATTTATAATTATAAAATAAATATTTTAAGTTTATTTAATTTGCATTTAAGCCCCTAAGGTTTGCAAATTACTACTTTAGTTAAATTTGTTTTTGTTTCGTACGTTTACGTAGAATTAAATTAAACGTACGCGTTTTTTATTATTAAATGTTTTTAATTATCTAGCTTTCACGTAATCGTTAAATTAGTTTATCTAAGTTATTTTAAGTTATAAAACCCTAGTGTAATCACACACACACACTTTATACCCTTTCCTGTTCACATTCACTCAATCACAGATTCGTTTTTAATACCATCACAACCTCGTTGGGACATTACGACCCAGGAAAACACTGTATTTCACGGAAGCATTTGCCTCAGCTGTTTGACTTGTTGACCATAACTTGGTTAATATTATCTGACTGTTTCAGGCGAATCGATAATCATCCATGGAGAGAACGGAGGATGCATAGAACTCTAGAATGAATCTAGGACAAATAGGCTCGTCGATATTCAAAAGACACTCAAAGTTGATTGTGGCAAATTCGGCGTAAAGGTTTGTGCCTTCTAGGAAAGACGGGTCAATGGTTCTATCCTCATGGACATAGTGTTTTTCTAAGGCTTTGAAAACGTTGACTTGGTTTGGGGTAAGGCCTTTGATTTTGTGGTGTTTTGGTAGGTACTTAATGGTGTCCTTGTGGTCGTAGTGGGTTAGAGGAGGCATGATGATTCCTAGAACAACAAAATTTCACATTTTAGTTTAAGTAAACTAGTATTATAATGTGGATGTTCTAGTGTGTGCCTATATGAAAACAATGTGGAGGTGTGGTTATCTTGACTCATTTTGATGCTTCAAAAACATTTTATAATGCAAGTTTTGTTATAAAACAAAAGATAACCCAAACGCTCCTAGTTCAATGTAGCTTCGTTTGAATGTACCCGAAAATACATATTGGTTATGTATTTCCTTTAGCATTCAAGAGACATTATGCAAGTGATGTTTTAAACATAACGTTTTGATTTTGTATTCTCAATGTGAGACGAAAAAATATTTGTCCTATTTGTGAGAAATTTTTGGAAAGATTTGACATGGGGTGTTTTAGCAAACATGTTTATACTAAGTAAGAATGCAATTCCTAACTATGGGAAACATGATTAGTTTTGTTAAATACCTAATTTTATGCATGAGTTTCTCAAGTTTAATGCATAACCCCAAGTTTTTGTTTTTGTGCAAAAATAGAATTCCTAGACTCAGATCAGGATTGTAATTAAGTTTAGAATACTTACAATGATGATTGATTTGCAATGTAAGTGAAAGGAAGACCAAGAATTCGTAGGTATGGATGGATGGTAAAGTGAATAGTAGCAGTTTGGAAGTGGTGGTATGAGATAATGGGTGTTTGGTTTAATATAAACAAAAAAATTGATTCTGCAGGTCGGCGGATACGGCGGACCCCTGAAATGGGTTCCGTCTGTTATGTCTGAGGGTTCCGCCGACCCTGCTGAGAAAAAGAGTTATGGATTTGTTTTGATTTTTGTGATTTTTGTCTAATGTCCAGAACTACAATGTAGGTTCCATGAGTCCTAAGCCTAGCCTAAGAAGGTTAAAACGTTTACGTTTAAGGGGTTTTGTGAGAATGTCGGCTATGTTGTCTTCAGAAGAAACTTTCTCAATTGAGATATTTCCTTTTTGAACGTTGTCACGAAAGAAATGATGACGGATTTCAATATGTTTGGTACGAGCATGTTGAACAGGGTTTTTGCTAAGATCAATGGCACCTTTGTTGTCACAAAGAATTGTGATGTCGTTGAGTTGAATTCCGTAGTCGACAAGAGCTTGCTTCATCCAAAGAGCTTGTTGACATGCCTTTCCGGCCGAAACGAACTCGGCTTCCGTTGTTGAGATAGCAAGAGCCATTTGCTTCTTAGAGAACCATGAGTTGAGACAATGTCCAACAAAAGTACAAATACCACTTGTACTTTTTCTATCGACATAGTCACCGGCATGATCCGAGTCAGCATACACTATGGCGTCTATTCCCGTTCCTTTGGGATACCATAAACCTAAATGTGTAGTGCCCTTAATATACCTAAAAATCCTTTTAACGGCTTTGAAATGGGTAGTCTTAGGATCTTCTTGAAAACGAGCACATAGACAAACACTAAACATAATGTCGGGTCTACTAGCCGTTAGGTAAAGTAGACTACCAATCATACCTCTATATTTAGTGCTATCTACGGATTCACTTTCCTCATCCTTGGTGAGTTTAGTTTCCGTGGACATGGGAGTTTTGATTGGTTTCGAATCTTCTAATCCAAATTTCTTAAGCATGTCCTTAATATATTTAGATTGGTTAAAGAAGATACCATCTTCTAGTTGTTTAATTTGGAGTCCTAGGAAAAAGTTGAGTTCTCCCATCATACTCATTTCAAACTCGACATGCATGATTTTTGAGAAATCCACACATAATTCTTGACAAGTTGATTCGAATATAATGTCATCAACATAGATTTGGACTATGATAATATGTGAATCTTTCTTCTTGGTGAAGAGAGTATTATCAACTAAGCCCATGGTATACTTATGGTCAACTAGGAAGGTTTTAAGTCGATCATACCATGATTTTGGAGCTTGCTTAAGTACATAAAGAGCCTTTTTAAGTTTGTAAACATGATTTGGTTTTTCAAAATCGATGAAGCCCGGTGGTTGAGCAACATACACTTCTTCATTTATGACTCCGTTTAGAAATGCACTTTTGACGTCCATTTGAAAGAGTTTGAAATTATGTGCACATGCATATGCAAGTAAGATTCTAATTGACTCGAGCCTAGCAACCGGAGCAAAAGTTTCATCGTAGTCAATGCCTTCTTATTGGTTATATCCTTGTGCAACTAGCCTAGCTTTGTTTCTAGACACAATTCCATTTTCATCCATTTTATTACGAAATACCCATTTTGTTCCAATTATAGTTTGACTCTTTGGTTGAGGAACTAATGTCCATACATCATTCCTAACAAATTGGTTTAACTCTTCTTGCATTGCAATTACCCAAGACTAATCTTTAATGGCTTCATTAATATTTTTAGGTTCAATGATTGACACGAAACAAAATTAGTTGCTTTCATTTTGAACTTTTGACCTTAGTGTTCTTTCGTTAATGTTGCCAATGACACCATCTAATAGATGACTTTTAGATTCTTTGACATTGACAAGTTCTTTGTTTAATAGTTCATCTTCCTTGTCATCACTTAAAATTTCTTGACTTTCTATTGCTTGGCTTTCAACTAAGTCATCATCTACCAAAGGTGATGTCTTAGAGGGAGGTGGACTCTCGTCAAATGTTACGTTCAACGATTCCTCGACTCTTAAGGTTTCTTTGTTCAAAACAATGTACGCTTTACTATTTTGTGAATATCCAAGAAATACACCTTCATAAGACTTTGGGTCAAATTTGGTGAGAAAATCCTTGGTGTTAAGAATTAAACATTTACTCCCAAACACTCTAAAGTATCCTAATGTAGGCTTTTTACCTTTATATAGTTCATAAGGAGTTTTATTCAAAAATGGTCTAATTAATACTCGATTTAAAATGTACGTTGATGTGTCAACGGCATTACACCAAAACTTTTGTGGAATGTTTTGTTCATTAAGCATTGTTCTACTCATCTCTTGCAATGTCCGGTTTTTGCGTTCTACTACACCATTGGATTGAGGAGTACGTGGAGCCGAAAAGTTATGAGTTATACCATTAATATCACAAAAGTTTCCAAATTGAAATTCATTATCAAATTCACGACCGTGATCCGTTCTAATAGACACAATATTAAACCCTACTTGATTTTGAATTTTCTTACTTAGAATCTCAAATTTATCAAAAGCTTCATTTTTACTTTTCAAAAAATTTATCCAAGTATATCTTGAGTAATCATCAACTATAACCAAAGTGTAGAAATTACCTCCATAACTTTGTATAGCGGATGGACCAAATAAATCCATATGCAAAAGTTCTAGACACCTAGATGTAGAAACCAAGTTTTTAGCCTTATGGCTACTATGGACTTGTTTACCGACTTTGCAAGCATCACAAAAGTGTTGGTCGTATTTCAACTTAGGTAGGTTTCGGACTAAGTCTTTGGAGGAGAGGTTTGTCACAACTCACCATTTCAGGTTATTTCCCAAACTTTGGAAAAACACTATTCATCCAACACTATTCATCAAAACACTATTCATCAGTTTACTATTCATCTTTTTTGGTGTCAGTTTGACATTCCGAGAAGCATTCAGAAATTTTACTATTCACTAAACACTATTCATTGCCGGAAAAGTTTTCACTATTCACTTGCATTACTCATTTCATCGTAAATTTAGTTTACGGGTATTAAAATTCGCGTAACCGTATGGGTTTAGGTGCGAATTCATTTCATTATCAGTAAGGACATTGCATACGGACTAGAGACAGTCCGCATATCATCAGTAGGTCATTTACATGTTATACCACTCTTAGGATTTTCAAATTTATATATTTGATATATTTAACGTTTTCCTTATAATTATTTATAAATAAACGTTAACACACGGTTAATAAACACGACGAATATATCTAAATATTCCCACAATGGTCCCGACATATTTTTATATCCATTATATCATCATAAAAGTTATAATATTCATTTACCCAGTATTTTGGAAATTTATTTTATTTATAACGTAAGTTTATAAATATTACGACGGTTTTCGTGAAAACTAAACAATAATCACCCGAACACTCAGTACTTGTACCCAACATATTTTTAACATTTTTATGACTTTATTAAGTCCCAGTTAACATTGTTAATATTTATTGCTAGCAAACCCGGTACCCGATTATAACGAATACTTATACTAAACTACAACTAATATTACACTACATTTCCTAAGTGATCAAAACTCATTTTGCTACCCCTTGCTCCTTTGAAAACCGGCCATAAGACCATCCCTAGACCACAAGTATGATTTTCTAACCTCATGCATTAATATGTATTATTATACATTATAAAATCTTACCTAAATATCTAAAAACACCATATACTTAACACTTATCAAATTTTTGGATCAAAAAGGCATTTCTTCATCTCTTTCATCCAAAACCCATGACCCAAATCCATACTCCATGATCAAGTGATGATTTTCCAAAGTACAAAGCTACAAAGTTGTTCCTTTTATCATTCTAATCAAGATCCTTACAACAAAAACACAAGTAACACAAGGTTTCTCATCATCTAATCACCTATTATTTCAAAGTGAGTTATCAAATTTATTTTCATGTTTTCATCTAATTAACACTTGTATCTTATGGTTTTCATGCTTAATTTCATGTACAAGTTAGCTATACCACATTATTTTTGTTAACTTTTTGAACATACAAACCCTAGATTTTGATTTAGGTGTTCCTTTGTTAAATTAACATGATTACTAGTGATTAGGAACCCATGGCACCCTAAGAAGGTGTATGGTAGGATTAGTATAGCTTTGTGGTGTTTGCAAGAGATTTGGTTGAAGTAGAAACTAGTTTTGAACATGAAAAATGGATTTGTAACAAGTATATATACATGCTGTCCCATTTTGGTAAATCCAGGAAAATCAGTAAACATAAAGGGAAATTTGGCAAATTTTTTAGAAAATACTTTCAAAAACGAATCCGTAGGCGAAAGAACGGATTAAAAAGAGCTTATAACGAAGAAGTTATGATTTTTGCAAGTTTATTGACGAAAAGTATATTTTCTGAAAATACATGCTGTTGGACGTTTTTCGTCAGACAAAACGAGACTTTAGACATAACCCGGAGGAGCCAAGCTTTCCAAAATATATTACTACATACTAAGACGTAACCGTGGATATAAAGAACAAGTAAAACGGACTTATAACGACAAAAATATTCACGTTTCAATATCAGCAAAACTCATATTATTTTGACAGCTTTTGAAAATAATATTAACACTACGTAGTAACTTTAGATTTCTAGAAATATTAACCAAATACCCAAATTCATAACTAATGATGTATTAGTGAACACAAGTATATTTTCATTACTACAAGGCGTTATTTCAAGGATTTCAAACCAAGGATTTCAACATTAACATTGATACATACGATATATATATATATATATATATATATATATATATATATATATATATATATATATATATATATATATATATATATATATATATATATATATATATATATTTCAACTAGTTTTATTTTTCTAGTAGCCTTATTTTCCTAAGTCTTGGAAAATGTATATTTTTGATAACAACAAGTGTTTTTCAAATAGTAGAGTGGTATAGGAAACATGTGCATGGACATTCATAACATCAGTTTGTGATCTAAATTAGATCGTTCATCATTCATATTAGGTTGAGGCAGCTAACCATTCATTGTTGTTGTTCATTTCACTTCATCACAGTATCATCAGTTTAAGGTGAGTTTTCATAGCCCCGTTTTCAATACAATATTTTGATTTCAAACCCCACGGGGGAATACATTGCATCAACCATTTTAGTACGAGCCCAAGTACCAAAACATTTGTACATTGCTTAAGTTACCTTACCAACCTGTTAAAGTCCCCTATTATTATCATGGACCGTTAATTTGCCGGTAAGCGAGAGTGAGTGGATAGATCTATCGAGGGTGACGCCTCCATCCGTGGTAGTTATTACCAACAGTAAGCGGATGCATTTCATGTCTACATTTTGGGAGTGTTCTGGTAAAACATTCAGGAGGGGCATATAATTTCAACAGTCATAGCTTCGGGGTGATGAGCTTAAGGTCTATTGTACTATTTTACATGACTTTTGTCATGCACTTATACTTGTGGTGGCCGTACAACATTACATTTTATAAACCTATGGAATTCACCAACATTCGTGTTGACGTTTTAGCAATGTATTTCAGGTTATTAAGGTAGCTCATGTGACATGAATTTGGACCTTTATGGAGTCGCGGAGTCGACGCGTCTCACCATTATTTCATGCACTTATGTAAACGTTTGATCTAGTATGACTTGTTTTTCATAAATTGGCAACACCTTTTGGGGACCTCATATTGTAAACTCTGGAATATTTCAATGATCAAATGCAGTATTTTCCAAACGACACTTTAGGTCGTTCAATGTAACTGTAACTGTGATGCTATGACAGACACCCCCAGGAATTCCGTTCCGCTGCAAGTCAGGTAAATTGGGGGTGTGACAGATTGGCATCAGAGCTAAGGTTATAGCGAACTAGGATGTATCTTGGACCCTAGACTATAACCACATCATCATAACATCTCATCATTTCATCATAAGTGCATAATCATGATACATGTTGTTTCATGCATACCCTGTGCGAGTTATTTATACTCATATTCGTATATATATTATTTTATTGACCTGGTTCACAAGTGACATGCCTTCAGATACTCATCCTGTCATCCTTTTATCGGATTCCGACATTGAAGATGCCTTGTCATCTTCCACTACCATTATACCACCAGTTGCACTTACACCACCATTAGCACTATTGATTTGCCATAGGAACAGGGTTTTCCTATCATTCAGCCCATACATAGAATGCCTTTTGGTAGAGTATTCAGACTTAATCTTAATGGACTTATTAGGATGTTTATTGCAAGGAAGATAGTATGTTTCTTTCCATCACTAGTAGAGCACTCACTACTCAGGTACTACCACCACCATCAGTTACTTATTACACTATTGGTAGTCCCACAGTGCGTACTTCAGTTTTACCTCTTAGATGTCACGAGGTAGCGCGAAAGAAGGTAGTATTCCATTCACTAGTACCATCATTGTCATTTTCCTTTTCCATTCCCACTTGCCATGAACTAGATAACACCTAGTAGATAATACCAATATCACGGACTCAACAGGAACATCCGCAGATTCTTCAAGAATGGTTCAGAACCTACATTATCTAAGATTTGATCGATGCACAATTTCAGACACCACTTCAGGACTGTCTCGACCTTATGATGCCACAAACCTGATTTCACTCAGAGGGACACCAGGAAGTCTCTAGATCAGACTTATATCCTCACTAGCTTTTACTATTATCCTAGCCACGGAAAGTAGGAAACATAGTCTAAAGAACTTGTCGTCTTTTGGTTGTTGTACAAACAAATGTATCAAGTGTGACTCTACTATGTAGGAATGGTTGTGCTATATATGATATTGATCCATGTAGACCGAAATTTTCATGTATTATAGTCAAGTGTTGTGAATATGATAATTTCTATTACCTATAGATTCTCATGGTCTCTTATGATTTGATGAGGATAGATTTAAGCAAACCACTCCAATTAAGACAATAGGATTAATAAGGACAAAGATGTCTTTACGAGTAGATGGTCATGTTGACCAAGATAAAAATGACTACCCTAGTTTTCGTGTTTCGGAGATAATAACAATTCAATTAAGTTAAAATCTAATTGAATTTTTGTACAAACAAAAAGATTTCTTGCAAACCTTACGAAGTACGACAAATATTGAATTACAATGGTTGGATTAAAACTCATTTTTCTTTGCAACAATCTTCTTGAATTCCCTTTTCCAAAGACATATATATGTATATATATATATATATATATATATATATATATATATATATATAGGGAATATATTGGCTACAATTGAATTGTAGCCAATTAGCTACAATTTGTGCTATAAATTATGGGTTCTGTGGGCCCCTGACATCTTTCTGTGGGTCCCTGATTCAATTTCTTGTTTATTTTGGAAGAGGATTGTAGCCAATTGGCTACAATAATTGTAGCCAAGTTATCCCCATATATATATATATATATATATATATATATATATATATATATATATATATATATATATATATATATATATATATATATATGAAATATTATTCTTATCAAAGTACAAAATATTTCGTAGTCACATCTTTTACATGACTATACTCACTACAAACTTCAAATAAAGTCACTCCAAAATACACTTATGATCAAATTTTCACAATGTTTCACTCAAATGAATGTTGTTGACGAATTTTAGAACCCATATCTCCAAGAAGGAACACGCACAACTCATGAACGAATCTCGAAAGCAACCACTATACTTACTTACTATTTGACCTTAGAAGTGAAAGAAACACCTCTACAAGAGATTCCCAATAGATACACCATGCCACAACACCACTACTTCAAATTACAACTTTTTCGCTCATTCCATGTTATCAGACCCTCACCCTAGTATAAGCTCGTTGGATTAAAAGATCAAGGTACAATGACCGAAAGACATTTAGCTTTCATTCATGGTAAATCAAACATCATACGATGGGGTACCTACTTGATTCAGTACAACAATTTCCAGGCTTTATGCATTTTAGTCATGCTTAGAAGGATTAAGCATTTGAACCTGCGAATTTTACCTAGAATAAATTCTCTAATACTTCAAATCATTGGCACCGATTTCTTCCCTATATTCTTTAACACGTAGACTATCGTCTTCACTTGACTATAGATGCCTTAACGACACGTTCATCCTTCACGCTCTCAATATCACTATCATATTCTCGACCACTTCATAATCATAAACCACTATCCTGTTGTGGACTAAGATATTTATATTCTCTAAATAAGTGGATTAGTAGACTATTACCATTCGACAAGATTCACCCACGTATCCAATACACCATTCAAGCTATTTTACTATCATATGGGGAAATTGTTTTACAGAAATATTTCTGAAGTAAGCTATTTTATTACCATCCTATAAATTGATTTTCTGTCATTACACCAAGTATTTACTATTATTACGCGAGGCAATTTTCATGTTACTTGAAAGAAAACATCAGGATACCATTTATAACAACAATGCGTTGAACACCATCTAAAACTTTTGAGAAAAGTTATGATATTTTGACAAAATCTAACATCGCATCATTAGTCCTCAATTGTACATAGCCTGATCACCTATGTAAAATTCAGGAAGGATTATGCCATGAAGGAAATAATTACCTTTTCAAAGGATTGTTAATAACAATCTTCATTTAAAAGTTTTGTAAACAAAGGAACTCTTCCATAAACATCCCTTTTGCCGAACTATCCCTGGATACTTACCCCACCTGTCACCCACTTAGCCATTAAGTTGGATTTTCCCATTGACTTCCCTAAGAGAGACTTTCCATATCAATTACATGCAGGATTCCTCTATACAATAGAAGCGACGAAATGATTACAGAACTACTAACCAGGACTAGAAGGATATAGTGAGAGAATTCATAACTCAACAACAATGCTAAGATACTGCGAGACCATCCGAATCACCATCTCTGACCTAGTTGTCCAAGGTTATTATTCAAAGGTACTAGCTAGACTGAGCTACAGGATTGACCTCAATAAAAATGTCCGCAGGGCAACACAATAGAAATAAACCAAACTTCTAATTGAGACTGTAGAGCATTTCATTTAAACATGGCCTCATCCATACATAAACTTTCCTGCAGTAAGTTTTCACAAAGGACAGTTGTTTGAATCAAGAATATCTATGTAGATTCCTCTAAGGCATTATGTCTCTAGAAATTTCCGATAACCTCACCTTCATACCAAGAAAGGGATCAAACCAGAACATATCTCCTCATCTACATGGGAAAACAGAATAGACATTCATCGACACCACATCAAGTGATACGTTCGCCTTGCCAATTACAACGATAAACTATTTCAGGACTTAAGTTAGTCTAAATACCTATGCTTGTAGTTATGCCAGATAACCATCCATAGGCATTATCCAACCTCAGGAACTAAATGTTAAGACGTCTATGCATGTAAGCGAACATTTCCTATTCTACCATTTCATCCTTGTTAGTGTTTTCATTTTTAAATAAAGTTGATGTGTTTACATAAATCACATACCTTGTGGAAAAATGATTTCTGAAATTCCTATTTTGAACAAGTACGATCCTTTTTGGTCAATTTTTAGCAACACTATTGTACAATGAGAAATATACATAGACATCAAACTTTGGTAAGCAGTCTTAATCACAACATGTTTGAAAACAGTTCCTATTTCATAACTACTGGATTTTGAATCATCAAGAAAAATATTACCCAGTAAATCATTTGCTCCATTTTCTAAATTCGTTTATTCAGAAAAAGATTTCAACCAAAACTCACAATTGCGAGACAAACTTCCAGAACAAATTTCCCTACAACATCGCTTATGCATTTAGGATTTTGTGACTTGACAATAAAGAATATTTGGAATATGTGATGAAGGAATTAGGAGGAACATCACGAATTAATCACGAACTTCAGTAGTGGAGACCAAACCCATTAGACAAAGAAAGACATATGTCTTATCATCCGTTGGAACAAAACACAAGGAATCAAATTGTTACCTATATTCTATCCCTTTCAGTTAACGCCAAGTTCGAAGGACCGAACGTTGTGGAATTAGTCACAAAGGTTTATTGTACCCATTTCAGTTATTTCCTGTTAAGGAAACCGATTCACCTTGGACGTCAGGTAATCATTTCAGGATTTCCTTCAGAAACCCATTTAGATGTAAACATCACCTATCATCCTCAGACCGATGGTCAAGGCGAGAGAACAATTCAAACATAGGAAAGTATGCTCAGAGCATGAGTAATTGACCCTAGAAATGGTTGGACTAATCATTTAACATAAATCAATTCATCTACAACAATAGTTATCACACCACCAGCGAGAAACTGGCAGAAGTTAGGTTGGTACATAACACACATCATTTGGATTGGGTATCCTGAACAACAAACCATCCAGATTCAAGAGGGAGAACAAATTAAGTTAAAAGCATTGCCTTGGATTGGCATGATACAAATTGGATAACAAGAGAGGTTGAACCTTTAGCATATTAGACCATTTAAGATTCATTTTAGAATCGACCAACTAGCATACAAACTTGAGTTCTGGCAGAATTCAGCAGTATATATTACCAGTATCACATTTAAAACATTAAGAAGCGCAGATCATCTATTGATGGGCCAAACTCGGAAAAAGCTCAACTCACTAGTCCAGTAGGCATTCATGAAATAACCAGAAATTTCCTACAAGTCAAGAATCAGTTACAAGTTTAATAAGTTGTAAACCATTAAAACTTCAAGTTGGTAGGCAGAGTTATGTTGAAAGTTCTGCCTAGGAAAGGGATGATATCATTTAGAAAACTTGGAAAGTTAAACCCGATATACACTGGACCATGTAATATTTTAGACAGAGTAGGCCTAGTGGCCGTCAGACTTGAGCCTTGGTAGAGAACAACAGCAACAGGATTACACAACCACGTATTATCAGCTTTTCAGATTAGTCACTCATAATCCCATTTGGAAAGGAATCCAACCCAAAGTCAAACATAAACCTTGCAGGAGAACAAGTAGAAATCATGGACAGTTAGGTCGAACAGTTGAAGCAGAGTCGAATTCCTATCGTGAAAGTTCGCTGGAATTCTCGAATATCATCACCTTTTCACCAATACGTTTCCAGAGACCAACATAAACTGAACTTCGGGACGAAGTTCCCTTTTAGAGGGGAAGACTGTCACAACTCACCAATTCAGGTCATTTCCCAAACTTTGGAAAACACTATTCATCAAAACACTATTCATCAGTTTACTATTCGTCATTTTTGGTGTCAGTTTGACATTCCGAGAAGCATTCAGAAATTTTACTATTCACTAAACACTATTCATTGCCGGAAAAGTTTTCACTATTCACTTGCATTACTCATTTCATCGTAAATTCAGTTTACGGGTATTAAAATTCGCGTAACCGTATGGGTTTAGGTGCGAATTCATTTCATTATCAGTAAGGACATTGCATACGGACTAGAGACAGTCTGCATATCATCAGTAGGTCATTTACATGTTATACCACTCTTAGGATTTTCAAATTTATATATTTGATACATTTAACGTTTTTCTTATAATTATTTATAAATAAACGTTAACACACGATTAATAAACACGACGAATATATCTAAATATTCCCACAATGGTCCCTACATATTTTTATATCCATTATATCATCATAAAAGTTATAATATTCATTTACCCAGTATTTTGAAAATTTATTATATTTATAACGTAAGTTTATAAATATTACGACGGTTTTCGTGAAAACTAAACAATAATCACCCGAACACTCAGTACTTGTACCCAACATATTTTAAACATTTTTATGACTTTATTAAGTCCCGGTTAACTTCGTTAATATTTATTGCTAGTAAACCCGGTACCCGATTATAACGAATACTTACACTAAACTACAACTAATATTACACTACATTTCCTAAGTGATCAAAACTCATTTTGCTACCCCTTGCTCCTTTGAAAACCGGCCATAAGACCATCCCTAGACCACAAGTATGATTTTCTAACCTCATGCATTAATATGTATTATTATACATTATAAAATCTTACCTAAATATCTAAAAACACCATATACTTAACACTTATCAAATTTTTGGATCAAAAAGGCATTTCTTCATCTCTTTCACCCAAAACCCACGACCCAAATCCATACTCCATGATCAAGTGATGATTTTCCAAAGTACAAAGCTACAAAGTTGTTCCTTTTATCATTCTAATCAAGATCCTTACAACAAAAACACAAGTAACACAAGGTTTCTCATCATCTAATCACCTATTATTTTAAAGTGAGATATCAAATTTATTTTCATGTTTTCATCTAATTAACACTTGTATCTTATGGTTTTCATGCTTAATTTCATGTACAAGTTAGCTATACCACATTATTTTTGTTAACTTTTTGAACATACAAACCCTAGATTTTGATTTAGGTGTTCCTTTGTTAAATTAACATGATTACTAGTGATTAGGAACCCATGGCACCCTAAGAAGGTGTATGATAGGATTAGTATAGCTTTATGGTGTTTGCAAGAGATTTGGTTGAAGTAGAAACTAGTTTTGAACATGAAAAATGGATTTGTGACAAGTATATATACATGCTGTCCCATTTTGGTAAATCCAGGAAAATCAGTAAACATAAAGGGAACTTTGGCAAAATTTTTAGAAAATACTTTCAAAAACGAATCCGTAGGCGAAAGAACGGATTAAAAAGAGCTTATAACGAAGAAGTTATGATTTTTGCAAGTTTATTGACGAAAAGTATATTTTCTGAAAATACATGCTGTTGGACGTTTTTTGTCGGACAAAACGAGACTTTAGACGTAACCCGGAGGAGCCAAGCTTTCCAAAATATATTACTACATACTAAGACGTAACCGTGGATATAAAGAACAAGTAAAACGGACTTATAACGACAAAGATATTCACGTTTCAATATCGGCAAAACTCATATTATTTTGACAGCTTTTGAAAATAATATTAACACTACGTAGTAACTCTAGATTTCTAGAAATATTAACCAAGTACCCAAATTCATAACTAATGATGTATTAGTGAACACAAGTATATTTTCATTACTACAAGGCGTTATTTCAAGGATTTCGAACTGACGATTTCAACATTAACAATGATACATACGATATATATATATATATATATATATATATATATATATATATATATATATATATATATATATATATATATATATATATATATATATATATATATCTACATTATATATAACAGGAGGCATTTGAAGGAAATGCCCAGTCATTGTCCAGTCAATGCCCAGTAATTCAATTTCAGCCATGTCATCTGCCATGTCATCACATTGTAATTTTTATTATTTTTATTATTAAATTCGTTTTTTTAATTAAATCAATAATTTTTAATTTGTGCCATGTAAGCATACTTTGAATGGATTAAAATTCGGAATTAAAAAATGGAGTTAGCAGGATTCGAACATGGGTGGTCTCCAACAATAAACAAACATCTCAACCACTTGAGTAATCCAACTTTTGTAATTCAGTTTCCAAATCAAAATTGATAAAGGCACTAAATAGAAACACAAAAATCCAATAATAATTCCGAACATATTATCCATTTATAATTTTACGCAAAAAAATTCTGATTCATTCATAATAACTTTTTATCAAAACCCTAAATATCATGTTTTCCTCCCTCCTGCATAATGATCGATACTTTTTATTTTTCCTTCTTTAATGATTTATGATGTTCATAATTTTTTTATAACGTTTGTTTAGTTGTAGATATTTGTTTATAACTTTTGTAATTGATAAATCTTTTTGTTGTAGTTTCTGTTCACGCATGCATATTAATTCATTCTTGATTACTGAACATAAAGCTTGACTAAATTCATTCTTGAATCTTGATTATTATTTACCTTTTCTTTCTAAATTTCAGGTATTAGCAGGCATCTCATATACATACTAAGCTGTATTACGGCTAAGGACTCGATATACAGTTTATGTATTTCCCTCAATAAAGACCATGATGTTCATAGTGTTATGTTGAACAGGTATCTCAAGCTCGAATAAAAAACAATACACCAAAATCCCTGCAACAAACCAATACAGAGTTTATAAGGACTTAATATTTGTGTTTCTAAAACCAAAATCCCTGCAACCCTAAAACACCAAACACAAACAATACAGAGTTTGCTGCTGTTGAAGGTTTTAATTTTTTTGTAGGCTATTATCATCATCAGATAATTGAATGATTTTGATCAAACACAATCAAAGCCACGTACTATCAATGATTTGGATCAAGCAGGTATGTTTATTGCGATATATTATATAATTTTTTGTACCATTTAATTTATGAATTACGGTTTTGCATGCTGAATCAGTATGCAGTTTCTAACCTCAATCATAGGTCATTGAGGTTCATCAAGGTATGCAAATTAATTATTTCGAGTTATTAATTGTTTCCAATAGAATTTTATTGAAGTCTAGCGAGCCTATACGTTAATTTAATTGTTTTTTGGTTTCTACGTTTCCGTAAGTCATGTTTGAATTTATTTATACTCTTCATCTCAAATGAATTTTCAATTGTGGTTTTGTGTGTAGGATATGGGAATGCTAATGGCTCTGTAGACATATCCGGCTGTGGAGGAAATGATACAAAAACTAATGGGCTTTATCAAAACCCTAATAATCCTGTATGTCGAACAACACTCTCTTTTGCTGAAAACCCTAATATGTTCATGTATTGTATCCAATTTGATTTATGCTATATTTTTTTAAATGATTCAAAGATTTATATTATGAATATACTTTTGGTTTTCTAGAATTGCACCACAGTTTTGCAGCACCAGTAACTCAACTTGATGGTGAAGAGCAATACTCCAGATATTTATTATATCCTTTTAAATGATTCTCTTATGCAGTTGTCAAGTTTCTGATACATTGGATTACGTTGGAAATTTCTGATACATAGGATTACGACCAAGGTCTATGATGTTAGTTTCTGCTTCTTTTATCTCTGTTTGTTTCCGTTTTTTTACATACAAATATTGCTATGCGTGTAGATCATGTTTTTCATAATGTTTTTTTGCAGCTGCTACTTCAAACAAAATAATAGAGAATATGAAGGAAGATAATATTACATTGACTGAAATACAAAATCATGTCAAGGTCAGTTATAAAAAATAAACTACAAGATTTAATTTATGTGGAGTTGTACATTTGGTAGGTTTTTCACCATATAATACAATCTTCATATCTATTTGATGTTACTACATTTATTTATATTGTTAAATTTTCTTTTGATCGACATGCTAAATACTCATCAAAGATGTTATTGAATTAATATATGCATGCATGTATCTTAGTCCTCACCTCTTCTGTGATTTTGGTTGATCTCCAGTATTCAGATAAGTCATTTGATGTTCTTAATAAGTAAGTCATTTGATGTTGTTCTTAATAAAGCAGGTTTAGATGTTTTATTAATGAAGCCTTAGCATGGTCCGGGGAACCAATGCATATCAGAGGTCTCTAACGCTCAATTTTTAATGTAGTTTGTAAATAATACATTATGTTTTTTTCCTTACTTTTATTTTCCTATGATTTACTTTAAGATTAGTCTAGCAGCTTTATTTCGGATCTCTCATAGGACTAAGAATCTTGATGTTCCTGGAGAAAATTGGTACAACAATCTTCGGCCGATACAACATTATTATTAAACAAGCACTGCTACTGTTTTGAACTGAAGTGATAATGTGGCATAATTGTAATGCATCATGATTTAGCTTTATGATCTTATAATAGGTAGATAATTGTGCTTACAAGTGGAGTTTTTCCTGTATTTAAATGAAGGATTATGAATGCATAGCTTTTTTAGTTCGAAATTTCCAACTGTTGCCTCCTCTGATAATCTGATTTTTATTCTATACTTCAATGACTAGGTGTAAAGGAACTTTTGCGACATTGCTTTATTACAAATGCTAAGAAGAAACCGAGACTCTTGGTGAGAATCAGTTACTTATAACGGGATTTATTTGGGATATAACTGATCTCAAACGGGTATTATCAGTCGACTAAAAGTTTTCAGTCAAATGTGCAGCTGGTGCTATCCGTAAGGGTGACCAATGGTCTGCTGCAACTCCAGATGGCTGCTGCAACAATATCTGGTGCACTTGTGTTGCATTCCTCAACCACACAGGTAATTAACTAATTATTTGCTTCCAATTCCTTTTTTATATACCAATTTATTACTGTCAAAGTCCTATATTGCACAAACAACAATCGTTGGGTTTCTTCTAGATTTTAAAGTAGTTTTTTTTTTAAGTTATGAATTTCCAACTTTTACCCCCTTTGATAATCTAATTTTTTATTCTATACTTCAAAGACCGAGTGCAAAGGAACTTCTGAGACATTTCTTTATTACAAATGCTAAGAAGAAACCGAGACTCTTGGAGAGAATCATGTACTTATAACATGATTTATTTGGGATTTAACTGATCTCAAATGGGTTTTATCAGTCCACTAAAAGTTTTCAGTCAAATGTGCAACTGGTGCTATCCGTAAGGGTGACCAATGGTCTGCTGCAATTCCAGATGGCCAGTGGTCTGGCGAGGTAGTTGGTGACTAACAGATGCTTATCTTGTTAAGTGTCACACTTTCAATGTCATTATTGAATACCCTAGAAGAGAGACCAGGAAGTAATATATTTTGCTTGCATTGTTGTTTAAAGTAGCAAAAAGTTCTCAAGCATGCATTTGGCTGCAAAAATGTTTGATATTTATCTTATGTTTTATTATTCATTGGACATATTTGTTTCATGTCGCCACAGTATACCAACAGCTGGAATTGGTGGTGCGCTAACTCCTCAGTTCTTTCTCACGTCTAAGAATTAGAAGAACGCTGGACTTTCATGTCTATGTATAAATACATGTGTTTTACCCTTTTTGTTGTCTTTAACATTGTTTCATGTCTATGTGTAAATACATGTGTTTACCCATTTTTAGGTATGTCCTCTACGACGAAGATACTAGATTTTGCCCGTGGAGTTATTCATTCCTATAATACCTTATACCAGAGGCCTGCTGGAGTTTCTGAAAACAGCTTGGTCTTCGGCGAATATACAGCTACTGCATCGGATCCCTTGGCAATGCAAGAATTAGAACGCCGTTTGGCTATTGCTAGAGGCAAACGCATAATAAATAGTACCATTGATACTAGGTTACCTAACAAACGGGCCACTCAGATGTTATGTGTAAATGAAGGGAGTGTTGATAACAGCCCCGATCGAACCTCATCTGTTGGTGGACCACATATCCGTGAGTCATTTTCTTCGTCAGCTGATGCCCAAACAGCTTCAGCTACTGCACTTCTTAATACACTAATTAATTTATGCCTACCGGTGAGACTGAAAGGTTCCATCTAATGTCACTACATTAACTGGTAAGAGCTAGGTTTGCCTTCACAGTAGCCATTGATGAATTCAATGCAAAGAAGCTGTTGAACTCCAATTCGTAAATAGATTATCTTTAATTAAAGGTACGGTTTTAACTTATCATTCAATTTCTCTTTGTTCACATGTCTTCTAAAGCTCAAGATATTTTTTACCCTGAATTTCCATTGTTGTGTTCCTATTCAATTACTGCAAAAAGTTGGGAGTAACCTGTAAGTATGTGATTCACTTGGCTATTTTATTTTATGTTTAAAACAGTAAGGCGTTTTTAGAACATATAATAGTGAGGTGTTATAAGCCTTTAAAATGAGGTGTATTAGGACTGACCTTTAACGAACCATATTTTACTTTTAACAGTATTCTTGGAATCGAATTTGCTTATGCATATGCAGACAACCGTGGGAATCTGGCATAAAGTGAGCCGTGTTGACCACTTTACGTTATAGCCAAGTAATATATTCTTTTAGTTACCGTTACATAGCTCAATCATAAAAGTGCATACCTTTACGTATTAATGACTAGGGTATTGATCCGAATAATTGTAGATATCGTTGCAGGTTAGAAGGGTGGCCTGAAGGTGCTTGATTTTACTAAAGGCGTGGTTAGCCAACCTTTAATAACAAACCTGCCAGATCATGAATAAATCAATATGGTCGAAGGAGGTAGCGAAAAGACTCACACACACAGGTACGGTTTTTTGACATCCATACAGCAGGCATAATACATTAAGATAGGTAAATAATGTAAAAAATTTTCAATTGAGAAACTCCATTATCTCTCAGAACTGTATATAAAAAGCAAACACATCATTTCAGTTTATGACAGTAGTTGTTTAGAAACAGTTGCCAGTGCAGGTTTGAGGCTGATTAGCTGACATCGTTGCCAAGCCTTTGGATTATGATTCATGAATTGTTTATAATTCTCTATTGAATCAGAATGGAGTATGCAAAATTATAGTCTTGGTTTTGTAGCTATGCATAATTAGCAATGCTTTTGGTTCTTAGTTGTTCATTAGTTCCAGATTATTCAAGAAACAATACGACCCCACTTGCTTACTATAGCAGGAAAGAAGTCTGGTTAGTATATTCAAGGTTTAGTGGTTTGGATCCAAGTGTTCAATGATGATTTCATTTCAAGACATTGGTTGCTATATCAATGTAACCTTAGTTGACCCATTCATAAGCAAGTGTGTCAGACCTGCTACCTTTGTGCCGATATATTTGCAGAGTTGCAAGGTATTATGATCATACAATCCTATGAGATTACTCCCCCTGTCCCAACTCCCAAGAATAAGTACCGCTTATCATTTTGGGACAAAGGGTGTATCTATTTAGAATATGAAGATGAGATCAGCTTTGATTAATATATAATTTAACGCTTCTATTGAAGTACTAAACTTAGCTTTCCCCTTTTTTTGTTATGATGCTTCTCGTGTCACTTTTTCCTGAATTTTTTATTCATTCAAACTACGTTATTTTTATCATAAAAGAACACTTATTTCGCTGCTTTAGATTATCCTGAAATATATTGTTTTACGCAATATAACTATTACCACAAGTTGATGGTATTGATTTGGGTATGTTGATTATGAAATTCAAATTTATGTCGCTTCTACTATCAGGACTCAGAATCTCTGTTTTCATGTCGAGTAGGACTGAGGTCATTTATGTCACTCGATAGATATGTGCTACTATATCTGTGATACCAATGCTTTCTTATAAGATAATATGATTTAGGATTTCGGTTTTAGGCATATAAAATTATACTTGTATATGTCATTTGGCATTGCATACTAAATAGTGTTCGACTGCCGTGACACAGGTGGAACGAACAAAGTCAAGACCAATTGCAAGTGGTGCCTTAACACCATTTTGGTGCTCAACTGCTTCTGGGTATTGGTATTCTTCTCCAGCTTAATAACTATAGGTCCGTATTCCACTTAGCTATTCTTGGATTAACTGTTTTAATCTATAATATCATTATTCTTACCTAAAAGCTTCTTTCATTTACAAAAATAGGTGCTAGAGGTGACAAAATGAACGGGTCAGGCTGGTTGGGTAACGGGTCAAAACTGGCCATGTTTAGATCGACTGAAATGGCCCATGCTGGGTTGGGTTGATGGAGAATACTTTTCTGTATATCTTAATAAAATCAATAATATTTAATGTGTCAGGTCTGATTACAAAAACACTATTGTCATAGCAGTAATCTAAATTTCTGAGTAGAACAGTTTAGGAGGTTGTATGTATTGAAAATAGACATTTGGCTGACCCATTCCCCTTTTAGCTAAGTATCTTTTTGTTTCTTCTTATCTGATCATTGGATAAAATACAACCAAATTAATTTAATGGATTGAAACTGCCACATCTAGGTTTTGCGTAGCGGGCATATCAATTCTAATTAGTGATGCTCATTTATGTTGATGATTAAAAATGATTGTTTACAGCCGCATATTGGGTGCTTCGTCATTGCTACTTGTCCTTTCATACCCTCTGATGAAAAGGATTACATTTTGGGTACATCTAATTTTTATCATGAGTATTATTGGTTCGATTTCTAAGACTGCTTGAATCATTGCTATATTGTAACTTGCTGCAGCCTCAAGCCTTTCTTGGTTTAACTTTCAATTGGGGTGCCTTATTGGGATGGTCTACTGTTAGAGGAAGCCTTGATCCTGCTGTCGTGTTGCCACTTTATCTCTCTGGAGTATTTTGTGCACTTGTCTATGATACAATATATGCCCATCAGGTAAAAAAGCCTCTATTTGTTTCATGATAAAAGCCCCTTGCCCGTTTGTGATTGCTCTTTGAGTGCTGAGCTCATCAACCGGATAACATACCTGAATTTCTCTTCGGAATTCGTCTGGTATAACTCAGAAAAACATTGGTCTCCGCGTCGACACAAAGGCAAAGAATCAATTGGACAGCTAATATACATACATCCAAGTGCAGATAATTTGTTCTATGAGCAAATGCTATTGTGTCATCAAAAAGGTAGTAAGAATTTTGAAGATATTCGTTCAGTAAATGGGCGCATGTATCCCACCAATAGAGCAGCAGGTTAGGTGATAGGATTGTTAGGGGATGACAATGAATGGAGCATTGCATTACAAGAAGCGGCATTGACTACTACGGCGGCTGAGCAAATCCTGATTTTCTGCGATGTCGCAGACACAGGATTGCTATGGAGAATGCAATGGGAAACAATAAGTGATGACATAGCAAGGATATTGTATGAGGAATTACACCTGCCGATAATTCATCTCAGAAATAGAGATCTGCAAGGTGGGGTGCTATATGAATTAGAAGCAGCATTCAGCTTTTATGGGAAATCGGTCACAGACTTTGGTTTACGATTACCGCCACCACACCTGCTTCATATTCTAAGAAATAGAGCTGTGATGGAGGAGAGAAGCTATAACCATCACCGGTTAGCAAGAGAAAGATATCTCTTCGTTCCACAATTAAACATTGAACAGCAGGTGGTATTTGATATGGTCATAGATGCCATCCTTAGTAACCGATAGGAATTAGTATTTGTGTACGGTCACGGAGGTACGGGCAAGACTTTTGTCAGGAAAACTATCATCTGTGACCTTAGATCCCGGGGGAAGATCGTGCTGGCCATTGCATCCTCCGGTATCGCATCACTTCTATTGCCATCTGGCCAGACAACGCACTCACGGTTCAAGTTGCCTCTTAATTTGACAAACGAGTCTATGTGCAGCATAAAAAAACATACACAATAAGTCAAAGCTTACAAGCACGACAAATAAATAATTACAAGAGGGCATAGGATTTATTTATTTTTCTTCTGCTTATTTTTTGGAATATAAACAATTTGAGTCTTTGTACAAAATAAACTGCTTCTACTTCATGCTTAATTTGGAGTAAAACAATTGCTTTTTATAGGCAAGTTGGGACCTGATTATTTAAACGGCGTTTGGAATATTTTATTTATTGAAAACCCACCATGTTGTGCATGCATCAATTTTAGGAGATCCGTTTAATAGTTCTCAGCTTCTTGATATTTGTTAGCTTTGTTATTTTGCAATCTCACCCACTGTCTTACGTGCAGTTTGTCCATCTTTTTTGAATGGGTACATAATGTCAGTCATGAGCTAATGATTGCAAAGGTTTCTTGACCCAGCTTAGTTACTGATATACTTCTACTAAGGCCATAATATGAAGCTATATGATATTTCTAAGTATTTTTATTTGTAGTGTTTGCTGCCAAGGTAGATGTGATCATCGTGATTTTATATAAACTACAACATATTCCTTTAATTTACAATATCTATCGTTTTGCTGTGCAATATAACATCGTACATCATTATTATTCATTATTGTTTTCACTTACGGCATCAAACCCACTTCTTATTTACCCAAACTCCTCGAACCTCATTGTTCAGAACAATAAAACAAAGATTATTAAAAAAAAATTATGTTTTGTTTTAACAAATGTGTGGAAAACTAGAAGGGGGGGGGGGGGGCTGAATAGTTTTCCCTTCTTTTTCGTTTTATAAAAACTTTGTTTCAAAATGTTGATTAGAATTTATTCAATTGTTTGTTTGAAAAACCTTCAATTAGATTTTAGTATAAAAGCAACATATAATCAATATGATCAATTATATATGTGAACTTTTAGATTAGTTTTTAAAACTTAGTTTTATGAATGAAGCATAGATCAAACTTTATGTGTATAAGTTTTCCTTTTAAAATCTTAAAACGTTTTGTATCAAATTATCGATTAAGTTAAGCTCAACATGAGAAGTGTTAAATATATATATTAGTCCATTTGACCATAACATACAATAATATGTCCTATCACACTATTAACTTCTATGTACAACACATTCAATCATCACAACAATATAAGCAACAATTAAGACATATAGGCAAGCATAGATATAAAGCGATAAATGCAAGAATGAATGAAAAGAGATGAGAGAAAGAACATGCAAACCGAACACGATGATTTATAGTGGTTCGGCTACAAGGACACCTTCCTTGTTCCTACTCCACTCCCCGAGTCACCTACTCGAGAGTTTTCTTCACTACTCAACAAGCTCCCTTTTGGCGGAGAAAACCTTACACACCAATTTACACACCACAATAACTTCACACCTTAATCACAACAACTACACACCAATTCACTACTTAATCACACCACTTCTTCACACCTATCTTCTACACACCAATATTCTACACACCAATCATCTACACACCAATCTTCTACACACCAATCTTCTATACTCTTCACACCTATCTTCTTCACTCCTAACTTCTTCACAACTTAATACTTCCTAACTCTTTCTTCACACCAAGAGTATATTCACACCTTCAAGGCACTAATGTCTTGACACCTTCAAGCCACTAATGTCTTCACAACTTCAATGCACTAATGTCTTGACACCTTTAAGGCACTAATGTCTTCACAACTTCAATGCATTAATGTCTTGACACCTTCAAGCCACTAATGTCTTCACAACTTCAATGCATTAATGTCTTGACACCTTCAAGCCACTAATGTCTTCACAACTTCACATAAGCACTAACTAGATCCTAATACATCTTTGGGTTTATGATAGGGAGGATACTTCTCTTGCACTTTAAGTGACGAAAGATTGGATCACTTGAAACAAAGATTAATAATCTTATGATCAAAGGGTTTTAGAAGGATGTTTAGAGAGAATTGGATCTGAAAATATTTGTTCAAAAGGTTGGAAAACTTCCAGGTTTGAGGTGGTATTTATAGGGAAAAATTTCTGACAAAATCTGACAGGGGAGCGTGGCCGGTCCCCTTAATTGTGTGCCGGTCCCCTTAAAATTAAGGGGGCCGCCCCTTATAATTAAGGGGGCCGCCCTACTGAAACGGCCAGATTTTCTGTCTTTTAGTGGGGAAAGTTTATTTGGTGAACAACTAAGTAATTTTGGTTAAAAGTTTGAAATCATATATTTAGTATGATTAAAACATTTTTCTTTATTACCAAAAGTGTTTTTCAAAAATATATAATAAGTTTATATAATTAAATAAACTTTGCATTAGTTAATTAAATACCCCTTTGATCATGAAATGTATTAAACACTTGTTTATCCATACCTTAAGTGATTGTTGAAGCATACTTGAGACGTTGAGATGTCGAGGCTTGTTGACGTAAGAATGCATAGATGAATTGTGATCACAAGTAACTTAAGCACTTTACGTTATATGTTGTAACTTACATTTTTGTCATCATCAAAACATGAAGAGGATGTTTAGATTAAATATCGTAATATTCATGCCAACAAAATGGTTATGTTTTATTTATACATGTTATCACAACCAAAATATAATTTTTATAAACGGTAGAATTTAAAAAAGAGAAAATTTAAATAACAAAAATCAAACTCATAACCGTGTGGTTATGTACAGTAGTACCCGGTGGGAGTATTGACTAGCGTTATAGGTAGTTGGACGGCCGGAAGGTTGCCACGAGTAAGTCAAATTAAACTAACAAAAATTGAACCAAAAACCATGTCCGTGAACGGGGACAGTTTAAATATATGAATGAACAGTTAAGGGTGTCATCACAGATAAGCAACAACCAAATTATTCTAAGCATGGACTGTGACATGTACTCAAACAATTCGAAGTCCATACGAGATGCAATGTGTTTTTCATGCAACATTCGAATATATATTGCATTTGTGAAGTTTCTACATAACGTTGACAACATTAGTAGAAACAATATTTACAGCAATTCTTTGTGGGTAATCAATGAGGTAATAATTTGTATATATAGGAGTTGCAATACCATCTAGGATGACATTTGTATTCTTTGATTCTATGACTAAATTAGTTTATTATTGATCAAGTTGATAAAAGTATTGAGCAATCATCGGGTGATTCCGTGAGGGACAACAATATACCAAATGATGATAACATGATTCAGGTATTATGTTTTTTGGCTTATTTTGTTTTTAACTTTGTATTGAAAAAATAAGATCTTTTGCTTTTTGTATATCACTTGGAGCAGACAATAAATAAGTTACTCGATGAGAACTTAGAATGTAGCGAGGATCCATCATCCGACACAATGCTGTATTTGGGATTACTTATTGTTACCGCTTATGCTTATAAGTAAGCCATTTTAAACTGCGTAGTAAATAGTGTGTGTGTGTTTGTTTATTTGGTGTAGTCTACAGAAACAAAAAGAATATACTACTACTGTAGGTTATGTTATTGATCAAAGTAAGGTATTGGCTTATGTGGTTCGTTGTGGGATATTTCGAGTTTTATTTTCTTATTATTATGTTTTAGATCAAGTAACAAAAAAATAATTAATAAGAAGTGAATCTATGAAAATTGATGTCGACTAATTATTTCTATATAAAGTCGCCAATTAACTTCAGTTCCGTCCACTAGGGAAGTTGGAAAATTCTGAGGGCCCCACTTTGAGATCGGCTTCTTCAGCCCCTTAAGGAAGGCGTTGTGGGGTCTGAGGTACTTTATTCCCAAGACTAACATGATTATGAGTAAGAAAGGATTGGCGCCTGCGAGTAACCAAACTCGAAAAGTGTACACATTATGATATTTTGTTCAAGTAGTAAAATATTAATTGTTTGTATATTGTAAATGGTGGTGCAGAGAAAGATATTGGCATGGAGGGTGGAAGTGGTGATAAGATAAGTGGAGTTGAAGAAGAAAGAAACGCAAATTTTAGTCTAGAAACTATGTTTCTATGAAGTTAATTATAGAATTTTAGTCTAGAAACTATTTGCAATATTAAAGTAAGACAAGTTTATATTGTAGCCCCATGACATACATTTTTTTCCTAAAATTATATCTTTAAAATGTTAATGTGTGTTAAAGATAGGTATTTTTGAAAATGCATGATATATTTGTAATATTATTCATCAAAGTTCATGGACTGTGTTAGTTCAATTAAAAGATAAGGAATAATCACAAGTCATGCCCGAAATTGTTGATACAAAAATGTTACATATATAAATAGCCGCCACCGACATTCTACAAATGAAGACAAGTAAACCTAAAAGTTTTTATGTACGACCCTTTTTATTTTAAAATGTACACTTTCCAACCATTTTTACCACCCTTCTTTCACTATGGTGAAATATGCCAACGATAATTATAAGTCACGTCAATACTCGAGTATATCGTCAGTGACACTCTTATATCAACACATGTCACTTTAGAAAATTATAAGTATGTACGCACAGGTGGAACAATATGCACATATATTGTACTCGGTAGTTTTTATGTCAAGTGTCTATTGTCAATGTTTCATCTATGTAGATTTGTTAGTAGAATATGAGGGCTGCAGGAAATAATAACGGCATGGATGAGGAAACTCTCAAGATTGGAATGGGTAAGCTTGCATGTTATGTCAACGTGGAATGACAGGATCAAGTGTAAGTAAATAGTTAATTAGTTTAGTAATAAACTCTTATAAGGTATAATGCATATTAATGAAGACCACTATTATGGAAAATATATATATGCAAGCATGTTAATGTACAAAAAGCATGTTTATGTACAGGGGCGAGTAAAGAGATTGTTAATATCCATTTAGAAGATGGATGGAATATTTAGGCGTGGTCAAGCCTTGAAAATTGTTGGAGAAAATGTTGCTGCAAATGAGCATCTGAAGAACTCGTATCTTAGTTTATAATATATAGAATTTTAGCCTATAAACAACTCATATCTTAATTTTTGAGGAACAAAGTATTCATAAATGTTGACGGATATGAGAAATAAATCTACAGGGACACTTTGTATACACAAGACTATATAATGAATACAATAACTCATTATGAGATTATTGCGATCGTTGTTAACGGTAGCATTATCTTATAACAATAAATTATACGTACTAATTTTCCATTGTAACCTTAAACCAATAAAGGCGAAGGCCTATCAAATAACAATCATGAGCTTTTGTGTACTATCCAAAGAATAATTAAAAATAAAGTTAACTGCTACTATCTAAAGAATAATTATAAGTTATGCCCACCAAATTAAATAAAATCGACATCCTTAGAAAATTATTTTCCGTTAACATGTATCATAAAAATTACAATTATAAGTCATGCCCGCCCATCGGACGGGCTTCGAAATCTAGTGTATATATATATATATATATATATATATATATATATATATATACATTTCAACTAGTTTTATTTTTCTAGTAGCCTTATTTTCCTAAGTGTTGGAAAATGTATATTTTTTATAACAACAAGTGTTTTTCAAAGAGTAGAGTGGTATAGGAAACATGTGCATGGACATTCATAACATCAGTTTGTGATCTAAATTAGAGGGTTCATCATTCATATTAGGTTGAGGTAGCTAACCGTTCATTGTTGTTGTTTATTTCACTTCATCACAGTATCATCAATTTAAGGTGAGTTTTCATAGCCCGGTTTTCAATACAATATTTTGATTTCAAACCCCACGGGGGAATACATTGCATCAACCATTTTAGTACGAGCCCAAGTACCAAAACATTTGTACATTGCTTAAGTTGCCTTACCAACCTGTTAAAGTCCCCTATTATTATCATGGACCGTTAATTTGCCGGTAAACGAGAGTGAGTGGATAGATCTATCGAGGGTGACGCCTCCATCCGTGGTAGTTATTACCAACAGTAAGCGGATGCATTTCATGTCTACATTTTGGGAGTGTTCTGGTAAAACATTCAGGAGGGGCATATAATTTCAACAGTCATAGCTTCGGGGTGATGAGCTTAAGGTCTATTGTACTATTTTACATGACTTTTGTCATGCACTTATACTTCTGGTGGCCGTACAACATTACATTTTATAAACCTATGGAATTCACCAACATTCGTGTTGACGTTTTAGCAATGTATTTTAGGTTATTAAGGTAGCTCATGTGACATGCATTTGGACCTTTATGGAGTCGCAGAGTCGACGCGTCTCACCATTATTTCATGCACGTATGTAAACGTTTGATCTAGTATGACTTGTTTTTCATAAACTGGCAACACCTTTTGGGGACCTCATATTGTAAACTCTGGAATATTTCAATGATCAAATGCAGTATTTTCCAAACGACACTTTAGGTCGTTCAATGTAACTGTAACTGTGATGCTATGACAGACACCCCCAGGAATTCCATTCCGCTGCAAGTCAGGTAAATTGGGTGTGTGACAAGGTTTTGGATTAGTCTCATGTTAGCGTGTCCTAAACGTCTATGCCATAAAGTTGAAGATTCATCTAATGAGGTAAGACAAAGTTTGTCTCTAGATATTGGATCCATCTTCATGACATATACGTTGTTCTTAAGGACACCTTTGGCTATGGTTATACCATCTTTAAGTATTTTACTACCATTTTCACTAAAAAGGACATTATACTTATTACGAAAAAGTTGACTAATACTAAGGAGATTAAAACCTAAGTTATCAACATGAGCTACATCATCTATAAAAAGGGAGTCATGAGAGATTGTACCTTTTCCGATGATTTTGCTCTTAGCTTTACTACCAAACGTAACATTACCTCCGTTACATTTGTGATAAGAAGTGAAGAGGCTTTTGTTACCCGTCATGTGCCTTGAACAACCACTATCTTTAATCCATTCATCCGGTTCTAAACAAACTTTGAGGCACACCTCATTTGAGTTTTGAGCCATGAGAGCAATATCATCATTCTTTGGCTCATCGTCATCTCCTTCATAGTCACTCCAAGCACTACCCACAAAAGTTTGTTGAGGTTTGCTCTTGGGTGGTTTTGGACATTCTCCTACAAGATGACTTGTGTCTCCACACCTATAGCATTTTCTTTCAACCTTTCCTTTCCTATCATCACGATCTTTTCGGAAAGTTTTCTTGTCATCTTTAGGTTGCCTTACAAACTTTCCTCTTCTACGAAAGAACTTTTTGAAATCTCTAATGGCCATAGCATATTCCTCATCATCACTATCCGAAGTAGATTCTTCATCATCACTTGATTGGACTCTAGCTTTCAAGGCAATGGACTTAACTTTTTCTTTCTTGCCTCTAACTAGTTCCGAATCTTTTTCCATTATCATTTCATGAACTTTGAGGTTTCCAATTAGCTCATCAAGTGACATGCTTGAAAGATCTTTGGATTCTTCAATTGCCGTCACTTTTGCTCTCCACTTCGGATGGAGTGCTCTAAGAAATTTCCTGACAAAGTTCTTACTACAAAAAGATTCATCAAGTGCTTTAAGTGAAGTAATAATGGTGTTAAACCTAGCAAAAGCATTATCTATAATCTCATCTTCGGAAATAACAAATTGTTCATATTGTTGAACAAGAAGATCAATTTTGTTATCTTTAACTTGTGAGTTTCCTTGATGAGTGACAATTAAAGATTGCCAAATATCTTTGGCGGTTTTACACAAAAAGACTCTTTCATGTTCTTTCTTAGGCAAAGCGTTGTAAAGCATCATTTTAACGTTAGTAACTACGTTATCACCATCAATGATTATATACCATAAATCTACATCTTTAGATTTCACGTAAGTTTCAAAACGGTTTTTCCAATATATAAAACCATTTGCTTCAAAGAGTGGTGGTCTTTGCATAGATTGCCCTTCTTTGTAATTTTCAAAATCCATGGATCGTTTCAAGTTTAAAAACACAATATATTTTAAAAGCTTGAGTAACGTAGCTCTTGATGCCAATTATGGAAAACTAGAAGGGGGGTTGAATATTTTACCGTTTAAAATCTTTTTAACTTATTTAGTTAGCTGTGAAACTTTCCGTTTGATCAAAGATATATACACAAACACAATATATAACATGCAAGTAAATGAAAAAAAACGATCAAACCACAACACGAGTATTTATCGTGGTTCGGCTACAAGGACTCTTTTTCCTTGCCCTACGTCCACGCCCCGAGTATCTAACTCGAGAGTTTCTTTCACTAGTCAACAAGCTCCTTTCACCGGCGGAGAAAACCTTACACGTCGCTTATACTTTTACCGACGCTAAGCTAGATGTCGAGTTCTTTACCAAGGGTACAACCACTCCCGCTAGTTCTTTTACAAGGGTACAACTACTCCTGATACACTTTGTATTTTGACGACTAAAATACTAACCGATCACTACTGAAAATACACAATCAAATGAAGTGTAAACTACACAAGTCTACACAATGCTAAGCTAACAAGTCTTGCAACGTTGTGTTGAATACTTGTTACTTTTAATGAGCTCGTGAATCTCTTTGCTACAAAAAGAAACTTCACATATGAAATGTTAAAGGGTTAGATGAAAGAATGAATGTGTATGTGTAAAATATGATGTAGAGTGATTAGCCAAAAATCAACTTGTGGCTTGGTATTTATAGCAAAGCCTTCTGCAGGCCTGGCGGATACGGCGGAACCCTCATATGGGTTCCGCCCGTGTACCCCCAGGGTTCCGCCGGGCTTGCAGTTGGTTTTGCCATAAATCTTGCAAACCAAACAAAGTCACATCTCATTACACCTTGCAAACCAAATAATGTCACATCTCATAATATCAAGTCAAACACTAAACTTGCAAGCAACCACTTAGTAAGTCAAACACATTTCTTTCCATAAATGTATATTGACAAAACTTGCCATAAATGTGATGTGACAATTCTATTTTAAGAAATAAAAAGTGTTGTGTTTTATGAAATGTAAAATATAGCAAAAGTCTAGTTTATGCAAGACTTTAAAACTAAGATTATGTTTTACTTAGAAACTAAAGTTTACATTTTGTCGTTAACAAAACTTAGCGAAGATCGTAAAATATAAATAACGTTTTTAGGCGATATTTGTATTAACAGGGTCAAGTACGAAGGATCAAATCAAAGCCAAACGGAGGTCATAACACGATAATCAAGTCAAAGACAAGGTCAAGAGAGAGAAATGTGCACTCCTACTGAAAGAGTACGGAATATTTGTACCTCAGTCCAAAGCAATAGCAAGGTCACAAATCACCAAGAGAGAGATGGATCACTCCCGCTTCATTGAACCTAGAAGAGAAGTGGATACGGATTATGAAGAGTTTTAATTTGCTTAAAGTACCTCTTTTAGTTACCCTTCCAGTTTTAGAAACTGATGCGTAGGGATTGCACCAGGCTTTACCTCTCAAGGGATCTTGAAAAGCTTACAACCCCCAACAGGCAGTGTACCTGATCGTTGTAGTATAGTATAGTGACAAGTACCGGGGGATTGATCATTCAGCTAGGAATAGTGTCGCTAGGATTAGAAAACCTAAATACTAGTTCTAAAGATGAGGGATGATTATTTTTGTATTTTTATGTTTTATGAAAAGCAAGTAAAAATCTCGGGTTTGAAGGATTTGGGCGGAATTAGTTGCTAGTCAACTAACCCAATACTAAAGATGCAATCAAAATAAAATACTAGAAATGAAAATAAACTAAATTAACTAAGGTTGTGAGCAATAAGTGGAGAAATTGTGTTTACTTAGATTTCATTATTCCCTAGATATCTTTTACACGTTAATTACTTGTTATAGTTGCGTGGATGACGGATTGTATTTCTTAATACCATTCATGGGGTGGCACACTTAATTCCCCAATCCTATGAGTGCCTACTTCACTCCTATGTCGAGCCGGCTAAGAAGCTCCTAACATGTGATCATTAGAATTTACTCATGCATTAAATACAACCAATAAAACCTAGTGCACGTCAGTTCATGTTTCCTAAGACGTTCAAGCATGTTACCATTTGGAGATCTGCCAGTTTTCTTAAGCTTAACATCGAAATCATTCATCCAATACAACCATAAACAAGTAATCAACACATAATTAACATCTAGGTTTCATTAGATCTAAGCAAACACAAGATAGATCTAGCCTAGCATGATGGAATTAAGACAAGAACAAGATATAGACAACCAACACATAGACATATTGATTGAATTAGAAGAACACTTATCTCAATTACACATGAAAGGGTTCAAGGGTTGAAAACTGATACGTGGGAATCGCACCAGGTACCTCTCAAGGAATCTTGAGAAGCTTACAACCCTCACCAGGCATTGTACCTGATAGTTGTAGTATAGTATAGTGACAAGTACCGGGGGATTGATCGTTCAGCTAGGAATAGTGTCGCTAGGATTAGAAAACCTAAATACTAGTTCTAAAGATGAGGGATGATTCTTTTTTGTATTTTTATAATTTTTTAGAAAGCAAGTAAAAATCTTGGGTTTGAAGGATTTGGGCGGAATTAGTTGCTAGTCAACTAACCCAATACTAAAGATGCAATCAAAATAAAATACTAGAAATGAAAACAAACTAAATTAAACTAAGGTTGTGAGCAATAAGTGGAGAAGTTGTGTTTACTTAGATTTTACTACTCCCTAGATATCTTTTACACGTTAATTACTTGTTATAGTTGCGTGGATGACGGATTATATTCCTTAATACCATTCATGGGGTGGCGCACTTAATTCCCCAATCCTATGAGTGCCTACTTCACTCCTATGTCGAGCCGGCTACGAAGTTCCTAACATGGGATCATTAGAATTTACTCATGCATTAAATACAACCAATAAAACCTAGTGCACGTCAGTTCATGTTTCCTAAGACGTTCAAGCATGTTACCATTTGGAGATCTACCAGTTTTCTTAAGCCTAACATCGAAATCATTCATCCAATACAACCATAAACAAGTAATCAACACATAATTAACATCTAGGTTTCATTAGATCCAAGCAAACACAAGATAGATCTAGCCTAGCATGATGGAATTAAGACAAGAACAAGATATAGACAACCAACACATAGACATATTGATTGAATTAAAAGAATACTTATATCAATTACACATGAAAGGGTTCAAGGGCTGAAAACCCTTGAAAAACCTGTAAAATTCGTACTAAGTTCGGCCTTAGGGTTTCTCCAAAACTTCTCTTTTTTATGAATGAAAATTAGAAAACTATATATAGGAAATTGAGTCATCTCGCCGCCAAAATACTTCTCGGACTGCCTTGATCTACTTTTGACGCTGTCACGTTATAGCATTTTCTAGGCCGTCACGTATTTTACTCTCGACGCTGTACCTTGTGACGCCTTCAATTCTATACTGGGTCGTCATGGAAATTGCTCTTGACGCCATCATAATTTCCTTCTTGACGCCATCACCTACTGTTTCCAGCAAGGAAAATTAAGACTTTGGCGTTTTCTTCACTTTTATGCTCCCAAAACATCCGAATTGCTTCCTTTTTCCAGATTTCTCTCCCAAAGTACCTAAAATCACAAAAGGAACGATTTAGGGCAATATTTGATCGAATAAATTCAATTCCGCGCTTAAATGACCCCCTAAAAGTGGTTTATTTTTCGCCTCATCATATACCCTTACACTTGAGATTTGCTTGTCCTCAAGCAAATGCGCTTTTATTCTAATCAAAATACAAGTTAGGGGTCATTTAACACTAATATAAAAGTAATTACAACAAATAATCGTTCCACTAAAGACCAATAGACAAGCACGGAGGTCATACACTAGCACCTCACAAATAGTGTTTAGATACTCACATCTCTCGGGTGTAATAAAGTATAAATTACAATATGGAAACGGAAGATATCTCTCACTACCTGTCATAGCAAAATAGATTATCATAGGCTTGGAAAAGGATCAAACCTCCACCACATGGCGTAAGCACCTAGGATAAATTATCAAAGAGGTCTTTTAAAGGGTTGTAACGTTAGATGTAGGGATATGAAATACACGGTTTTGTTGGATAAAGGAATTTTTTACTGGTGGCGAGCTAACAATCTTGGTTAATTACATGTACAATGTTGCGTTGCTAAGCCAAGACTAGACTCGACTTAAGTTAATAAATGAAAAATAACAAAAATATAAAATGAGCCTGGAATAAAAAGGGATGGTAGTCCGTATGTTTTTTCTCTTTTCCTTTTCTATTTTTTTTCTTTCTTTTTCTTGATTTTTCGATTTTTTTTTTTTTTTTTTTTTGCATACACTCTTACCCTACCATCCAAAATAATACATCATAGGGAATGAACATTTCCCTTACACTTGAATTTTTACATACTTTACAATAAACTAATCTAATGACTCGAATTAAGATAATCAAAACACATGGAGCACTTTTAAGATTAACGTATATATGAGGGTAATATATGATGTTCTTCCCCATTACTCCATAAAATAAGTACTTACCCATGAGTCCCAATCGTCCCAAAACAATATGTACAAGGATATGACTCGACTTAGCAACCATGTAATCAATTAGATAGTTAACTTAGGGTTTAACAAATAACAATAATGCACGAAAGATGAGCGCATACACGGAAGGCTAAGGCGATTTGGGTGTACATTTAAGTGGGGTGTAACAAATTATTCCTTTAAGTAAAATGCTTAAAGTTAGAAACGAAAAGATAGGCTCGGAGGGGTGTACTAGGGGTTTCGTGTACTAAAAATGAGTACAACGCTAAGGGTGTGGGAAAATTAGTTGACTTAACTAGCCAAGTAATATGACTTAAATGGTCAAGTAATCATGATACGGGTTTAACACAAGGGTGATCCTAATGCCTCTTATCATGTAGTAAATCCTACCACACGAATGTAGTCTCACTAGCGGTCTCGGGATGCATCACTAACGCAAGTTATAGAATCTAAATGCTACCGGTACACTCATAAGCACTAATAGTAAATGCTTTTCCTATCAAATCTAAAGGTGAACCTCACATATTTGGGTGGAAAATTTTTCTGAATATACGGTTTTGTGCTAGTCATACAATCTCCTATCCATGAGACGCTTGCTATGGCTAAAGTTTCACTCCTAAATGTTGTAAAAAATTTTAAATTTGGCGCTAAAATTGCACTAACAAGTATTTCTCATAGTTTTATTACACATCTACCATCAAACAAAACAAACTCAAGCGAAAGTGTATTTGTAAGGTATCATCATTTTACCCTCCCTTACACTTAAGATGAACATTGTCCCCAATGTTCAAGTAAAGAATGTAAAAGTGAAAAAGTAAAAAGAATGAAATCAAATACTCCCCTGATTCGCTCGGTATGGATAATAAGGTAGCCAGGTTAAATCTTCCTCCAAGAAAATGAACAATCAAAGCTTCCCTTCCAGAATATAAATTATCTTCTTGTCATACATAACCTGTAAATCCTGAGAAATAGACAAGACAACCTCGCATAAAATCGGCGGCAACCCATATAAGTTACTAAATCCTAGAAAACAAAATAAGATATAATGCTTGTGGAATGAAGTTTGCAGATTTCCTGAAGATTATAAAACTTAATAATTCACAAAAACCATAAGACTCCGTTAGAAAAACAAAACCGGTAAAATTTCCAGATTTTTACACGTGACGCCGTCAAGAGTTAACTCGTGACGCCGTCAAAAGTGACCTGCAGAAATTCTTATGTTAAGTTTTCGGAAAATTTCTGGAAAAACTTGGTCCTACTTCCTGGAAAATCCTGCAAAACTTCATTATGACTCAATACAAGCATTTGACTCTAACAAATACGAATATACATGTTCATTTAATATTGTGGAGAATCATGATCGGTTTGTTTCTTAAAAACATATTTGGGGTTTCCCCTTACACTTATCTTTTGCAAAAAATACTTTTAGGTGGAGTTAAGACTAGGCCAAAACAACAAAGTAAAGTATTTCCACTATTTAATTGAGAAACATGATCTACCAACAATAAAAATAAAGCATGCATACGGAAGCAAATAACAAACAAACAAAATAAAATCACACAAAACATGGGTTATCTCCCAAGAAGCGCTTTTCTTTATTTACGAATCTTGTAGCTAGACTCAAGGTCATGGGTTACTACGTGACCTCATCGTTGGTTTCACTCTCTAGGTCGTCTTCTAAACCAGTTTTGTATTCCGGACCTAGTTGCAAGCATTCTTTGTAGAAACCAAGCATCCTACTCATCACATACTCTACTCCTCTACGTCTATCCTCCTCATTCCTATAATAAGCCGCTTGCTTGTGTTCTTTTTCTATATTAGAGAGGAGGCAATATTGCTCAATTTTGTAGGGCATTTTATAGGCAACCTCATCATTTTCTTCCTTGAATCTAACTATCCCTAGAGTCGGGTCATAACTCATCCTAGTGGCCTCAACAAATGGTTTTCCAAATATTACTTGGCTTAGGCAATCATCTATCACCGAACGAGTGTCTTCCACTATCATAAAATCGATCTCATAGGTGAGATTACCTATAATCACATGCAATCCCTTCACTCTTCCTACAAAATTACTTATCAAATTCCTATTGGGCATCATCCTAAAATCAAGTTGTTTCTTCATCACCCAATTGTAATAAGTCCTAGTCATGATGTTAACAGGAGATCTAGGATCGATATAAGCTTTCCATATATGCATGTGCCCAATATTGCATGGTATGTTAATGTTAGAGGGGTCTCCCATTTTGATAAAGGGTGTGCCAAGGATATATGGTCACTCGGGACTATCGAATAAATCCTTATAGTATTCCCGTTCTTCCTTGGTGGGCATCTTATCAAAGTATTTCTCTATAGTTTCTACTTCCTCTAATTCCTCTCCCTTATTAACCTCAACTTCCCTACTTTCATCCCTAGTCTCGGTTTCTACTCCAGCTTCATCCTTGTCACTTTCTTCTATCTCTTTATCTATTGGCTTAATGGTGAAAACATTGACAAAGTGGACATGTTTGGATGATGAGGGGTCCTTAATTTGGATTCCGTTATTGGTGTCCCTAGTGTCCTTCCTAGGTGTGGCTAACGCTAGGTTGTTGAGGGCCTTCAACAAGTTGTCAATCTTGTTGGTCATCTCCGTTTGTTGTTGGTTGAATTCGGTTTCAAACCTAGCTATGCGAGCTTCTTGAGATGCCATGAACTTTGACATCAATCCTTCAAGATTGTTGGTACTACCATAATTGTTAGAAGAATTGTTGTTGAAAGTACGGTTGGAGGGTGGACCGTTTGGTTGATAACGATTAGGCGGATTAGAAGAATTGGGTTGATTTTGTTTCCACCTAAGGTTTGGGTGATTTTTCTAAGAGGGGTTGTATGAATCACCGTAAGGGTTTGGCTCGGGCTTGAAAGTGTACCACTTATCTCCCGCTTCGTCGGTACGCGTGGATGCGTAGTCCGCAAAAACTGTTCCGGGGAGTTCCACACAATCATGAGTGTCGTGGGGACCACTACATAATTCGCATGAAGAAGTGATTTTGTTCACTTGGCTTGAAGGCTTAGGAGCTTCGTAAGATTTCATGAGAAACTTGACTTGGTCCTCAAGTTCCATGATCCTACGGTCGGGAGTGCTAGAATTGTTCGAAGGCAAAGATATTGCCTTGAGCGTTTTGTTCGAATCACGGGGATCATTCCAACTTTCGTTGTCATAGAGAGCAAGATCTTCTATGAGTTCCCATGATTGTTCCGCACTTAGATCACGTAGCTTACCACCGGCCGATTGGTCAATGGCTCACCTCGTGGAGAGATCGATATGGTCATAAAAGATTTGGACATGGAGCCAAAGATCTATGCCATGATGAGGGACTTTTTGGAGTAAGTCCTTGAAACGAGTCCATGCTTCATAAAGAGATTCATTTTGACGTTGTTGGAACATCAAGATGTCATTCCTAAGCTTAGTAGTTCTCTCCGGTGGGAAAAATTGAGCAAGGAAACGAGTGGTGAGATCATCCCATGTGGTGATGGATCCCGCGGGTAAACGCTCAAGCCATTGACTAGCTTGATCCCGTAGAGAGAATTGGAATAGGCGTAATCGGGTTGTCTCTCTAGTTTCAACATCTAAGTCTATGGAATCTACGATTTTAAGGAAGTCCTTAAGATGTTGGTTTGGATCTTCGGAACGAAGTCCATGGAATGCTCATCCGCTTTGCACCAACCGGATGGTGTCGGATCGCAAGGGGTCACATTGGCTCCGGTGAGCTCAATGGTGTTTCGGTAGCCTTGGTGGCTAGGTCGGGAATACTCTCCTAAGGTTCGGGGCCTAAGAGGTTCTAGTGGTGGGTTTTGTTGTGGTGGGATGACGGGTTCAAAGATGTTCCCATCGTCCATGATGTCGGGTGGTGAAGAGTTATGAACAAAAACACAAAGAAATAAGATAGACTAAAGAAAAACTAAAAATAAAAATAAAATCTTACTAGAAAGGAATCTAGCAAGTAGACCTAATAAAAAGAGATTCTAACCTAGACAATAACTATTCCCCGGGCTGCGGTGCCAAAAACTTGATACGTGGGAATCGCACCAGGCTTTACCTCTCAAGGGATCTTGAGAAGCTTACAACCCCCACCAGGCAGTGTACCTGATCGTTGTAGTATAGTATAGTGACAAGTACCGGGGGATTGATCGTTCAGCTAGGAATAGTGTCGCTAGGATTAGAAAACCTAAATACTAGTTCTAAAGATGAGGGATGATTCTTTTTGTATTTTTATAATTTTTTAGAAAGCAAGTAAAAATCTCGGGTTTGAAGGATTTGGGCGGAATTAGTTGCTAGTCAACTAACCCAATACTAAAGATGCAATCAAAATAAAATACTAGAAATGAAAACAAACTAAATTAAACTAAGGTTGTGAGCAATAAGTGGAGAAGTTGTGTTTACTTAGATTTCACTACTCCCTAGATATCTTTTACACGTTAATTACTTGTTATAGTTGCATGGATGACGGATTGTATTCCTTAATACCATTCATGGGGTGGCGCACTTAATTCCCCAATCCTATGAGTGCCTACTTCACTCCTATGTCGAGCCGGCTAAGAAGCTCCTAACATGGGATCATTAGAATTTACTCATGCATTAAATACAACCAATAAAACCTAGTGCACGTCAGTTCATGTTTCCTAAGACGTTCAAGCATGTTACCATTTGGAGATCTGCCAGTTTTCTTAAGCCTAACATCGAAATCATTCATCAAATACAACCATAAACAAGTAATCAACACATAATTAACATCTAGGTTTCATTAGATCCAAGCAAACACAAGATAGATCTAGCCTAGCATGATGGAATTAAGACAAGAACAAGATATAGACAACCAACACATAGACATATTGATTGAATTAAAAGAATACTTATCTCAATTACACATGAAAGGGTTCAAGGGCTGAAAACCCTTGAAAAGCCTGTAAAATTCGTACTAAGTTCGGCCTTAGGGTTTCTCCAAAACTTCTCTTTTTTATGAATGAAAATTAGAAAACTATATATAGGAAATTGAGGCCGACGGCGTCAAGACCAAATTGGTGACGCCGTCATCTCGCCGCCAAAATACTTCTCGGACTGCCTTGATCTACTTTTGACGCCGTCACGTTATAGCATTTTCCAGGCCGTCACGTATTTTACTCTTGACACTCTACCTTGTGACGCCTTCAATTCTATACTGGGTCGTCATGGAAATTGCTCTTGACGCCGTCATAATTTCCTTCTTGACGCCGTCACCTACTGTTCCCAGCAAGGAAAATTAAGACTTTGGCGTTTTCTTCACTTTTATGCTCCAAAAACGTCCGAATTGCTTCCTTTTCCAGATTTCTCTCCCAAAGTACCTAAAATCACAAAAGGAACGATTTAGGGCAATATTTAATCAAATAAATTCAATTCCGGGCTTAAATGACCCCCTAAAAGTGGTTCATTTTTCGCCTCATCAAAAACCCTTGAAAAACCTGTAAAATTCGTACTAAGTTCGGCCTTAGGGTTTCTCCAAAACTTCTCCTTTTTTATGAATGAAAATTAGAAAACTATATATAGGAAATTGAGGCTGACGGCGTCAAGACCAAATTGGTGACGCCTTCATCTCGCCGCCAAAAGAATTCTCGGACTGCCTTGATCTACTTCTGACGCCGTCACATTATAACTTTTTCCAGGCAGTCACGTATTTTACTCTTGACGCTCTTCCTTGTGACGCCTTCATTTCTGTACTGGGCTGTCATGCAAATTACTCTTGACGCCGTCAGGATTTTACTCTTGACACCGTCACCTACTGTTCCCAGCTTGGAAAATTAAGTCTTTGGCGTTTTCTTCACTTTTATGCTCCAAAAACGTCCGAATTGCTTCCTTTTCCAGATTTCACTCCCAAAGTACCTAAAATCACAAAAGGAACGATTTAGGGCAATATTTGATCAAATAAATTCAATTCCGGGCTTAAATGACCCCCTAAAAGTGGTTCATTTTTCGCCTCATCATATACCCTTACACTTGAGATTTGCTTGTCCTCAAGCAAATGCGCTTTTATTCTAATCAAAATACAAGTTAGGGGTCATTTAACACTAATATAAAAGTAATTACAACAAATAATCGTTCCACTAAAGACCAATAGACAAGCACGGAGGTCATACACAAGCACCTCACAAATAGTGTTTAGATACTCACATCTCTCGGGTGTAATAAAGTATAAATTACAATATGGAAACGGAAGATATCTCTTACTACCTGTCATAGCAAAATAGATTACCATAGGCTTGGGAAAGGATCAAACTTCCACCACATGGCGTAAGCACCTAGGATAAACTATCAAAGAGGTCTTTTAAAGGGTTGTAACGTTAGGTGTAGGGATATGAAATACACGGTTTTGTTGGATAAAGGAAGTTTTTACTGGTGGCGAGTTAACAATCTTGGTTAATTACATGTACAATATGGCGTTGCTAAGCCAAGACTAGACTCGACTTAAGCAAATAAATAAAAAATAACAAAAACATAAAATGAATATAGAATGAAAAGGGATGGTAGTCCGTATGTTTTCTTTTTTCTTTTTTCTTTTTCTATTTTTTTCTTTTCTTTTTTTCTTGATTTTTTCGATTTTTTTTTTTTTTTTTTTTTTTTTTGTGCATACACTCTTACCCTACCATCCAAAATAATACATCATAGGGAATGAACATTCCCCTTACACTTGAATCTTTACATACTTTACTATAAACTAAACTAATGACTCGAATTAAGAAAATCAAAACACTTGGAGTACTTTTAAGATTAATGCACATATGGGGGTAATATATGATGTTCTTCCCCATTACTCCATAAAATAAGTACTTTACCCATGAGTCCCAATCATCCCAAAACAATACGTACAAAGATATGACTCGACTTAGCAACCATGTAATCAATTAGATAGTTAACTTAGGGTTTAACAAATAACAATAATGCACTTAAAATGAGCGCATACACGGATGGCTAAGGCGATTTGGTTGTACATTTAACTGGGGTGTAACAAATTCTTCCTTTAAGTAAAATGCTTAAAGTTAGAAATGAAAAGATAGGCTCGGAGGGGTGTACTAGGGGTTTCGTGTACTAAAAATGAGTACAACGCTAAGGGTGTGGGAAAAATTAGTTGACTTAACTAGCCAAGTAATTATGATACGGGTTTAACACAAGGGTGATCCTAATGCCTCTTATCATGTAGTAAATCCTACTACACGAATGTAGTCTCACTAGCGGTGTCGGGATGCATCACTAACGCAAGTTCTAGAATCTAAATGCTACCAGTACACTCATAAGCACTAATAGTAAATGCTTTTCCTATCAAACCTAAAGGCGAACCTCACATATTTGGGTGGAAAATTTTTCTGAATATACGGTTATGTGCTAGTCATACAATCTCCTATCCATGAAACGCTTGCTATGGCTAAAGTTTCACTCCTAAATGTTGTAAGAAAATTTAAATTTGGCGCTAAAATTACACTAACAAGTATTTCTCATAGTTTTATTACACATCTACCATTAAACAAAACAAACTCAAGTGAAAGTGCATATGTAAGTTATCATCATTTTACCCTCCCCTTACACTTAGGATGAACATTGTCCCCAATGTTCAAGTAAAGAATGTAAAAGTGAAAAAGTAAAAAGAATGAAATCAAATACTCCCCTGATTTGCTCGGTATGGATAATAAGGTGGCCAGGTTAAATCTTCCTCCAAGAAAATGAACAATCAAAGCTTCCCTTCTAGAATATAAATCATCTTCTTGTCATACATAACCTGTAAATCCTGAGAAAACAAACAAGGCAACCTCGCATAAAATCGGCGGCAATCTATATAAGTTACTAAATCCTAGAAAACAAAGTAAGATATAATGCTTGTGGAATGAAGTTCGCAAATTTTCTGGAGATTATAAAACTTAATAATTCACAAAAACCGTAAGACTCCGTTAGAAGAAACAAAGTAAAATTTCCAGATTTTTTACACGTGACGCCGTCAAGAGTAATCTTGTGACGCCGTCAGAAGTGATCTGCAAAAATTCTTATGTTAAGTTTCCGGAAATTTTCTGGAAAAACTTGGTCCTACTTCCTGGAAAATCCTGCAAAACTTCATTATGACTCAATACAAGCATTTTACTCTAACAAATACGAATATACATGTTCACTTAATATTGTGGAGAATCATGATCGGTTTGTTTCTTAAAAACATATTTGGGGTTTCCCCTTACACTTATCTTTTGCAAAAATACTTTTAGATGGAGTTAAGACTAGGCCAAAACAACAAAGTAAAGTATTTCCACTATTTAATTTAGAAACATGATCTACCAACAATAAAAATAAAGCATGCATACGGAAACAAATAACAAACAAACAAAGTAAAATCACACAAAGCATGGGTTGCCTCCCAAGAAGCGCTTTTCTTTATTTACAAGTCTTGTAGCTAGACTCAAGGTCATGGGTTACTACGTGATACGAGTGAGTTCCTCATTGAGGACATCTTTGGGATCAAACTTAGGTTTCAACTTCCTATCGGTTTCTTTAGTATGGTATGACCTTTCAAACTTTTCTCCATCCGGATCATACAAAGTCATCCTCATATGCCATGATCCGTCACCTTCTTTTGGTGGCTTGTCCCACCTCCATTTACACTTGTCTCCCTCTCTTTTCCACTTATTCATCTCTATATTAATAGGCATTACGCTCAAGAACTCAATCATCTTCCTAAAGACTAAGGGGTCCTCAAAGGGATCTAGCTCTTCATCTCTAGCTATGAGTTGTTCCACCGAATGTGTCTTTTCAACGAAATCTTTTTCAAGATAGAATGGGCATTGAGGTCCTATAAAGTTCCTTTCTATCCAAGGTCCATATCTAGATGGTCTCCTATTCATCTCTACCCAATGCGGTGTCGGTTCATCATCACAATCATAACTATGCTTCTTAACATCGTACACCGACCAAGTATCGCCTTCACCTACCGCTATCTTAGACTCCTTACAATCTATCATTGCGCTAGCGGTTGCTAAAAATCCTTTTCCTACCAATAATGGGCATGTAGTGTCACTAACCATGTCTAGGACGTGAAAGTCCGCTAATATAGTTAACCTTCCTACGTGAACAACTACATCCTTAATCATTCCAACTGGGTGGGCAATACTCCCATCCGCTAGCCCTATCAATACCTCCGTTTCCTCTAACTTTCCTAGCTTAAGAGCGGTGAATAAGGATAAGGGAATCAAGTTGAGGCTTGACCCTAAATCGGCTAGTGTGTCGAAAGCTTCGGATCTTCCTATCTTACAAGGCAAAACAAATATACCCGGATCATCAAGCTTTTTAGGCAACTTGTTTTGAACGAAGGCGGTCCCATTTTTACCTAGTTTAAACTTCTCATATTTTTCTAGGAGGGCACTATAGTAAGGAGCACGCGCTAAGACATCAATGACGGGGCGTTCAAGGTGAAGTTCCTTGAATTCATCGTCAAGGTCTTGCGTAAGAGGTGTTTCAACTATACTTTTGACCGGTTCTATATCGGGTGTTTTACTTGATTGGTCCTTTTGAAGAATTTGGTTTTGTTTGAAACACGTGCTCATTGATTTAACCGAGTAGTATTGTGGACACGAAGTGGGTGACGAAACTGAGGATATGGAATTAATGTTTAGTTTCGGATTCTTGACCGTGTCGCTTGGGAGTGCTCCCATTTCTCGGTCAATGAGAACTTTCAACAATGCGTCAATTTTGGTGGTCATCTCGCTTTGCTTTTGTTTGAAATCGGCTTCAAACTTAGATATGCGAGCTTCTTGAGATGCCATGAACTTTGACATCAATCCATCAAGATTGTTGGTACTACCATAGTTGTTAGAAGGATTGTTGTTGAAATTACGGTTGGAGGGTGGACCGTTTGGTTGGTAACGATTAGGCGGATTGGAAGAATTGGGTTGATTTTGTTTCCACCTAAGGTTTGGGTGATTTTTCCAAGAGGGGTTGTATGAATCACCGTAAGGGTTTGGCTCGGGCTTGAAAGTGTACCACTTATCTCCCGCTTCGTCGGTACGCGTGGATGCGTAGTCCGCAAAAGCTGTTCCGGGTAGTTCCACACAATCACGAGTGTCATGGGGACCACTACATAATTCGCATGAAGAAGTGATTTTGTTCACTTGGCTTGAAGGCTTAGGAGCTTCGTAGGATTTCATGAGAAACTTGACTTGGTCCTCAAGTTCCATGATCCTACGGTCGGGAGTGCTAGAGTTGTTCGAAGGCAAAGATATTGCCTTGACCGTTTTGTTCAAATCACGGGGGTCATTCCAACTTCCGTTGTCATAGAGGGCAAGATCTTCCTATGAGTTCCCATGATTGTTCCGCACTTAGATCACGTAGCTTACCACCGGCCGATTGGTCAATGGCTCGCCTCGTGGAGAGATCGATATGGTCATAAAAGATTTGGACTTGGAGCCAAAGATCTATTCCATGATGAGGGACTTTTTGGAGTAAGTCCTTGAAACGAGTCCATGCTTCATAAAGAGATTCATTTTGACGTTGTTGGAACATCAAGATGTCATTTCTAAGCTTAGTAGTTCTCCCCGGTGGGAAAAATTGAGCAAGAAAACGAGTGGTGAGATCATCACATAATTAACATCCAGGTTTCATTAGATCTAAGCAAACACAAGAAAGATCTAGCCTAGCATGATGGAATTAAGACAAGAACAAGATATAGACAACCAACACATGGACATATTGATTGAATTAGAAGAACACTTATCTCAATTACACATGAAAGGGTTCAAGGGTTGAAACCCTTGAAAAACCTGTAAAATTCGTACTAAGTTCGGCCTTAGGGTTTCTCCAAAACTTCTCCTTTTTTATGAATGAAAATTAGAAAACTATATATAGGAAATTGAGGCTGACGGCATCAAGACCAAATTGGTGACACCGTCATCTCGCCGCCAAAAGAATTCTCGAACTGCCTTGATCTACTTCTGACGCCGTCACGTTATAACTTTTTCCAGGCCGTCACATATTTTACTCTTGATGCTCTTCCTTGTGACACCTTCATTTCTGTACTGGGCCATCATGCAAATTACACTTGACGCCGTCAGGATTTTACTCTTGACGCCGTCACCTACTGTTCCCAGCTTGGAAAATTAAGTCTTTGGCGTTTTCTTCACTTTTATGCTCCAAAAACGTCCGAATTGCTTCCTTTTCCAGATTTCACTCCCAAAGTACCTAAAATCACAAAAGGAACGATTTAGGGCAATATTTGATCAAATAAATTCAATTCCGGGCTTAAATGACCCCCTAAAAGTGGTTCATTTTTCGCCTCATCAGAAACTTTCCATATTTAGCAGCTTTCTATTTTTTTTGGTAACTTTCCATATTTAGTAACTTTTCACTTTAAGTAGTTTAAGCATTTTAGAAGACTTTCTATTTTTAGTAAGTTTCCTTATTTAGAAGGTTCCCAATTTTATAAGGTTTCCATAAATAGCACTTTCCAAAAATAGCATGTTTCCATAATTAGCAGATTTCCAAAATTAGTAAGTTCTCATATATTATCACATTCTTATAAGTTAGTTTTGTCCCAATGTCAAGTTTTATGGCCTCATGTATTACAGATTTCCTTTTATAGTTATTTTCTGAAATTAGGGTTTCGTTAGGTTACCGAATATGTTCTAAGGTTAAAAGTGTCATTTTAAGAAGTTGGGGGTCACAAATGAAAAATAACCCCATTATAACATTCATATAAAAGTCACATAAGCCAAACATATCAAATTTACACTTTACACCCCCATAGTTCCAAAAGTTACAATTAACCCTTTAATTATATAATTTACCATAATTAAACCTTTAACTAATATAATTATCACATAAACACCGCAACTATATAAAAATGACATAAACATCCCTTCAAGTATAAATCAGGTCAGAACATGCAAAATATCTCATATTTACATTTTTAGTCCCTCTAGTTATAATATTTACAATTTAAACCTTTTAATTATCTAATTAACATATAAATCACACAATTAACCAAATAAACACATAGGCCCATAAAATATCACAAAATTACAATTTTAGTCCTTTAACATTAATTTGAGCAGAAAGTTAGGTATTTACACAATTAGTCCCTCAAGTTACCAATTTAACAAAATAATCCTTTTAAATTAATAATATACCAAATAAACCTTTAATTATCCAAAATTACACATACACCCCTCAAGTATCAATTTCTACGATTTGATACTATTCCAAAATAAGTTTCAAAAATATCCCACAAGTTTCAATAATTACAAAACACACCCTTATATTTATAAACATGAAATCGGTTTAAACAAAAATCCTACAAACACAAACCCTAATTTTTCCACACCATCCAATCATTATTACACAATTATTACATCATTTATTAACCAAAAAAAATCACAAAAACCTTAACCCTAGAAAATTTGATCAATTTACCTTTTTTTTCTTTCAATTCGGTTTACAAAATAAATCCGACGATGATCTCAAGCTTCAAATAATTATATGCAACATTTTATTCAGGTTATAAACATCATAAAGGAACTAAAAAAACCATAAACCAATATATATCATGCAATTCGACCTATTCCTTTTATTTTCTTTAAATCGGCAAAAAATAAAAATTAACACACTGATTACCAAGCTTCAAACAATTAAAAACCTATTTTATCTGAGTCATATGAACATGTAGGAACACCAGAAAAATAATAATGACACCCCAAAAATTTATTCTAGCCGATTCATAATTTTCCTTGTTTTTAGGGTTTTTATCTCATTTAAACTCGTATGGCTTATGAATCATGCATGGTTCGTTTTTTTTATGATTTTATATAGCTTATATAAGATATAACGGATGATATAAACAATACCAAAGTCGAATGGATACCAAAGATTTGAGCCAAAGGATTTTATACCTCTCGCCTAGGTATAATCGAGCAAGAAAAAATCACCACCCTTCGAACCAGCAATTCCAACCACACCAATTATTTTTCTCAGCTTCTTTGAGTGTATTAGAACCCACGAAAATTATCCAAGAACCTCCAGAAATTTTATGGCCGCCGCTTTTGATTTTTGGGGATTTAGGGTTTTTAAGTTTTATTTGTTTTGAATGCGTAAATGACAAATGAGATATGGGATCACGTATTGGCAATTATGCAGGAGTTATAGGCCGAAATTTATGAATTGGGCTTGAGCAAATATATTCTTTGATTTATTTTAATTAGTTTCTATATTTAAAAGTTAATTAGTTAGGTACAAAAATTAAAACAAATTGGACCTTTTCTTCATTTAGGGGTGGCACAATTATTTATATACTTTAGAATATTAAAAATGTTGGTATAAAATTATTTGGAGTCATATATAACTTATCTCCAAGTATTTGGGATTTATTTAGTATTCTAATTAATTAATTATGTAAATTTTAAATCCAAGGGTATTTTGGTAATTCTGCAAGCTTTAGGAATTTTAGGTTTTACAAAACAAATCGAAGACCTTTTCTTTAACATAATAATTAAGCTCTTTAGCCCACATATAAGCTTAAACAAACACCCCATAAGTATCTGATCCAAACACCCAGGTCGTTTTAACAGAATGTTGTAATTCCGATCATTCGTTATCACTTAAAAACATAACACAAACCACCTCATAGCTTCCAAATGCACACTAAAGATTATATAATTCTACATCAGAAATCATAAGCATAATATTAAAAAAAACAGTTTGACCTTTTTCTTCTGCTTACCGCCGCCAGACTTAGTCGGCTTGGATGACGGCGGTGGAGCTTTCTCCTTCTTCGGCGCCTGAAAACAAAACAAAATATTTTAGAATTGTTAATATAATGAAACAAAAAACTGATAATTAAAAATCGTTAAACGTAATAACATACCATTTTGATTTTTCAAGGTTAAGTGAGTGAGATAATAATAATAATAATAATAATAATAATAATAATAATAATAATAATAATAATAATAATAATAATAATAATAATAATAATAATAATAATAATAATAATAATAATAATAATAATTATAATAATAATAATAATAATAATAATAATAATAATAATAATAATAATAATAATAATAATAATAATAATAATAATAATAATAAATCTTGAAACAACATACCTTGTAATTTGTTAGGAATTAGAGGCCAAATCACATCTTCAATCTTCCACAAATCAATACCCCTAAAAACATTGGCAGAAGTCAAAAACCCGCAAAAATTCACCTATTCTAAAAACATATAATATGATATCAATGAATCAATCCATCTTTTACAAACAAAAAAAAATTAAGTTAAAGATTCATTAATACCTGATCCTATAGCACAACATGATGGAATCGAATTTTACAGAAACAACTATAAAAATCTGAGTTTGATCCTGTGAATGAAAAAGTAGTTTATGTGTGTCTAGTAGCTTCTGGAGATATCTGTGTGTATTATCTTTTGGGTTGGGCCGGGATTGGGGCAGTAAACCGGGCTGGAAAAGAGGGTGGAAAACCCAACGAAAAAAAGTGGCATCGACACGACGTCATATCTGATTCAATTTAATATATATAGTAATAACTATTTTGATATATATGGCATATTAAAGATTTATAAAGGATATATATGTAATTGGTAGTTTAAGTCATATTGAAGATTTAGAAATGATATATATGTAAGTAGTAGTTTAAGTTGGATATATATGCAATCTTTAACCTTTTGGAAAGATATATATGCAATTATAAGTTTAAGTTAGATATATATGTAATTTTGAGCTTTTGAAGGGATATATATACAATTCTCTCTTTTTCTAACCACTAAACACGCGCATAGTTTTTTATAGGAGATTTTCATTCTAGTTGCAAAAACCTTCTTTAAATTGCCTGGTGTCGAGATACTTGAGAGATCATAACAAATAAAACACTGGGAATTTGCATTTTTGTGATCCAAGATGACACTTATTTCCAATGTGACTCAATTTTGTGTCATATTAATAATTCTAAGACTCTAAATTGTGAACCGACAAAAACACCCTCACTTTTTAAAGTATATTGTCCGAATGTTATGAGGTTATAGTCTGATACTTGTACTTTTGCCTCAACTTTATACTCTCTCACATACTTATAACATACTCATCTCTTTTATTCTCATTTATATGTAAAAATATTTAAAAAAAAATAACAAATTATGCCAAATGACATTTTACTTGATGCTCTTTAATTTGATATCCGCTTCAATATACTTTCAGTTTTTTTAAAGATCTGTTCGTAAAAACCAATAAAAAATCATAATATTTCGCAATATATTTTGTTGGGACAACATTGACCAAGTATTTTATCAAATGCCTATAGCCAACTCAAGTATTTTATCAAATGCCTATAGCCAAGGCTTTTCTAAACCTAGGGAGCTTATATATTTCACGTAACATCAAGTGAAAGCATTCATATGCTTTTAACCCGTGCTTACATCTTCTCTAATCACGTAACGAGTTTACTCCTTTATTGGTCAAACAAAGTCAAAGGTCACTTTGCATAAACGCATCCTTTCCCGCATGGGATATGCTTTACATCAATGCAAAGCACTTAGCTTGTTTTTACCAAGGTGTTAGTTGAGTACGTAGAGTCGTGGAAAGTCACAAGTTATGAGATTATGGATTCTCGACGTTGAGTTACTTGAGATTATAAGTAACCTTTGATTTTCCCAACTTATAATCATTATTGTCAAACTTTTCTTTCTTAATGACAATATGATTATCTCTTAATCAAACCTTTAATTACTCCTCACATAAAACAAATTCTCCAACCCTTCCAAAATCCTCCCAAATCTTATCCCAAACATTCTCTTATTATTCCCTTACACCTCTTGTACTTTATGTACTTCATGTCCCCTTCATTCCCACATAATATCTCCAAAACATTCTTTTCACTACATTCCCATCCAACCACTAAGAATCCACCACACTTCATCTTCTTCACCTCAACCATCCATTTCAAACCAAATAAACCTTCCTCACATACACTCACATTCACCACCTCTTGGATTCAAATTACACACACTTCACTCAAAAACCCTCTCCAACATACAGTAGCCAAAGGCTTCCCATCATATCAACTCATACACACTCCAACTCATTCTTACACCCATCATATCCATCCAACTCACTCCCTCACATCTCCAACAACTAGTTTTTTAAACTACACACACCTCACTTGTAACAATTCACATTTTCAGGTTAACTTCTATTCCTGAAAAATTTCACTATTCATTTTTACTATTCACTTTTACTATTCACTTTTCCAAAATTTGATTTTTATTTCATATTCTCCTATGATAAATCATTTCCATGGCAAAATAAAAGTTTGACACTCATCAGATCATTTTCGCGAAAGTTATTAAGGAACTACACGTTTTAGGGTAAAACGTCATTCAAAAATCCTACGCACAACGAAACTCGATCGCGTTAATTTTCCCCGCATCAGAAAAATGTTTGATACACTCATGATTTATTTGAGAATTAATCATGACTAAGAAAAATGTGACCAAATAAACCCTCGGCCGTGAGAAACAAAAATTTTCGTTTTTAAGCGCTTTTACTTAGACATAACCTTAGCCTATACCTGCACCGCGTTTCTAAGACGATTTGAGTTTTCACATTTTTTTGAAAAATTCAACATATTTTTCCCTCCTCCTTTGACCAAAAATCATTCCTTGATTTTATAAATCATTCCTTGATTTTTAGGCTTACGGTTTTATGTCTTAAAGACATTAAATACCAACCGACACTAGACTGAGCCAGGTCTAGACATTATAAGTCATTTTAAATCATTATTATTATATTAGAAAAGTAACCTTTTACTTTTCTCAATTTTACACAATATTCGTACGTTTTACGTACTACGCGTTTTAGACCCGTGTTTCCAGTTTTAGCAAGGTTTTAGCAACCCAATAGAACCTACCACTCATTTTATATTTTATTATGGAGTATATTGACATGTTTAACCATTCTTTCAAGTTCCACATTTTTACGATACCCGGTTTTACATTTTGAGGCTTAATCATTTATGGTTAGCATTTCACGGAGTCAAAACTAACCAAATAACTAGGATAATCTCATCACAAGCCAACTCATCCCCCCTTATCCATTTCAAACCGCCATAGGGGGGGGGGGAGTCACACCCTTGTGTGGCTTAATCTTATGCTTAGAGCCTTAGGATGAGTACATGTGTTTAATCTCCTAAAATATCCTAATCTTGTAACCTCCTTAAAGCCATATAAAATCCCCCTCCCCCTCCTTGTTGCCGTCCCATAACACACACAAAAACACCTCACACTTAGCTAATTTACTTCTAGTTTCATGCAAGAATCAAGTGCAACATCAACATAGAAACCCTAGCTTGGTTTTAAGTAATCAAAATACTTCCAAACCCTATAAACTTTGGTGATTTCTCTTGAGTTTGAATCTACTCAAGTCACCTCAACTTTCATCATCTCTCTTTCAAGAATACAAGTGTAGAAAGATTGCTTGAAGTGAAGTAGAGTGAAGCATAAATCAATCAAAGTCCTTACCTTACATGTTACTTACCTTTCTTTGTTGAAAGCCATAAGTTGTAAGCAAACCCTAACATACTTCTTGTTAAATATCATTTTTATGCAATTTATATATCATTCATGCTATATTTTGTCTTGTGATTATGTTCATGATGTATAAAAATGGGTAAAACAAGTATTGGTATATATATATATTAACTTATGTTATTTAAACAAGTAAACTAGTGACTTTCATGGTGAAATCTGTCCAAAGTGTTATAATTATGATATTCGAAAATTACATATTGTAGTAGAGGACTTAACAAGGAAACTATAGCAATTTGAACCACTTAAAATGAGTACATGAGTAAAAAGTTATGACCATTTGAAGTTACCAAAACTTTGCAGCAAAACTACCTAAAAACCTTTTGTGACAGAACATTAAACACGCAAAAAGAGGCCCTTCTGCTCCGTTTCACGAAAAAGTTAAGGTACGAAAGTTGTCCGGAATCACGTTTTCTTCAAAAACTCAGGTGCACGTATCCAGAAAACCAATAACGAATGAGATTTTCTTCAGTTTCTTAACAGCTATTTTATATACCACAGTCACTATATAATAGTTATAGTTTAATAAGACCAAGAGGTCTAATGACCTAAATTCAAGACCACAACCATGGCTAAAGCCAAGGTTGAGTCTCAAGACCATGGAACAATAACCAAAGGTCACGGCAATGCTATGACTAAATGACCATTTAAACTTACCTAGGCGAAAACATGAGCTAAAGAGTTAGCGATAACTTAAACATACAATTTGGATCTACTTCATCTAAAGAACCATGAGATCTTACAAGTAATTGTCATACAAGATTTAAGAAACTCATTCTAATAACAATCTTCATCCAAAAGTAAACTTTTCTAAGTTTATTCAAATATTGGACATGTAACTTTTCGGATCAAAACTTATATATATATATATATATATATATATATATATATATATATATATATATATATATATATATATATATATATATATATATATATATATATATATATATATATATATATATATATATATATATATATATATATATATATTCTATCAAATACTACAATAGTAGGGAGCCTCATGTGAGGAGTTCATTAAGTAAGCCGTCGAGATGAGTTGTGGATTTACGAATTAAAGTGTCCTGGCTCCTCGAACATTTACTACATGACCTCTGAATTATGTCGGCCCGAACGGTTGTAAGCGATATATAAACTATACATGTTTCATAAACCATTTCTTTTCAAAAGACTTACACTATACTAAATACTACATCATGGACTAAATGCAAGACATATATAGGCAATTCTTCATATTCTTTACTCCAATCCTAAGTCGCAACATTCTATTATAGGTTGCTCGTAGAAACCTTCACGATTCAACCATCACATTCACTACTTGCTATTTAACTTAAGGTGAGTTCATAGCCCCACTTTCCATTACTTAATTGTTTTACAAACCCTTGAGGGGAATACATGCTATTTTAAACCGAACATAATGCTTTGAAATTGTATGCTACCTGATTATTTTATTATTACTAAGTACCATCCTTGCTAAAACCAATATCCCTTATTATGAACCATTTAATCACTAGTAATAGTGAGCGCGAATATTGTGAATAGGCCTATTGGGATTGACGAATCCCATTTGTATTGACTAAATTCAAACAAATGCACTATATTTGAGATTTAGGTATGACAGCAAAGTACCTACCGGGATAACTCCGCCGATTGATATTGGTACCCGTTAACGTTTTGGTGTCATAAGCTTAGTGAATAATAATAATTGTTTTGTTTTCCAACCATTGGTGTGAGTCTATAGCTCACACTACCAACATATTGTGTTCAACCATTAAACAAACTCTATGAATATCACTCAACCTTTGTGTTGACCTTTTAAGCATGTATTTCAGGTCCATGATGATCAAGGATGGCACGGAAGGGCACGGATATTTAAGGGGGCTATAAATTTTATTATCATTCAAAAACTCATCTAATGAAATTTGTAAACATGGAACCATCTGGGACCTCATTTTGTAATCTCTGATATTTATATAATTGGAAGGATAAAGCTTTTAAAATGACTCAATTAGAGTTTGTTTTCTATCATTGTGACTATTGTCCCATCGAGTAACACCCAGTTTGAATTCCGCTGCATTCATGAATTCGGGGTGTTATAGATTGGTACCAGAGCCATGGTTATAGAGAAACGAGTCTAATTGAGACCTAAACTATAACTACAATTACAAGCAAAAATATTTTTATAGCCTTCCGCTCTTCGTGCCTTCCATCCTCCAGACGATTATGGACTTATTAAGCATTTTATATTACAGAAACATTTTAGCATATTGATATATGTACCCTTAGCATAATTGAGCATTTCTCCGTAAGCATTTTATGCTACATGAACATATAAGTATATTGATATATACACACTAGGCATTTTACACTACACGAACATATATAAGTATATTGATATATACACTCGATTTATTTTCAATCATTTTATGGACTAAACATATCTGCACATGCCTATTCTAGGGCATTTCGACACAACCACATCCTCCCAATCATGTTCCTACTCCAACATTTTATGTCCAAGATATTGTAACGAATTACAATGGTCTTCCCTATTTCCCGGACATTGTATGATACAATGGTCTTAATCATTTCTCAAATGTTTTGAGTCACACAATGGTCTAATCTACTTCCCTAACATTGTGAATTGCACAATGGTCTAATCTACTTCCGAGACATTGTGATTTGCGCAATGGTCTCTGGAATTATTCCATCACCTCACCAATATCATTTCATATGATATAAAAAACCCATCACAATCTATCGATTTCAAAATAGAAATATGAGATTTCTAAAGGATAAACTAATCCATCATCTACAAAAGCTGAACTTTCTCTACATTCATCAAAGTTTTCTTCTGAAACCTTCATTGTTAAAAGTTCGTGATCCTGGCCAAGTATGGACTGTTTTAGAATTACTTAAAACTTCATTTCCACACGTATCTACCCGTACTATCTTCTATGCAATGGAATGTGAAAACATAGGCTACAAGTCTTGTATGGGCGAGACTTGCAACTGAATGGTTTGACATCGCCTTTGTTTAGTAGACAGTTTCTCAAAAGCAACGGACATATCACAAGTATACCTAATTTAGGTATTTGAAAATTTTATCGAACCTTGGCTAAATATAGACTAGTCACCTATATTTAACCTAGGGACAGTGGAACATAGTCTGACTAACTATATTCAACTTAAAATTTTCAAATACTTGGAATAGTTGTACAAGGGTTATGTTCAGATTAATTTCCTACTTGAACTCAATAAACCACCAGAATTTATTAAAAAGATCTAGAGACACGATAGTGTCTTACCACTCAACAAAATCTTAACACCTTATTTGTACTATCTAATTTCATTCTTGAAAGTTTTCATTTATAAGATAATCCGAACTACTATCTTGGGATAGTTATCAATTCTTCTCTTCATCTCGTAGAAGTACTAGCCTGTTTAGGTCCTAAAGGATACCATTCCGTCATAAACCTTTAAAATCTCTTAAAATTTTAAAGAAAACTTGACATCTCTACCAATATTAATGTTAAGCATACACTACACACTTTTGTTCATCAACATATCACATCATTATCTTCACAACCGTTACAACCAAAAACTCATTAATAGATCTTGATGCACTTTTAAAGCTCAAATCATCCTTAGTTACACCACAAGCACCCTCATCAGCTTTACAAGATTGAATATTCATCTTGTACTTTTGGAACACCAGTATCATCTCGTAATACACTACCTTGTAACTCACCGGCTAAGTATGATCGTTGTGTTGGGAATCCTTAAGTAGGATGATTTATAATTATTTGAATGGATTGGGATGCCTTTTCATTTAAATAAAGAAATTGTAAATCACCGAACCATAAGTTTATATTCCCCTATTTACATTGTTTGGGATGCCTCTTTATGTAAATAAAGAATTATAAACAAGTGGGCTTATTTGTATCCAAAATAACATAAGTATGAAGTCAATAAACACTAGGTACAACAACAGATTATCTACTAGGCTATGATTGCAACTACCATCCCAATTTCCATTGATATTCGACTACTATATCAAATTCCATTTATTCGATTCCTATGTCAATTGCTATTGTTGTTCAACTACTATATCAATTGCTATTGATACTTAACAACTATATCAATTTCTATTTGATATTCAACTATATCAATTTCTGTACAACTACTATATCAATTTCTATTAATATTCGACTGCTATATCAATTTTCTTTGATATTCGACTATTATATGGATCTCTCCTGATATTCAACTATGTTATCAATTTCTATTGACACACCGTTTTCTGAGACGAATCAAACTACATCACTAGTAATCCCAGACTCTAGACCTCATAAGTAACCACACCTCTTCATCGACACCACTCCAACATATAACACACATAGAACTTCGGGACGAAGTTCCCGTAAGGGGTAGAGACTGTAACAATTCACATTTTCAGGTTAACTTCTATTCCCGAAAATTTCACTATTCATTTTTTACTATTCACTTTTCCGAAATTTGATTTTTATTTCATATTCTCGTATGATAAATTATTTCCATGCCAAAATAAAAATTTGACACTCATCAGATCATTTTCGCGAAAGTTATTAAGGAACTACACACTTTTAGGGTAAAACATCATTCAAAAATCCTACGCACAACGAAACTCGACCGCGTTAATTTTCCCCGCATCAGAAAAATGTTTGATACACTCATGATTTATTTGAGAATTAATCATGACTAAGAAAAATGTGACCAAATAAACCCGCGACCGTGAGAAACAGAAATTTTCGTTTTTAAGCGCTTTTACTTAGCCATAACCTTAGCCTATACCTGCACCACGTTTCTAAGACGATTTGAGTTTTCCCATTTTTTGGAAAAAGTAATCATATTTTTCCCTCCTCCTTTGACCAAAAATCATTCCTTGATTTTATAAATCAATCATTGATTTTTAGGCTTACGGTTTTATGTCTTAAAGACATTAAATACCAACCGACACTAGACTGAGCCCAGTCTAGACATTATAAGTCATTTTAAATCATTATTATCATATTACAAAAGTAACCTTTTACTTTTCTCAATTTTACACAATATTCGTACGTTTTACGTATTACGCGTTTTAGACCCGTGTTTCCAGTTTTAGCAGGGTTTTAGCACCCCCAATGGAACCTACCACTCATTTTATATTTTATTATGGAGTATATTGACATGTTTAACCATTCTTTCAAGTTCCACATTTTTACGATACCCGGTTTTACATTTTGAGGCTTAATCATTTACGGTTAGCATTTCACGGAGTCAAAACTAACCAAATAACGAGGATAATCTCATCACAAGCCAACTCATCCCCCCTTATCCATTTCAAACCGCCATAGGGGGGAGTCACACCCTTGTGTGGCTTAATCTTATGCTTAGAGCCTTAGGATGAGTACATGTGTTTAATCTCCTAAAATATCCTAATCTTGTAACCTGCTCAAAGCCATATAAAAGCCCCCTCCCCCTCCTTGTTGCCGTCCCATAACACACACAAAAACACCTCACACTTAGCTAATTTACTTCTAGTTTCATGCAAGAATCAAGTGCAACATCAACATAGAAACCCTAGCTTGGTTTTAAGTAATCAAAATACTTCCAAACCCTAGAAACTTTGGTGATTTCTCTTGAATTTGAATCTACTCAAGTCATCTCAACTTTCATCATCTCTCTTTCAAGAATACAAGTGTAGAAAGATTGCTTGAAGTGAAGTAGAGTGAAGCATAAATCAATCAAAGTCCTTACCTTACATGTTACTTACCTTTCTTTGTTGAAAGCCATAAGTTGTAAGCAAACCCTAACATACTTCTTGTTAAATATCATTTTTATGCTATTTATATATCATTCATGCTATATTTTGTCTTGTGATTATGTTCATGATGTATAAAAATGGGTAAAACAAGTATTGATATATATATGTTAACTTATGTTATTTAAACAAGTAAACTAGTGACTTTCATGGTGTAATCTGACCAAAGTGGTATAATTATGATATGGGACAATTACATATTGTAGTAGAAGACTTAACAAGGAAACCATAGCAATTTGAACCACTTAAAATGAGTACATGAGTAAAAAGTTATGACCATTTGAAGTTACCAAAACTTTGCGGCAAAACTGCCTAAAAACCTTCTGTGACAGAACATTAAGCACGCAAAAAGAGGCCCTTCTGGTCCGTTTCACGAAAAAGTTAAAGTACGAAAGTTGTCCGAAATCACGTTTTATTCAAAAACTCAGGTGCACATATCCAGAAAACCAATAACGAATGAGATTTTCTTCAGTTTCTTAACAGCCATTTTATATACCAAAGTCACTATATAATAGTTATGGTTTAATAAGACCAAGAGGTCTAATGACCTAAATTCAAGATCACAACCATGGCTAAAGCCAAGGTTGAGTCTCAAGACCATGGAACAATGACCAAAGGTCACGGCAAGGCCATGACTAAATGACCATATAAACTTACCTAGGCGAAAACATGAGCTAAAGAGTTAGCGATAACTTAAACATACAATTTGGATCTACTTCATCTAAAGAACCATGAGATCTTACAAGTAATTATCATACAAGATTTAAGAAACCCATTCTAATAACAATCTTCATCCAAAAGTAAATTTTCCTAAGTTTATTCAAATATTGGACATGTAACTTTTCGGATCAAAACTTATATATATATATATATATATATATATATATATATATATATATATATATATATATATATATATATATATATATATATATATATATATATATATTCTATCAAATACTACAATAGTATGGAGCCTCATGTGAGGAGTTCATTAAGTAAGCCGTCGAGATGAGTTGTGGATTTACGAATTAAAGTGTCCTGGCTCCTCGAACGTTTACTACATGACTTCTGAATTATGTCGGCCCGAACTGTAGTAAGCGATATATAAACTATACATGTTTCATAAACCATTTCTTTTCAAAAGACTTACACAATACTAAATACTACATCATGGACTAAATGCAAGACATATATAGGCGATTCTTCATATTCTTTACTCCAATCCTAAGTCGCAACATTCTATTATAGGTTGCTCGTAGAAACCTTCACGATTCAACCATCACATTCACTACTTGCTATTTAACTTAAGGTGAGTTCATAGCCCCACTTTCCATTACTTAATTGTTTTACAAACCCTTGGGGGGAATACATGCTATTTTAAACCGAACACAATGCTTTAAAATTGTATGCTACCTGATTATTTTATTATTACTAAGTACCATCCTTGCTAAAACCAATATCCCTTATTATGAACCATTTAATCACTAGTAATAGTGAGCGCGAATATTGTGAATAGGCCTATTGGGATTGACGAATCCCATTTGTATTGACTAAATTCAAACAAATGCACTATATTTGAGATTTAAGTATGACAGCAAAGTACCTACCGGGATAACTCCGCCGATTGATATTGGTACCCGTTAACGTTTTGGTGTCATAAGCTTAGTGAATAATAATAACTGTTTTGTTTTCCAACCATTGGTGTGAGTCTATAGCTCACACTACCAACATATTGTGTTCAACCATTAAACAAACTCTATGAATATCACTAAACCTTTGTGTTGACCTTTTAAGCATGTATTTCAGGTCCATGATGATCAAGGATGGCACGGCAGGGCACAGATATTTAAGGGGGCTATAAATTTTATTATCATTCAAAAACTCATCTAATGAAATTTGTAAACATGGAACCATCTGGGACCTCATTTTGTAATCTCTGATATTTATATAATTTGAATGATAAATCTTTTAAAACGACTCAATTAGAGTTCGTTTTCTATCATTGTGACTATTGTGCCATCGAGTAACACGCAGTTTGAATTCCGCTGCATCCATGAATTGGGGGTGTTACATCACTCACATATCCTCCTCCCTCACACACTAGCCAACTCACCCTTTAGGCTCCCAATCCCATCAAATCTTATATTCTCTTACATATCCATCTCATATCCAACTCATCACCTCTTCACACTCAATTTCAACACATGGGGAATAACTTGAATCCCAAACATAGGCTCCTATTCATTTCAACCATCCAACTCTCCCAAACACATCTCAACCCTTCATTCACCCTTTCTCTCTAAGGATGGAATATTCCCTTGGATATCCTTCTTAACTCAACCATGGTTTCCTTTCTAACCCAACCATGGTTTATTCTCAACACACTCCACTCTCACCCTACCATGGTTACTCTTCTAACTCAACCATGGTTCATTCTAACCCAACCTCACTCTCTCACTTTTCCCTCTCACACCGTTTGAATTTCAATATTCAAATCATTCCCTCTCAAGGTATATCCTATGGCATATTCTTTCTCTCTTTTTTCTATGCCATGTGAGGAATACATATTCTACCCCTACCCAATTATCCTTTCTACCTTTCTATCCTTGATAATTGGTTTCTTATAAACACTTCACAAAAATATTTTCCGAATTGGCTATTTGAGTTGGTAAACCTTAGAATGATTAATGTTAAGATTTAAATGTGTGAAGTAAAATTGGGGGTTAGCAAGGTTAGGTATTTAAAGTTTCAAAATCCTGGCGCACTACCCGCGCTCCGACGCACGGGTGACGCGCCAGTCTCGGTAAATTTTTCCCAAAGTTGGGTCTTGACTTATAAATACCCCACCTTGCCTCTTGTATTCCTCACCCATTTTCCATTATTCTTTCTCTCTAATCCTCTAATTCTATCTTGTGTTCTTGATCTTTCACATTAACATCACTTGAAAGAATACATCTCCTTACAAGGGAAGAATCACAAGAACATAATCCACTCTTATGATTGTGTCGAGGGTCTTCTTATCTATACCCTTTCTACTACAATTGAGTCTGTAGGTTAGGTTAGGGCTTGGTTGATTAAACAAACACTTATTCTTTCTATTTGTTTGTAAGGGAAGTCTTGTGTCTTGGTGACCAAGCCTAGATCATTGTTGATCTAGTTGGGGTTTGATACTTCCGGTGGGAAGTCTTGGTAGTGGTCTTTGTAACCTTAATTGAAGTCGAATCGAGAGATTCTTTTGGGTGGTTTTCGAGGGCGGAATACCGTGGGAGTAACTCCACTACTAGAAAAAGTGCCAATAGCAACGGCCCAAATTCGTTGCAATATGGCCTAAATTCGTTGCTAAATGCTGTTAGCAACGATATTACCAACGAAACGGGTTCGTTGCTATATCGCCCGTTGCTAAACCACAAATCGTTGCTAAATGACTCAGTTCGTTGCTATTTGGCAACGACCTTCGAAGTCGTTGCTAGTTTTGGGATATGCACAAGTCGTTGCTAAATCAAAAGATAGCAACGAAATTATTATTGATGATATTTACTAACGACCTTTCACTCGTTGCTAAATTAGCAACTAAATCTCTAATCAGCAACAACTTTCAGTTTTTGGAATAGCAACGTAAAGTTGTTGGTAATTTTGGTTATAGTAGCAACCACATGAACTTGTTGCTACACAAATTCTTTACAGAAATACACAAATTGGTTTGTTTCATTACAAACCATTTACCATTTATAACCAGCTAATAATTAATCAAACATATAGACAAAAGATACATTCCAACACTGCACAATATAAAGCTAAACAAGATCCATCAAAGTTTCGTTCAAAATAACAATAACCCATCAAACATCGGTAAGGGAGGCTATAATTAAGAATTCACAACATCATTACAAAATTAGCTACCTAAAAGTTTAGAGCTTATATACCAATAAAGGGTTAGACATCACAAACTCACTTGTTAGAAGACGTGACCTGTTGTTGATCACTGAACATTTTTCTCATCTCAGCCCCCATTTCTTCTCTCATTTCTTCCCTCGCCTCTTCAAGCCGGCTTTCAACTCTAGCATTCACTTGTGCTTGAATGTTGGCCTCATTGTCGACTAGTGTTGAATAGGATTTAGTTCCATGGCCATGCAAAATCTCAGGATCTTGAGTAATTCCGTGACCATAAAAGTTCTTCTTCTTTGGATCGCCGATGGCTTTTTCCCACGCTTCAGAGTCAAAAGGAATACCAGATGGTGAATCCAAACCAACACCATCTGATGAATCCAAACCAACACCATTGACAGCTTGGACAGATTCTTTATAAGTTGTCACAACTTTTTCTGACCTTGTATCACACCAAACACCTTTACCTTTGTTTCTCTTGTGCAACCTTTCAAACATATCAACTTTTGATGCTCGTTTTCCTGTTTTTTTCTCCTGTAAAATCAGATAAACATAAATCAAATACTTCATGCTTTACATAAGATGGTTGTGTGCAGCAGTCCTTAGAAGGCCGATATTGCTAAACAAAAATGCATTAAACTACTGAACGTATTTCATAGTGAGAAGCAAACAATAGTGTAAATTTATTCGATATCAACATTCCTATCTTGTCTAAATATTCCTTATGCGAGTATTAGTACCAATCCTTAAGTAGGAAAAAGAGCTCAAATAAGTATCCGCAAATATAATGTCCACTAATTTGTAACCAAACAGTTTTGCAAGTATTATTGAACTCCTAATAACGTTCAAAAAGTCTTAGAATTAAATGCTTACTCATTACCCATCCAAAAAATATTCAAAGTGCTTACCCATTCGTGACTATGTGCACGAAAGCTTTTGGACCCGCCGGTATGCCTAACGTAGGAGCTTGTACCTTCCACATCCCCGGGAACCTTTTTTCTGTTCTCGGCACCCACCTTTGATCGCCTCATCCATTCCAGTTTCATCCATGACTCAATAATACAATCCCAATCAGCAGCGACATTCACAAATTCAGGACGAAAGTTCCTCCAGTCAGCTTTGTTACTACTTCCAGAGTCCTTTTCACATTTTTTCCTAACCATAGCCCATGTACCTCGACATCTCTCCATCGATCTCCTTACCCAAACCTTTCTAGCCTCTTTTGGATCCATTGTTTCCTCATACTTATATCGATCCTACATAAATCATGATAGATATTAAAGCATTATGCTTTCAAAACTCAACGCTACAACATAGTATAAATCTTAGCTCTGAGATTTAAGATCTTAGTTTTAAAAACTTTAATGAAGACAAAACATATTGTAAATAACTACCAGAAAGCACTGGTACAGAAGATCCACAAAATCATCATCAAGTTGACTCCACTGAGTTTGTGTCCCACGAAAATGTGCCTTGGAGTCTTTCGTAATTGAGATTGCAGCACATGATTCGAGATACCTGCACAATAGATTATACATGTATTAGTTACCAAATCATAACAAGATAAATAACCATGTGAATTATACTTACTCCGAGGGACCAATAATATGGATTAGTTTTTTTTCAGATGGGTCCTTAGGAATATTTCTGTTCAAGTATTCTCCTCTTGGTCCCCTTTTTTGAGTAGATGTGTCATCATCTGTGTAAAAAAAGTAATGTACATCTAATGTTATGACACAAACAAAAAATTAGCCTAAACCATGACAAAGAGTAAGAAACATACTTGTGCTAGTGCTAGAAATTGCCTCAGTGGGCGCAACAGGTATTTGGGATTCCATTAGAGTTGGAGACAATGTATCTGGCACCGGTGAGGAGGAATGAGGAACCGGCAATATGGAAGGTGGGGTTACCGGCATTGGTGAATCAGGTATCAACCTATGTGATATGTTAGCTCGACGGTTACCCTTCCCTCTAGTTGCTTGAGATCTACCCCTTCCAGTCATATCTGTCATGTGATAGATAAAAAATGAAATTAAGTTATGTCACACAACTGAAAATTGCAGGGATAAGAATGTACTATATTCCAATAAGTGTCATAGATATTAAGTTGAGTAACTTATGATATGGTAAACAAAAAGAATGTTGCATTTCAGCACAATAAGCTATTACATACGACATCGTAATATGTGGTTAATAGATTGTCAAATTGGATGTTAATACATGAAATAACAAATATAAACACAAGTTTGGCGCAATGGAAAGTTGGGTCACAATTAAAGGGTAGGCCACGAGTTCAAGCTTCAATGTTATCCTATTTTGTAAAGTTTTCATAACTTGTAACAAACTATAATTATTAATGAAAAGTTGCCTTATAAATTAGAGCATCATCAAGTTCAAACACGAATTAGAAGTTTAGCTTGCTGTTAAGTTTTTCCAAAACAATCCTAGGTCTCGAGATTGAGCCGCACTCATATTTCTTCCTGGTTTTGCATTTATAAAACATGTAACATTCATTAAACTACACAAACAACAATTATGACAGTACAACAAGAACGTGTAACCTTTCCTTTTTACTACAATAACAACAATTATGCTTAAGACAAAAATTATCGAGCATTTAATGAGTGACAAAAATACCAAACAATGAATGAGATTGAGCATCAAATTAAACATATAATTGAACATATAGTTAAAAAAACAAATGAAAGTCAGCTTACAAAACACAATATCTAGCAAAATGAATGCAACTATTGAAATCTACCATAAAACTAATAAGCAAAAACAAGCAACATATTATAGTGAGATTAGAAATGAACATAATATCAAACATAAAATCAGCTATAAATTGAAAAGGAAAGGAATTGCATCATACTTTAGGTTGAATAAAAGAAAAGGAGTGAGCGGAGAAGAGACTATAATTTGGGGATTAGATCTAGGGTTTTTTTTCCTTATAAACAAGATCCCCTTTTTCTCCCGCTCATAATTCTTCATTCTCCCGCTCATTGAAATTTGTTGAATTTGTAAAGTTTTTCCTATGAACCACAGATTATACAGAGTAGCTTAGATATGTAAAATGGGAGGATAAGGTTTGGTTGGCTGATAATACACGATTAAAACCAATGACCAAATTTTATATTTCTTTTCTTTCTTACTTTTACATTTTTTTTTATTGTAAAACTTAGATATATACATTAAAAAAATTGTAAATCTTATATTTATAACTAGAAAGTAATAACTTGGTACTTCAAATTTCAAAAGTAATCATCTAATTATTTTAAAACTTCAATTTAAGGGTGAGCATTCCGACCGTTTGGACCAGACCGACCGACAAAACCGACTGGACCAACCGAAGGACCAACGGTCTGTTCTCGGTCTGAGATTTTTCATTAATTCGGTCCTCGGTCCGGTCGGTCCGGTCCGGACCGACCAAAAAAAACGAAAAAACTTTCCAAAATCTTGCTAATTGGACCGGACCGACTGAAGACCGAGACCGGACCGAGACCGGACCTACCACATTCGGTCCGGTCTCGGTCTATGGTTTTTCCATGACATGTTAAACGGATGAGTCGATATGGTATCGTTACACATGGCATGTTAAACGGACGAGTCGAGAAGGTATCGTTAGACATGAGATGTTAAACGGACGAGTCGAGATGGTATCTTTACACATGAGTTGTTAAACGGACAAGTCAAGATGATATCGTTACACATGAGATGTTAAATGGATGAGTCGATATAGTATCGTTAGACATGAGATGTTAAACGGACGAGTCGGGATGGTATTGTCAGACATGAGATGTTAAACGGACGAGTCGAGATGGTATCGCTATACATGAGATGTTAAATGGACAAGTCAAGATGGTATCTTTACACATGAGAAGTTAAACGGTCGAGTCGAGATAGTATTGTTAGACATGAGATGTTAAATGGATGAGTCGATATAGTATCGTTAGACATGAGATGTTAAACGGACGAGTTGAGATGGTATCATTAGACATGAGATGTTAACCGGACGAGTCAAGATGGTATTGTTATACATGAAATGTTAAATGGATGAGTCGAGATGGTATCGTTACACATGAAATGTTAAACGGATGATTCGAGATGGTATCGTTCCACATGAGATGTTAAATGAATAATTCAATATAGTATCGTTAGACATGAGATCCTAAACGGACGAGTCGATATGGTATCTTTACACATGAGATGTTAAACGGATGAGTCGAGATGGTATCATTTTACATGAGATGTTAAACGGATAAGTTGATATATTATCGTTAGACATGAGATGTTAAACGAATGAGTTTAGATGGTATCGTTAGACATGACATGTTAAACGGATGAGTCGATTGGTATCGTTACACATGGCATGTTAAACGGACGAGTCGAGATGGTATCGTTAGACATGAGATGTTAAACGGACGAGTCGAGATGGTATCTTTACACATGAGTTGTTAAACGGACGAGTCGGGATGGTATCGTTAGACATGAGATGTTCAACGGACGAGTCGAGATGGTATCGTTAGACATGAGATGTTAAACGGACGAGTCGAGATGGTATCTTTACACATGAGTTGTTAAACGGACAAGTCGAGATGATATCGTTACACATGAGATGTTAAACGGATGAGTCGATATAGTATCATTAGACATGAGATGTTAAACGGACGAGTCGGGATGGTATCGTTAGACATGAGATGTTAAACGGACGAGTCGATATGGTATCGTTATACATGAGATGTTAAACGGACGAGTCGAGATGGTATCTTTACACATGAGATGTTAAACGGACGAGTCGAGATAGTATCGTTAGACATGAGATGTTAACAGACGAGTTGAGATAGTATCGTTAGACATGAGATCTTAAACGGACGAGTCGAGATGGTATCTTTACACATGAGATGTTAAACGGACGAGTCGAGATGATATCGTTACAAATAAGATGTTAAACGGATGAGTCGAGATGTCATAACTCCTTCATACGAACTCCGCTTTTAATGATTAAAATGGCCACGAAACCGGGAGAGAGAGATCTACAACTTTCATTTTGGAGTTCAAAACTAAATTTTTAACCCATTTGCGTCACGAGTGAAGTCACATAAAACTTCAGTTTTTAACGCGAATCAAACACTCATGATGTTGAAGTTCACGCTTTTAAGACGTACAGACAATGTGCGTTATTTATTTTTTTATAGATAAACCATAAATCACATATATACACATATAATGGATTGCATGTTATATTTATATGTGCATAGATTATCCTAAGTAGATTGAAATTAAACTGCCATTATTTAATAAGGTTTAATAAAAAGAGGGAAATTTTTTCCCCTATGCTATTTCATAAATGTAGTAAATAGAAAATAATTTAAAATAAAATTGGTTAACTAAAAAAATTTGAGAATTTTCTCGTGATTTTTCATATATTTAGCAATAAAAATGTTTGAAATTTTTGACCAACAATTTTTGCAACAAAATATTCGTTGCTATATTTGCGATTTCGTTGCTAATATTTAATTATTTGATTGGCAAAAATTAAAACTTCGTTGCTAATTTTTTTGCAACGAAATTTTTTGAGAAAGTCGTTGCTAAAAAAGAGAGGGAATGTTCCCACCAAATTTTGAGAAGATAGCAACGAATTTAGCAACTAAAAGTCGTTGCTAACCAAAGATTCAATTTTTACTGAATTTCGTTGCTAAATTCGTTGCTAATGTGTGAATATAGCAACGACTTATTGGTTGTTGCAAAATTTTCGTTGCTATTGGCACTTTTTCTAGTAGTGCTCCTTCTTTGTGAGCATCGATATTAGGGAATATCGGTGGAGTGAATTGTAACGTTTTGTAGTCCACCGAAAGAATTATACTAGTGAATAGTATCGGTGTCGTGGATTTGCAACTGGACGTACGGATGGTTTAAACCCCCCATCCAGAACCAGTATATATCGTGGTGTGTCTTTACTCGCTTTATATACTTTGATTGCATTTGTGCTAGTGGTTGTTATTGTTTAAACCACTTGGTTCTCTTCGAGGCTTAAAGTTTTTAAACATCCAAAAAGCCAAAGAAACCGTATTCACCCCCTCTATGGCTCTACATATTTTGTATTATCTATACTATATATAAAGGAAAAACTCATATGCTTGCAAGTGAAAAACTAAGAAAACTATATATTAAAACCATATACTTTTATTATTATTTTCATTTATAACCCATATTAATTTCATTCAGTTTAAATCGTGTTTAATCCCTAAATTCTTAAACTTTTATTATTTTTTGTTTATAACCCATAACTTTTTTATCACTACAACTATCTGCCAATATAAAATCTCGTTCCTATGCACGGGTAATCGTCTAGTATATATAAATAAGCTAACATTTTCTCTCTTTCAACGAACCTATTGTTTCCTTACAAGAATCTTTACTTAAAAAAAACCCCTTCTTCCTCCTACGAACCCCCTTTTCCCATTGTGAATCAATGCGAACTAACATTTAGTTTTTATCTCTTTATGTATTGCAAAGATTTATGAAGTAAAGCTAGATTTAAACGATTGAAAAATCATAAATTTGGAAATAAAGAGTCTGAAAATGGGTAAGAGTTGCAAAAGGGTATTCTTGACATTTAAAAAACAGTTATAGCAATATGCTACAAAATTTAGTAAAGTTGAAAATAAGTGTTATCTTGTTACGATGGAAAGGAAAGATGAGAATAGAAAGGAGAATTAGTTATCATGTTCGTTATGCACAAAGAATGGAAGCAAGGGTTGTCGATTCCGTTCTTACCATTTTGGATTCCTTAAAAAAAACTAAAGAATGCAGAGATTTAAAAATTGAGCTATGATTAGGAGACCTAAAGATATGTCTAAACATATGTGCCATCATCTTGATGCTTGCAGCTAAGTGACCAATTTTTTCACAAACCATCAAAATCATGCCACATATGTTTAGGGTAAAATTTAGGCACATATGTTAGGTCCATAATCATTTTCCTTAAAGGTGCATTTCCCCGGGCCTTGTTTGATTCACGCAATGTTTTTGATGGAACAAGAATCTATCTATAGAATTGGAATGTGAAGGAATTGGAATGTTAAGGATTTGAAATTTTAAGGAATTGGAGTTTGTAAAACCTTATGCGTGTTTGGTTGGAAAAAAATAAAATGTGAAAAAATTTATATTTAAAATACTTAAAATTTTATTTTAAAATAAAATTCATAAACTGAATAATAATAATAATAATAATAATAATAATAATAATAATAATAATAATAATAATAATAATAATAATAATAATAATAATAATAATAATAATAATAATAATAATAATAAAAACGGTTTCTCTCCATCTAGGGGCGATCGTTTCTTCTCAACAGGTTGGATCGTTTCTTCACCTTCAACTGATGGGATCGCCTTGATCTCACTCTTGTTTTGGATCCTCTATTCAACATCCTCAGTTGGATCTTGGTTTGTTTTTATTTTTACGCTGGGTTTTTCATCCATATATTGTTAGGGTTTCGTTAGAGACTCTTCTTTTTCTGGTGTATTTTGTTATCTTCTGCATCGCTAGGGTACTGCTGCTCGTCCTATAACAGTTTTTAGAATGCGCTTGTATCTGTGTTGGTTGGGTCTTGCATATGGTTGTTAGGGTTTGCTGCTACGTGGTTTGTCGAATCTTCTCCGACCGCATCATCTCAACTGTTATAGGTATTAGTGGATTTTGTACTACAGGGGTCTGTGATTTTGTTGGGTTCATCGCTTGACAGTTGCAGATTTTGGTGGTATTTCTTGGCTGCTATATGGTATTTCGATGCTACAGTGCTTTTGTGGTACAGTCATTCAGTGTTTTGTTTCTGCTACAGTAGTTGTCTGCTTAGGTCTGCTACAGTAGTTGTCTGTTTCAACAGTTCTGCTACAGTAGTTGTCTGAGGTTTTTGCTACAGTAGTTTTATTCTCGTCGGTGCTTTTTGTTTTGGCGTTTCAGTTGGTTTTGTTGCTTATTTCCTATGCCTATCGTGAGATTTCATTGCCCTTTCGCGGGTCTTAATGGGTGTCGTGATGGAGGCGGAAATGGATTATCTAAGAATTATTTGATTACACATCTTCGTGATCGACACTTTAGTGGGGAGGCCCGAGCTCTCACTAGACATTCTCTCGAGTCGGATTTGGTTATTTTTGAAAGGGCTGAGGTTACCCTTAAGCGTATGGGATTGTGGTTATGTGGTGGTTGTTTCAAAACACATACTTTACGGGCTAAGTGTCGGCATGGTGGGGGGTCCGATTTCGTGTCACCTCCTGATTGTGGTGATGGTGTTGTTCGGTTCGTGTTGCATGATCTCACCAAACCACATGCTCCTTCTCATGCTGCTCTTGTTGAGGATTTGGTGTCTGATGAGTTTGGTGGGTTTGATTTACACCTCCTTGATACTCTACTTTCTAAGGGGCTGCGTACTGTCAAATCCATTCCTCCTAAATGTCGTTTGGGGTTTTCTCGGGTTTTGAAAGGAGCTCTTGATAAGGTGGTTTGCTCGCCTGACGACATTTCTTGCTGGGTTGGTTTGTTAGTCTTGCCTCTTTGCCTACTTAAAACCTTTTGCCCTAGGAGTAATCAAGAGTGTAGGTCTGCCACTAAGCGTCAACGACAGGAAGAGTATATTGTTAATGCTATTTCAACTTGGGGCACACCTGGTGGCAGTTTGCAACTTGTGCGTGAGGTTTTGGCTGAACCCCCCCCCCCCCCCCCCCCTTTGTGGTCTAATATTGATGAGGAAAACCTAGACTTGGGTGACCGTAATATCAAGCAGTGTAAGAGGAAGATTTGTGATGGCCATTATACTGCGGCTGTTAGAGTTCTTTCTTCTTCGGGTATTGCGGCTTATGATGATACTACTCTCGCGGATCTAAAAGCTAAGCACCCTTTTCAATCTGCCCCCCTTTTACCTGATATACCTATTGATCATCATCACCTTTTGGCATCTCCTGCTGTGGTTCTTGATATGATTAAGAGTTTCCCTCGTGGTACTTCGTGTGGAAGGGATGGTTTGCGTGCTCAACACCTTTTGGATTGTTTAAACGGTGCTGCTGTTGCCATCTCTGATGAGTTAGTCGCTTCTATCACCCAGGTGGTGAACCTTTTTCTTGAGGGTAAATGCCCAAGGGTGTTGGGAGAGTATGTTGCTAGTGCTCCTCTCACGCCCTTGGTTAAACCAGGAGGGGGGATCCGTCCTATCGCTGTTGGTACTGTTTGGAGGCGTTTGGTCTCCAAGGTTTGTGCTTCTATGATTGGCCATTCTTTGGATGGTTATTTTGATGGTTTGCAATTGGGTGTGGGTGTTTCGGGAGGTGGGGAGGCAATCCTTCATGCGGTGAATCGGTTGATTGAAGACCGTGGGGGTGATGTGGGTTTATCTATGTTGTTGGTGGACTTTAAAAATGCTTTCAATATGGTGGATCATGCGGTTATGTTACGAGAAGTTCGCCTTCGTGTTCCAGCTATTTCACGTTGGGTGGAATTCTGTTACTCCAGTCCGGCTAGATTATATTATGGTGAGCATACTTTATGGTCGCACCAAGGGGTGCAACAGGGTGATCCGCTTGGGCCTCTTCTTTTTGCTTTAGTGTTACATCCCTTGGCATGTAAGATTCGAGACTCCTTCACTCTTTCTCTTCAAGCTTGGTATCTTGATGATGGTACTATTATTGGGGATACTTTGGTTGTGGGGAAGGTTTTGGAGTTGATTATGATGGATGGGCCTAGTTGTGGTTTACACCTCAATGTTGATAAAACTGAGGTTTTTTGGCCGAAGGAAGACCCCAGGAGCAGGTATGTTGGTGTTTTTCCCCCTAACATTTCTCGACCTTCGTATGGTGTTAAATTATTAGGGGGCCCCGCCAGTGTGGATTTTGAGTTTAGTAGTAAGCTTGTTATGAAAAGGGTTGTTAAATCTATTGAGCTTATGGATGCTGTTGCTAAGCTTAATGATCCCCAGTGTGAGTTGTTGCTACTGCGTGCATGTGCCGGTATTTCCAAGTTGTATTTTTCTATGCGCACATGTCCTCCTCGGGTCTTTGAGAGTGCTCAGGTTTCTTTTGATGCTGCACTTCGCTCTTCTTTGGAACGTATTGTCACTGCTTCTGGACCTGGGTTTGGTGATTGGCAATGGAGACTCGCCACCTTACCTTTCGCTCTCGGGGGACTTGGTGTGTATTCTGCAGGTGATGTCTTGAACTATGCCTTCCTTGCTTCTAGACTTCAATCTGCCAGCCTACAGACTAAGCTTCTCCATAGTTCTGGTATTGTGTCTACTGGTCCCTCTTTTGATGATGCATTGTTTACCTTTAATGCGAATATGGATATTGACCTTATGAGTAACCCTAGTGAGATCGCTGCCCCCAAACTTATGAAGAAATTGGCAGATATACATTTCGCACGTGTTGCCCAAACGGTTGAATCCACTTTCCATTTATCCTCCAGGCAGATTGCTCTATGGAACTCATTAAAAGAGGATTACACGTCAGATTGGCTTAGGGTGGCACCAATATCCAGATTGGGACAAACTATGAATGCCAGGACTTACCGATGTGTGTTGTGTTATCGGTTGGGTGTTCCTCTTTTTACTGTCCAGATGCCATGTTCAGCTTGTTCTAAGGTGTTTCTTGGAGATATTTTTGGAGATCATGTTGTATCGTGCGCAGGCTTAGTTGGTATTAAACATCGGCACAATATTGTGCGGGATGTTCTTGTTGATATATGCTCTCGGTCTGGAGTTTCAGTTCGTAAGGAGGTGGATATTGGGCTTCGTGGAGAGAGGGACAAAACCTTACGTCCGGCCGATATGTTACTTTACTCTTGGGATGGGGGTCTTGATGTTTGTGTTGATCTTACAGGATCGTCGCCTTTGACGCGTTCGTGTATGGCTGATTTTATGCCCGGTCGGGCGGTTATTGAAGCCGCACAACGTAAACGTGTCAAGTACGCAGCTAAATGCGCTGATATCGGATATGGGTTCCTCCCCTTTTCTTTCTCTTCTTTTGGAGAACTTGAAAAGGATGCAGTTACCTTATTAAAGCGCATTAGACGATTCTCTATGACTCAAGATATTGGAGCACGTGCTGCTCCACATATTTTTAGTAGGATTGGTTTTGCAGTAGCTAGAGGTGTGGGGGCTCAGTTAGTATCTCGGCTCCCCACTAATTTCTTGTAAAATCCTATTTGTTTTTCAATAAAGTGATGATTATAATAATAATAATAATAATAATAATAATAATAATAATAATAATAATAATAATAATAATAATAATAATAATTAATAAAAAAAATAACAATAACAACAACAACAATAATAATAACTGAATTTTATGATAAAAATACTGAATTTCATGGAATTGTAAAAATTCCTCACATTTTGCTATGGAATGTTGAATTTCATAGAAATGAGATTTTGAAGGATTTGATTTCATTCCATTTACTAACCAAACACGTTAATAAATGAAATTCAAATTCTGAATTCCTTTAATCTGCAAATCAAACACGTTATATCAGATTCCAATTCCATCATAATTCTGAAAACCACGAACTAAATGGGGCCTTATCATTCTAGTGTGAATAAGAAGACCGGACCAAAAAAAAAGGGGTTGTATACCCATTGCACGTGCAAGGCACATTCCACACATTAAATCCTCTAAACCTATCTGTTTTCTTTTGAGGGTAGAATTTTCTCAACCTCTATAATCACCATAATCGGCCGGGTGTTTGTGAAAGTTGTTTCTGTCCGTAACTAAGGTAATTCATTGCTTCGATTTTTTTTACTGCCACACAAATCAAAATTTATGAGCAAACCCTTGACGATTTGGTTAAATGTGAAAATCATATGTTCTGCATATTTTTACATACTCATCAACCTTTGATTGCAATCTGAATCTAGTTGTTTTTTATTTTATTTTATTTTATTTTATTTTATTTATTTATTATTTTTTTTAAACATTAAATTAAACCATCAAAGTCTAATGTTTCATGTATAAATTTTTATAAGAATGTACTTATCACTTTGAAGTTGAGACTTGATGATCGGCTGTGTCTTTGGATAACTTTGATTTTTGTGTACAATGTTCGATTGGTCATTAACTATTCCTTGTATAAATATTGGTTGTATTTAAAAATAAATTTGTAAGTGAATAATCAGGCTCATAAAACCTTTTACCCTGCATAGTAGACTTGTTTAAGGTAGTGTATAATCTTGTTACCTAGCAGCTTTTTTTTTTGTATACATTAGCTTGCACAATCAACTTGTTAGGTAATCTAGTCACATATGTGAAACGCAAACAACAAAACCTCTGAATTTATGGAGCTACATGTACATAAGGTCTCAACAGTAAACTAAAAAGAAGCAAGTGTAATTGGTGTAACTTTTTTTAGTGTTATTTAAAGGATATGATGGAAAAATCAAACTATACGTAATCATTTGACTAATGTTGTCAAATAAAAGTGTTTCGTCGATTATTAGTCGTGTTGCCATGTTCAATTCATACTCTCTTTTAGCAGATTTGAACTTCGTTCTTTATGTTTCAGTTGTAGTCAGCTAAAAGCAACATGGTTATCAAAAGTCCAACTTATACAACTTTCTAAATATTATAAACGAATACAGAAATATTTAAATCTTTTATATAATAAAAGAATTATATCATTTTAAAGTGTTTTTGCAAATCATTTCTCATTAAAAAAAAATTGGACCAACAGCAGAGCTCGATTTTGCCACGTAGACGAAATCGTGCAACTTGATTGGTTAATAGAAAGTCAAAATTAAATTTATTTTGGTCAAACTTAATAAATTTGGTGGAGAAATTTGGTTAAAAAAATGCATAAAAATATAAATGTCAAATTTATGAAAATAAAAACTTAAAAAAAAAAAAAGTAAGTAATTAATAAAACTTTAGTGATTAAATTTTAAATAATTTATATAGAGTAAAGTGTAAAATTAAAATTTTCCATGTTTTTTTAAATAACTTTATAAAAAGCATAAATAACCCTTTACACTTTATACCCCATATACTTTATAATATTAACTTTATTTTAAATTACATGAGTATTAGTATTAGTTTTTAGACTTTCATACAAATTAAAAAATTTGGTAAATATGCGAATTAGTTTTAATATACGTTAAATTTTTTTAAACTAATGTTAGTTTTAAACTTTCATCCATTAGAATATTTTTTTAAATAAGGACTCATGTTAGTATTTAAAAGTTTAATTTATGCGTACACGGGTTTGAAATACTGCTAAATTATTAGTAACGAGAATATAAATATCAAATGATAAGCACGATACTGTGATATGAAAATAAATATACGCGATTCTACTTATAACAACGACTCATGAAATTGTTATTTAAAATTTGTATATGGATATCCATAAAAACATTTTAAAAACTTTACGGATCATATTTTAACTTCATCAACGCTCATTATGTGCTACCAAATTCACACATTTTGTACAACATGATATCAATAGTTAAAGTTAAACAACAAAATCAACCTCAACCTCAACATATATGTCAGTTAAAAATATTATACAAAGCTAATTATTAAAAAAAACAAACACATGGGTTAGATAATCATTGTTTAATATAGAATGTGTTTTCCTTAAATTATATAAAAAAATGCACGTATCACAATCCTTATTTGATAACAATCACCTCCTAAATCAAAATCAAATAATAATAATAATAATAATAATAATAATAATAATAATAATAATAATAATAATAATAATAATAATAATAATAATAATAATAATAACTATGTAGTTGATAACCTAACTTTATTCATTGACGTGATGTTTTATCAAAAAAGAAAAAAAATCGTAATAGTTGGCCGTTGTAAACAAATTAAAAGTATGTGTATGAGAATTATTCAGCATGAGAATATAGTTTTAATCAGGTTATTACATTACTATACTGCGATAATGTTATTGAGTTTGTAATCACGGATGTGAGATACAACCATTATTCTATACTTATGATTTATGTGTAAACCTCTTTTTGCTTTTGAATAGAATCTGAAAGTGACCTCAACAGAACTTTGGCTTATGACTTATCTAGCTGATAGTATTTAGTAACCTTTTTTATAATTTAACTTTTTTGTTATACATACCAACTTTTAGTAACTCTTTTTTATATTTTATTGAAAACTTCAACACTTAATATTTGTGTTTTTATTATAAACACACTAAGCTATAATAGAATTAGTTGTAAGTTCAGGGGTTTTTCACTAAGCTTCTAAAAAAGCTTATAACTTTATCATACACTTATTGTGTTATGGTAATTGAATAAGCCAATAAACACCTTTAATAAGCATAACCAAACACCCATTTAGTTCTAATATGAAGTTTTCTTATTTGATGTTATGACTAACTTTGTTGTTATCCTCACTATAATGCAACATGTTAGTGGTTTTTGCAGTTTTATCATCTTATCGCACATACTAAAGTGTAATGCAATTTGTTGTGTGCGTTTTTTAGAGGAGGATTAAGTATCAACACATGATTGTCGTGAAAGGATTTTTTTACGCCTGCTCAAGGTATGAATGTATAATTTAGTTAAGTTGCTGATTTAGATAATACATGAATGTATTCTAATGTATCAAAGATGTGATTTAGTGCCTATATGGGGAATTTTATGGCAGTAATTCTTTTCGGAGTGCAATTTGTCTTTGAATGAGTTAATGAAACTTAGCAGGTGTTTGTTGTCATTGATAACACTATGGGTGTCAACCAACCGTCTAAAATATGGGTGTCTTTTACCTTGATGACTTAGGCCAATTGTGAAGAAAGTTGCACTAAAGTGAAAGGTTGGTAAGGATTCAAACAATCCTAAAAGACTTGCGAATGTACTCTTTGTATTTTTTTCATGCATTTATAATTTACTTATAGAAGTAATAATAATTTCCTTATATAGTTCGGGCTTAGAGAAAAATTATTCTTATACATTATACATAAACATAAGATTAAATTTGAGTTCTATCCATTACATTTTTTTGTTTCTCTTTATGTAATAAAGAAGCTAAAGTGTAAGCATCTATGTTAATTTGGTAATTTTATTATCAAACATGAGAAGTAAATAGTACTTATGAAAATACAACTTTTCAAACAAAAAGGTACATTAGTAAAATGATATGATGGTTATTCATAATCAAGGAAATGAATCAATCTTAAAAGCTATTTAAATATGCTACATATTTTAATGAAAATATAAGTAAAAGAAATACTACAATTACAAAACACATCGTAAATTGATAGCACAGGTTTGCAAAACTAAAAGCATATATCACTAACATCTCATGCATTTCAAGTATCATCATTTGATTTTGCTTGAATAATAAAATATAATTTTTAATCCAAAATCATTCTCCTAAAATAATAGGTGTGTTATAACATATACATATGATTTTTTATTTTTAGTCCACCAAGTAAAACTATTTGAAACATCTTAAGTGGTTAATTTCTTAATCGATAATAATACATAATAAAAACAAAATTTCAAAAACCTTGTGCGTACACAAGTATTATAACTAGTATGATAAAGATGCAATTAGACACATATTGATTCCACAACAATCACTCCCTCTTCATACCAAACACAAGAGTCAATCAACTTCTCCATTTCACTCTATTCTCTATCGCCACCAAACAATGGAATAAACTTTCTTTCTCAAAGGTTATTCTCATTCTTTGCATTTCCATTCTCTTATTCAATTCCATTCTTTGTGATTCTATCATACCTAACATCCCCAAGCTTTATATTTTTAAAAGCCATTCCATAAACAAAGAGACTCTCCAAAATTGTCGTATGTCACTTTGTGCAGCGAGTACATGTAACTATGTAAGTATAAGCATAAAAACAATTACATTTTTTGATCTCCAAATAATAATAATAATAAATTATCGTAGATTATGTATAAGATGCTTAAAAGAAAATTACTCATGGTTAAAGCAAGCAGTTTGGGCTATATACTTCGCCAACATCATTACATGTGGCCCAAGGAAGTGTTTTCTCATAAGCCCGTGGTACGAGCCCAGTAGTGGCGTCGTGACTTGTGAGCAATTTTTATTGTCTTGTTCAATGTTAAAAAAAAAAAAAAAAAAAAAAAAAAAAAAAAAAAAAAAAAAAACTTTATTTAGTTCCTAAGATTTATATTCCCCGTCGAATCACACTATGAATATACCAGATTTCTTCACACTATAACTTATTTTTCATCTTTTATTACACTTTAACCTTATGAACCTTCAAATAGGAAGAATTTCAGATTGTTCAGTTAATTAAAGACAGGGCTTAGGGTATTTTTGGCGAAAGTAACTGTTGCTGGAACTGGTACTGGTGCTGGTGCTGGTGCTGGAGATGGTGCTGGTGCTGGAGATTATAAAAGGAGATTATTTTTATAAGCTATATGAAGTAACCTTTGGTTTTAAGAGATTATGAAAAATTATTTTTTTTAGAATCTCTTATAAGTTATGTCTGCCAAACAAATATTACTTTTTAAGTAGCTTATTTTTTTTTAAAATAAGCACAATCTTCTAACAATCTTGTGTGCGAAATATAGCCTTATTTGTATACTAAACTACTATTTTTGTCCTTTTATTTGTAGTGAAAATGTGTGATGACCATTTTACCCTTCTAAATTACATAAATGATCCTTGTGGGTTTGCGAAAATTGCATCCATCGTTCCTAGGGTAAATTACATAAATGGTACTTGTCGTTTGGAGAAAATTACATCCAACGTTGTAGTGTACTCATAATCATAACATGCATGGTTCCTATGATGAATGGATCGAATAAGATGAAGTTTTAGAGAGAGAAAGAGATGGGAGCCTTGAGAAAAACTAGATATGTATTAGCTTGTGAATGAAGGTCCAACCCTCTCTACATGTGGAGAGGGGTATTTATACTTATCCTACAAAGAAACATAAAAACGCCCACACCCAGGCTGTGGATCAGGCATACAGTGGGTAAGACCCGTCCTTCTTCCACGATGTTACTTGGTCTAAACTAATACTTAACTAAACAAAAGACTAACTACGAGCTAATTTGAATGCTATTACAATAATTAGGTGACCGAGAATTTTACAGGAATATCCGTATTCCTAACAATCTCCCCCTAAGCGAGGTCACCTTTGAAATTAAGCTCTTTGGTCTTTAAGCATTCTTTCGTCTTTGTAGCTCGTAGGTTCTGATTCTTCACTTTTTCGCACACTTTGTACTTCAAGCAATGAACTTGTGATTTGAGTTCCTTTGAGTTGTGTGATCTTTGAGCTTCTTTGAGATCATCAGCCATAGTAAATCTCCAAGCTCATCCATAGTAGCATCGCCTTCATGTGATGTAGTGACTTTAGGACCATCATGCTCATACCCTTCTGGATCAGGAGACTTTACATTAGAGTTGTGGATCAGGAGACTTTTTCATCAGAGTTGCGGAAACGTTGTTGGTAGTCTCTCAACATTTGTTGTAGCAAGTCTCTCATCTTCATTGATAGTTTGTAGGATGTGTGAGCATGAGGTATGGATTGACCCGATTCAGCTGGAAATTGGAGCCATCAACGCCATCTTTATATGTGTTCCTGAGATAAAACAGTTAGCAATAAAGATAGAGAACGAATATGGCTTTGTCATTCGTTCTGCGAGGACAGACTACCCTCCGGTTTTGTGAAAACCGACCTGTGATCAGGTAGAGTTCTTTTTAAAGAAGACTCTCCTTGACAGGAATTTTCAGCTTGTAGTAATGAGTTTTCCAAAGAATCCACTTTGGAATCTTCATACTAGGCATGTTCTCATACCGGAACATCTCAAAGCAGACAGCACGATAGAGTGAATCGGTGAATTGATATTCACGGATTGATGAGAAATTGATTTATATAAATCACTCGCGTGTCATATAATAATCATTTTTGAGACACGACGAGAGTTTTAAGCTTTGAATCAAGTTTCCATCAAAAATACTTTTGTTTGAAAGATTATACACAATCAATGTGCTCGAAAAATTAGTTTGTGAGCACATCGAAAGGTTTTAGCAAAAGTATCCGTCAATCTATATCCTGGAACAAGTTTGATTCAATGTTGAATCGCACCATTGTTGCTTTCCAGTTGTCACTTGATCATTGATCCAAGGTGGATCTCACATGTCACCTACCAAGAGCTTGAGTGATGTTCGCTCTAGAAGGATTTCCATCTTCATTGTGAGTATTTTCATATCACTCGGATGTTCTGGCAATACCACAAGGATAATGCGTAGGACTTTAAATATTTTATCTTATTTTCCACATTGTGTGAAACAATAAGCATATTTGGAATGTGTCTTATTGAGATTTATGGATGATCTCTTTGGCTCTAGACTCAATAGTGCGTTTTGATCCGCTCCTGGAGACTGGGGAGGCGTCTCCGATTTAGGTATCAACATAGCTCGCAATGAGCGGTCGATACATTGCACAGGGTTCCCCGTGAGAATGAAACAAGCTCTTTTAAGAGAACTTGAGTAGTTGGGAAGTTTAGTGCAGTGCGTCACTGGGTCCATGACGTCTTGTCTTCAATACTAGTGTTACCTTAGTAACCACTAGTAGCATATGAAGTTGAACCCGGTTTCTGCCCTAAGGTTGAATATTTGGAGGGCTATTTCTTTTCACCCTTTCTCATTTCATTTCTTTTTAATTCTTCAACCCCTTCAGTGCTTACCGAGACATCACCACTAGAACCTTGTTGGGTTTGTTCCAGTCCTAGCTCTATCTCAGTCCGCACTCTTCCCTTTCTCACTTTACTCCTTTTTTCAATCAGTCCTAAGGACTTCTAATCTATCTAGAGGATTGTCCCTAGGAAGATCCTTCCGGTTCTGGTGGATCATGGGAATTCATACCTAACCTTAACCAACCTTATAACTCTATGCATAAAGATAAATGGTCGGTCTTTGGTATAACTTCCACAAACGCCTTTTGCTCCCCCTCAATATGTGCATCGATATTCGAAAGAGTTTAGCACATATGTGGGAGCACATTTATTGAGTCCAAGATATCACATTTGATTATCAGATTTTATATTTAAATCACATTCTCTCCCCCGATCAAAAATTTCAAATCTTTTGAGATTTTGGATCCCAATTGATTTAAATAAGTTAGAAAGCGTTTGGGAGAGAAATGCGATAAGTTTTAATATTTTCTGATAAAAAGAACCTTTTTCTTGCTCCCCCTCAATCTGTGAGGGAGGTTGTTATGTGTCAGATTCGATGAGTTTACAAAGGATTTGAAGTTTTATCAAAAACTCTTTGAAAATTGTTCTCATTCTGACACATAACCATCACAAATCGTTTTGTTGCACTGTTTTTGTACAAAGTGTGGAGAGTTTTGAAAATACGTAAAATTTTGAGAAATCACTCTCCCCCTTAATCCATGACGGATGTTAAACTGAAATATTTTCATAAAATATTAAAGTCATTGATTGAGAGAAAATTTTATCAAACTTTTGAGTTCAATTTGATTTTTAATCAAAATCTCATGGTACCACCAAGTTTTGCACAAATACTTTCCGGAAAAATCATAGAAGGGAAAGTATTTGGCTATAAAAAAGAAGATTTCTCTTCTTTATCAAGAAATAATGCACTGAGGCGTACATTAGATCGAGGAAACATGGATATAAAGTAATCCATGCCCAGGTGAACTTCACCCGGTACAAGGAACAACCGTCTTTTTGGCGACGTGTTTTCCTCATTTTGAAAAACGGGTTGTTATCTGAAGTAATAGCAAGCCATATTTTTTGAAGTCCGGGTTGTAGCCTGAAATGACTACAAGCCATATTTTTTAAGTCCGGGTTACAGCCTGAACTGTAAGCCATATTTTTTAAGAATATTTTGAGAAACGACATGTTTTAGAAAAAAACTTTATTTGAAACCGAAAAACTCTTGCTCAAGCATATGTATGATTCCGTGTCATTATTGAATGACATTTCTAGAAACGTACATAATATTGATTACACAAGAGACATATCGTGAGAAGAATATTTTTGGATTTTCTTATGATTTTTCAGATTTTTATGGTTTTTATAGGTTTTATATTTTATGTATTTATGTTTATATACAATATAGATGATAGGAGATATGTATGAGAACTGTAAGAGTTATAAGGATACAAAAAGTAGGCCACAAACTTTATACTGTACAAGTTACAAAACAATCACAGCATCCAAGATACACATATGACACAGAACCCCACCACCGAACAGATCATTCAGTGCGTTGTAGAAGGCGGTAGTTACCAGCTCGAACTCTGCCACCCACGTAGCACTCCAAACTATGGAAGATTCTTCTCAATTTCAATCTTACCAGCCAAAAATTTCTTGTTCCGTGTCAGGTCATGGTCAGTCCAGTGGTTGGTATATCGTCTAGATCCATAGTCATACACATGGTATTCTTTCACTCTGAAGTCCAAAGCCTCTTCAACCATTTGTAAAGTACCATCACTGAACTTGTGTATTTCATTGAAGCGCAAAACTATAGGAACGCTGTATCTGTCACGAAACACCACAGCCAGAGGAGATTCCATGACTGTAAAATCAGCAACTGGTTCCAGACTATTAACATCCCATAGAGGTCGCGTGAGATTGAGCTGAGATTGATAGCTTTCTATGCCAAGCTGGAAATCTTCGACCCGTTTTCTAATGATGATACCCCTGATCCAATGAAGTACGGCAAACACAAGAGATTTATTTTCACGAGATGGCAGGTGATGCAGCTTTCCTTGAAGGTGGAGCAGATACAGATCTTCGAAATCATTAGGGCGAAGATGTTTGAAGTCACCTTCGGATATGGTGTAGTCTTTGAAGTCAGATCGACGGAGTGTTACACTCTTAAGATAGTCATATCCATGGATAGGATGAATCTGTATCTTAACCACACTGATGATCTGAAGTGGTGATCGAACAGACTTTCGGTCACTTTGAGCTTGAAATCGATCAATGTAAAATTGCTGCTTCTTTAGCCACCAGTGAGAAATACCCAGAGATGCGGAGATGTCGTAGTCACATTCTTGATCAATCCACATGCTATCAAGGACAAGCTGTTCTAACCCAACATCTGAATATTGGGCAGCTTTCATCTTGGTAATGGACAAGGCCGACTTGCATTGTCTACTACCAAGCCTAAGATATTCGAGGTCTTTGTTGAAGAAGAACTCTACTTGGATCGTAACATGTCCAGGATTTCCACCCAAAGGAAGTGGATTGTTGTAATTATACTTCATGATACCTTCATCCACAATATCGTTGAACATCTTGTGACACTCTTCCATTTGATATTGTAGATGATTTACATCCTGATGAATGACTTTGACAATGTTGAATGCCGGTCCTTCCAGGTCTTTCTGAGTAAGCCTTGATAGACCACGCTTATTACAAAACCATGAGATAAACGTCCCCATATCACCTATTTGTGAAAGTAGAGAGTCTTCAGAAGGAGGAACGAAGCTGGTGGTGATAGCATTGATCCAGTTGTTGTCATTGGTTGGCTGATCAGAAGAAGGAATTGTCCAGTCAGGCTCAGGTGATTGTGATTGCTTGTCATCGGGTTTCCACCATGTCTCTTTGTCTGCTTTAGTTAAGAGAACAGTTGGTGGATCATTAGAGTCAATCCTGGTGAATGATTTCCACCACTATCTTCCCGGGATATGAGTCGTAGAGGCATCATCTTCATCGTCATCGGAAGAATCAGTATGCTGTGGAATGACAGATTCTTCATTGAAGACAAGATCATCATTGACATGAGATGCAATAGAGGTTGTGCCAACGTCAATGGTGGTCCACGTAGCATACTTAACTTGCTTGGCCTGTTTGGAAGGTGTTGTCTTGGATGACTTGTCAGTTTGTTGTTTTGTGATGATGATGAGGTGGGTTGTGATGGCCTAGTAGGAGCATGAGAACCACCAGGTAGAGAAGAAGTGCCTGATGGACCAGATGCCCTAGCAGGTGGAGGAGGTGGAGGAGGTTGAGGAGGTGATCCAGATGGGGGCCTGGGATGACCCTGACGCCTCTGTTTTCTCTTTGTTTCAATTTCCATGTCTCTGGCGTGTTCCTCAGCATCATCTTGTCAGATGGAGGCTTCTAATGTTTCATACAATTTGACATGTGCTTTATGTCCTGTATGTTGACCTTTTTCGTACATGCTGTGCTACAAGATTACTTTCATATCATTGATGGGAAGGTCTTTGAATCTGGATCTGAGGGGAGCTTCAAGAGCAATGCTGACAGCTTCAGCTACCTGTTCGTTGATTGCCTGAGATACTTGTTGTTCAAGATCTAGATGCTCTAACTTGTACAATCTGCTGCCGTGATTAGTAATCATTTTAGGCAGATCGAGATTCACTAATTTTTGTATTACTGAGGCATGCTTATCCAACTTCTCATGGATAGTGAGGTTATCTTGAACAATATCAGCTGTGATGCCAACTAATGTATTCAGATCCAGTTTCTTCTCAGTGGTAGCAGGAGTGGCGGATTCAGTCAGTTTCTCTTGAGTTGCAGCAGCTTGTGGGGTGTCAGTGTTGTCAGGAGCTGCAGTAGGAGTTGGTGCAGACCTGTTAGGAATGGTGGAATTGTCTTGCTCAATAGGCACATCAACCATCGAAACAACTTCTTCTCGCTCATCACCAGACTTGTTACCTTCAGCATCATCAGGCTTATCCACGAGGAATTGATCTCCAAAACTATCAAGATTCTTAAATGATGCCAGGGTTCCAGTAGAGCTGTCAGGTTCCACGGCGAGCTTAGGATCATTTGTCTTGAGTTTGAAATTTCCTTGTAGTTCGGGATAAGCAGTGAATACAAATTCGTCATCGAGTGGGTCAATTGGTGTTACAGACTCAACAGCTTTATCCTGCACAGGTTGGTTACTGGTGACATCTTGAGTAGCTAAGTTGGAGTCATCACCCTTGAGTGCTGAGCTGGTATCAGTCTCCGATCCACTTGTGTTAGCAGGTTGCCCTAGACTTGGTGATGATGCTTTGTCAGGGGACATTTTGGTAGATGAGGATGTTGGGGATCGTCTTTTGAGGATATACTTTGAGCTGGTCGATTTGGAGGCAGGAGATGATATTTTCAACAAAGTGTGTGCAACCAGTTCTTCCTTGGCAACATCCTTGCCTTTTCCTACCATATGCTAGAGTTGTGATGTCTTGTCTGACACAGGTTCTTTGATGCTGACACCACTGACTGGAGGCACAGGTGGCATGTACACATCCTTCAAACTTTCAGCAGTTGCCATTCGAACCATTTCTTCTTTTGTGAGAGGCAATTGTGTAGTGCTAGGTGCAACTTTAGGATCATTAACACTTGGTGGGTTATTCTTGGTGCTGGGTCTTTTTCCCCCTGTGGTGCGCTTCACCCGTTTAGTTCCTTCAGAAGACGCAGCTAAGGTTGTTACACCTTTGCGTTTCTTAGATGAGGTTCTTTCAGACTTGGTGGATAAGGAGGGCTCATTAGCAGATGCTTCCCGACTTGCCTTCAGAAGTTTGAGGTAGTCCTCATAATAAGGTGCAGTCAGTATATCACGAGTAAGTAGAGCAGTGGGAATGTCCATGCCAAATATTATCTCGCTCGTACTCTTTGCATCATACTTGAGGAACCCAACTGGATGTTCATCTGTGGGTTGATGAAGAGGAGAGTCTTCTCTGGGGTGGAATTTAAGAGATCGTTGAAGACTTAATATGATCAACTTAGTGAAGCGAATGCTTGGAATCAGGAGCTTGGCTGATCTCTTCTTACCATCTTTGTTTGCTTCCAGATTTGCCTTATCGACGAAGAGCGAGTGGATGGACTGACTAAATTCCTCCCAGATCCGTTCAGCAAAGTTGACGTCCTACCCATTAACAATTCCCTAAAGAATTTGTAGAGATGGAGCTCTAAGTCTTTCGTACCCAGATGTTTTGCCCGTCAGACATATGTTGATGAGGCTTGCGATGGCTCTCCATGGCTGATAGAAGTCATGGTTGATAACAGTGGAAAGCGTTGAGACCTGAGTGGGTTACCCAAGTTCATTGACAAAGTCAAGTAAGGTAGCAGGATTAGGTGGGGGAGTGTATTCTACATTGTCACCCGTTGGTAATATCTGCAGTGCGCTACCAAGAGTTTCCATTGTGATGTTCACCCAATGTTCATCCAGCTGACACTTGTAGGTGTTGGTTGCTCTATCATGGCAGATAGTGTTCCAGAACTGCTGAATATAGATGGATGGGATTGTGGAGGATGCAATGAAGGCATTGAAGAATGTGGTGTTTTTCAGTATGTCCAGGGCCATTCTGAATATGGGATGATTCTGAGGTCTATCAGTCTTAACATCGCAGTTACTCTTTCCAATAGCTACCCACTTGTTGAACGGGAGGATATCGTTGTCAGAACGAACAGGTGGAGCCAATGGTCCTTCGATATTAGGTTCTGCCATAATAGCTGCATTTGACACAGATCACCATAGAAAGCAAACACATGTGATAGTGAGTGTTAGTGACTAGTGAATCTATGACACCACATGGCAAGGAGATATTATCAGGACCAAGAACCATGAGGGAACAGTGATAAGCACTCATGAGGGATATCATTCATCACATAGAATTACAATTTAGACAGACATGAATGAGTGCCATAAGATCATAGCAAGCAAGGTAGAGACAATTAGACATCAATTCACTTACATACAAGCAGTGTAGAAACAGTTAGAGAGTACATAGAGTGACATAATCGTAATGAGAATGAAACTCAATGCACGTCATTAGCAGGTAAGACTAACCGCAAGGTAAGAAAATCAAGGTACACGAAACATGAGTTAACCGCAGGACAAATTAACCTCAGGGCAAGATACTCGCAAAATAAGTAAACCATAAACGCAAAGTGAGAAATCCTCATGGCGAGTTAACCGCAAAGCGAATTAACCGCAACTAGTCTTAACCGCAAGACAAGTTGATCGCAAAACAAGATAAACTCAAATCTAGCTAGACGCAACCAATTGAATCGCAAGACAGGGTAAACGCACAGCAAGTTAAACGCAAGCTCAGTTAACCGCAAAGCTAATTAATCGCAGTCACAATCATAAGAGTAAAACGCAATCAAGACAGTATGTTAACCGCAATCAAGAGCAGACGCTAACCGCAAACAAGAACTAACACTAACCGCAATCAAGAACTACACCTCACAAGCCGTCACATTCCATCAGATCTTACTATGACTATCATATGTGACTACAAGACCAACAACCGAAGTAATACCACTACCAAAACTATAGTCCTAGTCCCTTCCCAACACCTAAAACACTTCAATAGGGATCACTACTCTAAACGCAACACTACAAAACGCAAAGTCTCACAATCTCAGCAATGAATATCAACATATAAATGATAAAGAACAGCTAATCGTAGTAATGAACAAACATGATCTAACCTATTGTTTATATGCAATCACACGAAATTCGAGCGAAGAGTATCACCACCTAAATGATGAGAATGACGCAACACATGAGTATACGAAATAATGGAAAGATATAAATTATGTGTAGAGTGAAACACTAAACATACCAAGAAATAACAACAAGAGAAGCAATCAAGTCCAGTTGCGATTAGAGTGCAGTGAGTGTTAGTGAGAAAGTTGAAAAGTGTTGAGATTAACTTTTTAATCGCAGGAAAAACCATATTTATATGAGGGAAAGCACTTTGCAAGAATGACACAATAAGTCCTCGTACTTCAAAACCACAAAGTAGACAAAGTTACATGCGTTCAAGAATGGTCCCTGAAGTTATGAATGATACACAAATGATGCGAAAGTCTACAGGAAGCACAGATAATACCATGAAGCCAGGTATGGGAAAAACAACAGACTAACTAAAGCAGCACATAACACGAAGAGCTAGCATTCAGACACAATGGGCAGTAAATAAATATACATAGAAAGATGGCATAAAAGGAGAATGAATGCAACACAAACAATACGTATATGTACACAAACTACTAACAGAAAAAAAACTGGGTAAGTCAGTAAGTGAAAAGTGAAATACGAGTCCTGAAAAGAATTAGTCAGGAGTCCACTTGATCACACATCACATGTGAGTTGATAGGTCTCCAACCTTGGGAGATAACTGTGTCTTTGGTTGCCACACAAGTACTTTCTTAGAACTGTTGTGTAGACCATTTGAGGTTTCAAAGTCTGTGGTACACACACGTGACCACTTGTAACCATTCATCATGAATGTTCTTCCAGTTGGTACCCATATCCAAGAAGATCTAGGCTTATATGGTATTTTATGCATTGTGACATTCTTATGGTGAGTGATTAGGTTATCAGATTTCCTTGGTCTCTGTCTCAAAGACATTTCAGGTTTATGACCATATGATTTTCTAGCCTTATCTTGTAGGTTGACCAATTGATTATGAATTTTAGGTTTTGAGCCCACAGACTTAGTCAAAGCACATTTTTCATCTACTTGGGAGACACATCAAGTTTTCAAGAATTTTGTTCTTTCAGAAATAAAAGCATTTGGTTGTCTAATGGTAGATTGATTACCAACTGTTTTAAAAACTGGTTTTCCCAAGATAGATGGTTTTGAACAATTAAGGTTCATTTGTCCTTTTGAACCAGCATTTTTGGGACATGGAATCAGACTTTGAGCAATGAGATCATTGTGTTTAGTGAACTGAAACTGAGGAGTTTTCAGGTTGATTTTCTTAGCTTTTATTTCTTTGATAGAGTCACACAGTTCTTTACATTGAGCTTTCAGAGTCTCATTTTCCATACGCAATTGAGCCATTTTACATTCAGTTTCATTGATATCATGTTTCCATTTGGCTTCATTACGTTGCTCATACATCTTAATTTAATTTTTAAGGCTGTTGATTGTTAAGTCCTTGTCTTGCAGCTGAGTTTTCAGATTGTTTATCAAAAAGTATTCATTAAGGCCGGGCAATTCCGGATTCAAACACGGTTTGCTATTTTGAAAACATTCTTCTTTATGTTGCATTTCAATTTCAAGTGAAATGCAATGTTTTTCCAATTGTGAGAACCTTTTTAGAAGTTGATTAAATGCCTCTTTTTCAACCATGCTCTGGTCAATTGTCCTTGAAAACTCAACTTTAAGGCAAGGACTTTCATCATACAGATCACTTTCTCCCCCTTTATGACACATATTTGTTGAGTTAGGGGAGAGTAACAAACTGTCCGTCTGTTTCAACAGATTTGTGTCATAACTGAGTTTAATTTGATCTGTATGATGACATACATTAGTGAGTGTTGTGTGTTGATCAATGAACGATACCTCATTACTAGAGTCAAGTGAATGCACAGGTCTGTGTATGTTCTCAAAGACATGAGTCACCAACTTGTCAGAAGTGTTAATCTTATCGTCTTCTGAATCCATGCATTCCGTGTTGACTGACTCAACATCCGATGTTAAACCCAGATTCTCAAAACTGTCACTTGAATGTGCCCCGTGAATCTCAACTCTGTCATCAGTTACCAATTCGTGCTTTGCCCTGTTCTCGATGTACTCCTTAACCTTATCCAAGTATTGGAGTAGCATGTCTCTGTAGGTGTCAACCTCCATATCTGTATGGTCAGCAAAACACTTCGTAGTCATAGATCATGGAGGATTTTGAGTTAATGAATATGTGCAGTTGTTTGCAGAGTACACATAAGGCAGCTAAGGATCCCTCATTAGTAGTTTCTTCTCGGTCCAGTTGTTGTCGTAATTGATCCAAATTCAGCATCATGATCTCTGTGAATGTTTGAACATCTTGACCGAAAAGAGTTATGAATGCACGTTCAAACCCCATTTTGAATCCAGTACCCTCTAACAGCACAGAAAGATGTGACTGAAGTGTTAGAAGACATTCAATGTTACATTCCCTTATCAATTCAAGCAATTTGCTTGACTGTGGAGTCACATTCTCTTGAGAATCCGAGCATGATAGTACAGTTGAGTCATCGTCAGATACTAGTCCACTCATATGTAGATAACGATCAGAGGTCAACTATACATCACCTATGTCGTATAATTTGAGAATTTCAGGGATTACATAATCAGGGGATGTAGTCATGACGGGGCAAGTGGGTAACAGTTTGTACTAGATGTATAGTTGCGACAAGTCAAGTTACGATAGATCCGATTGAGATTAGTCAAATCGTAAGGATTTACCCATAACGTCCGATCACAATAAGAAAACCAGAAACGACTTAAGTTACAACCAGACACTAGCAGCAAAATGATTCACCACTTACACAACTCTCACCACTTGCTGGAATGCCAATACTGAGGATATGATCACTAAAACCTAAACATATAGAAAAATATAGGTAACCACAGGACTGAGATTACCACATAAGAGAGCCAAACTCAAGGTCAGGTGAGCTAGTCGTAGTCCAGGAGCTAACCGCAAATTAGTAACCGCAGACAGAGATAACCACAAGGAGATAAACGCAGAGAGAATTAAACCGCAAGATCTAATCTCAGGCACCTAACCTCAAATCACTAGACCGCAGAAACTAATCGCAATTCCCAGTAATCACAATTCCCACTAGTCGCAATTCCTACTAAACGCAATACCCACTAATCGCAATTCAATAGTCCAAAACAGTCACTGTCATTGCGTTTTGTCTGTTAACTCAATATAGTAACCGCATATATTTAACCGCAGAAATCAAGTAGTAAACCGCAATTAAGCAATGCAATAGTGGAGATAACCGCAACAAAGAAATCCGACCCAAACTCAATCTAATCCTCAAAAATACGTGTGAAATGTTAGAACCAACTGAGAAATAAGGTAATACTAACACAAGTGATCATGGAGGAACACTTCTAACATGACAACTCACTCAAGAAAGATCAAACTAAGATGTATACAAGAAAAACTCTTCTAACTCACCAAAAACTACACTAAAACACACCAAATTCAATTCTACAAGGCCCTAAGATGAAACCTTAGCTCTTGATACCAATTGTAGTGTACTCATAATCATAACATGCATGGTTTCTATGATGAATGGATCGAATAAGATGAAGTTTTAGAGAGAGAGTTTAGAGAGAGAAAGAGATGGGAGCCTTGAGAGAAACTAGATATGTATTAGCTTGTGAATAAAGGTCCAACCCTCTCCACATGTGGAGAGGGGTATTTATACTTATCCTACAAAGAAACATAAAAACGTCCACACCCGGGCTGTGGATCAGGCATACAGTGGGTAAGACCCGTCCTTCTTCCACGATGTTACTTAGTCTAAACTAATACTTAACTAAACAAAAGACTAACTATGAGCTAATTTGAATGCTATTACAATAATTAGGTGACCGGGACTTTTACAGGAATATCCGTATTCCTAACAAACGTCCTTAAATGTTTTTATTATTGTATTCATACGTTTTTATATGTTTTCATCCGTTTTTATACGTTTTTCCATTTTTATACGTTTTCATATGTTTTCAAATCATCGTCCGTCTTTTATATGTTTCATTCATTTTTATACGATTTTATATGTTTATGTCCGTTTTCATCCATTTTTTATACGAATTCGTCAATTTTTATACATTTTCGTCCATTTTATACGTTTTTATATATTATCGTCCATTTTTATACGTTTTCATCAGTTTTTATCTGTTTTCATCCGTTTTTATAAGATTTCATCCGTTTTTATTTGTTTTCGTTTATTTTTATATGTTTTCGTCCGTTCTTATACTGTTTATATGCTTTTATATGTTTTTATATGTTTCGTCCGTTTTTCTACGTTTTCTTCTGTTTTTATACAATTTTATACATTTTTGTCCATTTTTATACGTTTTGTCCGTTTTCATACATTTTTGTCCATTTTTAACGTTTTGTATACGTTTTCGTATTTCCATACGATTTTATCAGTTTTATCTATTTTCATCCGTTTTTATACGTTTTCGTCCATTTTTATACGTATTCACCTGTTTATACGTTTTTATACATTTTCGTTCATTTTTATATGTTTTCGTCTATTTTATATATTTTTATCCGTTTCTCTTACGTTTTCTGTCTATTTTTGTATGTTCTTATATGTTTTTGTATCCGTTTTGATCATGTGTAGAAAAACGTACCAAAATGGAGGAAAACGTACCAAAACGGATGAAAGCGAAATAAAAACAAACTAAAACGGATGAAAAAGTACACAAACGGACGAAACGTTTAAAATTTGATTAAAATGGACGAAAACGTATAAAATCGGATGAAAACGTATAAAATCGAACGAAAAAAGAAGATGAAAATGGACAAAAATGTATAAAAACAGACGAAAACGTATATAATCAGATTAAAACATAAAAAAGGGTACGAAAACGTATAAAAACGACGAAAACAGATAAAAAAATGAAAATTCTATAAAATGGGCGAAAACGCATAAAAACGGACGAAAACGTATAAAAACGGAGGAAAAAAAATATAAAAACGGATGAAAACGGAAAAAAATAGAAGAAAACGTATAAAATGATGAAAACAGATAAAAACGGATGAAAACGTATAAAAACAGGCGAAAACATATAAAATAGGTGAAAACGTATAAAAATGTAAAGGGTCTAAAGCTTAACGAGTGGATAAAAAAAAGTAGGAACGATGATGCAATTTTCGCTAACTCACTGAGACTATTTTATGTAATTTTCGCAAATTACAGGGTAAAATGATAATCTCACATTTTCACTACACACATAAAAACAAAAATGATAATTTAATACACAAATAAACAAAAATTTTAATATGTTACATATAAAAACTAAAATGAAAATTATGATGATTTTTAAAATAATTAACTACTAGTATTAAAAATATGCACAATCTACGGTGAAAAAGGAACCGGTTTGAAGAAATTCAGAAAACCAAGGCTGCCTTAAACAAGAAAATAACAGGCACAACGTGAATTGGTTAAACTAAAAAAAGTAGAACATCGGGATATGGATCGAGTATGAACCATTTGAACAAACCAGATCAAAAGACTTTACACAAGGTGGAAATTTTAATTAACAATGTAAAGGTAAATGACTTGTAACTTACACCTCATAAAAACGTAACTAAAAAGTGCTCATAAAAACGTAATTAAAAAGTGAGTTTTCGTGTTCAAATCCTACTAGTTGCGATAATCATGAAATGACCACATAAACCTCATAAAAAAGGAGGAATTACCCGGTTTAAATTTGTGTGACAGTGGAGTTTAGAAAACGTGAAGCAGACCAAAAATTCAAATGTCACAAAAAAAAATATATATAATAATAATAATAATAATAATAATAATAATAATAATAATAATAATAATAATAATAAAAATAAAAAAAAAAAATTCTAAGAATGCGTAATTTGATAGGCAATTTATAAAACTTTCATGCTCGCACCGCAATAATTGCATTTTTTTTCTTAACATGTTTTTTGTGTTGTTAAACAACAATTTTGGGACGAAAATAAGTAGCTTTATAAACCAAAATTTCTTTCAACTATCAGTTTGATGTTATCTATATTATTATATAATGAAGAGTAAGGATCAAATAAGAAGAATAATAAAAATAGAAATGGTAGGAAGTAACCACAACCACACATTCTAGATGCACCTACAAAAATGTATGCATCTTCATTCAAATTTTCCCTCCCATATTAAAATGTGCGGCTAGAATTACTTCTTACCCTTTTTATTTTAATTATTCTTCTTATTGGATCCCTTCCCATATAATGCATTTAGAACTATTCTATAATTAGAAAGGGTTAAAATTCATATTTTTACTTGGTTATTATGGAAGAATTTCAAAATTAATGGTTAGGAAGTTGGTTAGGAAGCTTGTTAGCAAGCAGGTTGGTTGTTTAAACTAAAATATAGTCACAGATACCCGTTGCTGCATTGCGCGGGTACTGTTCTTGTTATTTTATAAAGAGTGAATTACAAACATTGTGTTACCAAAAATAACACCCGTAGTCACTCGATATAAAAATCTCAATAATAATTTTTAACTTGCAAACTATGTACACAGATGATAAATGGATAATGACATTTTTCATGCGCATGTTCAGTGATATAGACACTGCTGCAATTTAGATTAAGTTAATAAAAATGTTTGGCTAATAGTGGAACATCTAAAACACCTTTAAAATACTAGTCTAATCAGTATCACAACTATTCCAGCAATCACAATTAATAGATAAATATGTTGGTCCCGAATTTGGATAAAACATGAATGTGTTTAAGAAGTTAAAAACAAGTTTCACGCTATATCCATTTGACAATTAGTAACATCATTTACATTTTTTCAACGTTTATAATTCTTATTAGAAATGAATCAAAGAATCAAAAAAAAAATAGTTGTGGAAAACTATCTCAATTGAATGACAAATAAAACTCTCATAAAAATGAATCAAAGCTTGTTAGTTTAGCTTATAATTCAAAGAGAAGATGATTATATCACTATAATATATTTTATTATATTTTTGTGTTAAGAATCTCTATTTCTCTCTTTACATCAATGTTTAAAAACCGGGATTTTAATTGACCCGGTCGAGCCACCAGATCACGGTTCAACCGGGGTTTTCACTCAAAAGCGGCTTCTGGTAACGACCATAACTTTTGAACCGTAACTCCGTTTTCAGCGAATTACCTGTCAAAACGACCACTTCACGGTTCTACCGGTCGGGTCAACCCTACTTGTGTTTATATAGGTGGGTAAAAGTGAAGTCACATATGTGCAGTAGGTTACGTGTTAACTATCTAGTGGAAGAGTACATCTTTCTACACAGTGCTTCCATATGTAGCTTCACTTTCAAAGTACTTTAGTGAATAGTTAACTCTAGTATTTCACATTTTTAGCAATCACTATTGTACTTGTTTGATTTCCTTTTAGTTTTTTTTTGTTTTTAGAAAGTTCCTGCCTATATTTCAAGTCTGGCTTTGAAAGAGTATACTAAGTGAGAGAGACTTTGTCAGATATCAGTGATTCAAATGTTATTTGTAGCTCAGGTACTTTACTCATTGATGAAGCTCAACGAGGTAAAGTATATCATATCTTGACTTGGTCTTCGAAGTCCCTGAAGCTTGTTGTTGAACGAGCTTTATAGAACACTCAATGACTTCTCATCAGGGAGTATACTACTCACTGATTCTTCAGGTGCTTTTTCAGTGAGTAACATACCTACTAATTTTCATCAGTGAGTAACTCCATATATTTTATGTTCAAATATTATCAAAGACTATTGGGTCAAATTTTTGGCCCAACAATTTCACTCTATTTGAATATAAAAATAGTTTGAGTTATCATCTTCTTTGGTTCAGGGCTTCACTTTCTACCTCAGGAAATGGTGGGACTAACTTTTGTCTTTGAAGAACTTTAAAGATGACTCCCTTAGTGTATTCACTCAGGGATGAATTCTACACTTATGTTATGTTATGTTCAAATCATAGTCAAAGACTACTGAGCACTGAAATGGCCAACAATAAATATCCCCTATTTGGAAATACAAATAACCTAAGTGTTTTCAGATGTAAGTAAGCATAACAACTTCTTCTTACTTTCTGAATTACAACAAAGAACTAAACAAAAACAGTAAAGCTTGATTTTTTTTAGGTTGCTGAACTTTATTTAAACTTCATGTTCATGGACCTTTCGAGGTTCAAGGACCTTTCCAGCTTCATGTTCAGTGACCATTATCATGTGTGTATTATTCTCCATGATGGTCCTTTGTCCCATTACCTCTCATTAGTGACATATTTTCAACAGAAATAGCTCATTCCTTCTTTTTCTTGTTAGGAGGATTTGGTCATAGGTTTAAATAAAAAAGTTGTAGACTTTTTGTAAAGGATTTATGTGAGATTTTTTTGTGGAGGGACTGGTGTGGATTTTGGTTTGTGAAGGTTTTGGTATTTTTTATTTTTACTTCATTTTTTTATTTTCTTTTTGTTTTTTCGTTTTAGGTTTTGGTGAGATTTTTATTTTATTTTATTTTATTTTTTTTTGGTGAGAAGATTTTGCTAAGAGGTTTTGGTGAATGATTTTTTATTTTTTTTATTTTTTTTATTTTTTTTTTTTTTTTTTATGTTTTGGTGAGAGGATTTTTTGTTTAGAGGTTTTGTTTATGGAGGCTCTGTGAATGGTTTTGTTTGTGGAAGTTGTGGTGAATGTGCTTGGGTATATGAAGTGGTCAATTCAAACGTGTTTATAAAAGTATCCCCCCCCCCCCCCCCCCCTTTTTTCAAAAGTTGCAACTTTAGCTGCAATTTTGAAGTAAACCTACTTTGATTGAATTTTGACCAAGTTCATGTGTGTGAATTTGACACACAACTGACTTCTTAGAACCACTTTTCATAAAGTTTTTCAATTGAGCCCAAACAATGGTATAATTTTCATTTTTTTAATAAAATTTTGAAAGTTATTAATAGGCAAACAAATATGGATTATTGAGATTAATCCACCTATAGTACTCTCATAGCACTTGTTAGTCCTGAATATGGATAAAACATGAATGTGTTTAAGAAGTTAAAAACAAGTTTATCGCTAGACCCATTTGACAAATTATAATACCATTCGTACTTTTTAATGTTTATAATTCTTATTTGAAATGAATCAAAGAATTACAAGTGATAGTTACGAACTTGCTGAATACTGTCCCAATTGAATGACAAATGAAACTCTCCTAGAAATGAATCAATGCTTGCTAGCTTAGTTTATAATTCAAGGAGAAGAGGATGCTATCACTAAAACATTTTTTTTTCTTTTTTAGAATATTTAATTCTCTCATTATAAACTACTACTCCATCCGTCTCAAATTTATTGTCCCCATTTGACCTTTTAAGTCTTTTTTTTTTCATCTTTGACTTTAAATATTTTTGTTTGTGTAATATAATAACTGATGCAAAATATATGACTGGATTCGGTTTTAAATGTATTTCATTAGTATATTTTTTATCAAGTATTATATAACACAAAAAAAAAATACTTATGGTCATAGTTATAAAAGAAAGACTTAAAAAGTCAAACGAGGATAATAAATTTGAGACGGAGGGAGTAGTATTTATATACGTGGGTAAAAGGAAAGTCACATGTGTGTAGTAGGGTAAAAGATTACATCTTTCCACATAGTGTTTTTATATGTAGCTTCACTTTTAAAGTACTTTAGTAGGAATAGTTAATTTAACTATTTAACCTTTTTAGTAACCATTATTGTACTTGTTTGACTTTGCTTTTTTGCTTTTAGAAAGTTTTTGTCCATATTTCAAGCCTGAATTTGAGAGAGCATATGACGTCCTTGAAGCTTGTTGTTGAACGAGTTTAAACAACACTCATTGACTTCTCATCAGGGAGTAAACTACTCACTCACTATGGAGTAAACTACTCACTCACTGATTCTTAAGTAAGTAACACACTCACTGATTCTTCAATGAGTAACATACTCAGTAATTCTTATCAGTGAGTAACTCATGATGTTTTATGTTCAATTATTGTCAAAGACAATTGGGTCAAATTTACAATAGTTGGAAAATAGGCAAATAGAAGAAAGTAAGTGGTCATTTTAAAATAGCCATAAAATCTACTTTACATATAATTTCATAATCATATGTGAACAAGCCTATATACGCCTAAGGCGTTAAAATTAATAGAACCTCAGTGACTTATCGACCCAATTTGTTGCGGCATATTACATTTGTGAGCACATTTTGTTTCATAATCTAGAGGTTGTGGGTTCAAGCCTCGCTAGAAGTATTTGTTAAATATATTGCAAGAGTGATATAGGGTGTAAAAAATGAAAAACTAATACATCCAAAACCAAGCATTAACTTTGTTGATCTATATATCTTTGTGTAAAAAGTTATCCATCAAAATGAAGGAATAATAAGTAGGGATAATACCTAACATGCCCCAGTTGCTCAATTGATTTGCTTATTTGCCCCAGAATTCGGAGTTTCTTAATTTAGACCGGGTAACTGGGCATATCGACTCATATGATGACAAGTGTCATCCAGTTGCCCAAAAAATGCACAATTTGCTAAAAAAAAATACACAACTAGCCCAAAAAATAATCTGAAAAGTGACACTTGTCAATTGCAAATTTCATTTGCCCAAAAACTACAGGTTGCCCTGGTATAAGTTAAGAAACTCCGAATTTTGGGGCAAATAATCAAACGCATTGGACAACTGGGGCATATTAGGAATTATCCCTAATAAGTATGTCAAATCGTTACTTAAATGGCAAAATGTTAGACAACACTATATACAACATTGAAAAATACTCCATGCTTCTCATAATAAGTGTTTACTTTCATATTACACAAAGTTTTAGAAAATCCTATTAATTATACTTCTTACCAATTAAATATTATATGTACTCGCTAAAGTTTATTTTTCATTGATAGAAATATAAAGTTGACACTTATTAGAGGATATTCCAAAATAGCATAATGGATACTTAATAAAAGACGATAGAACAAACAAAAGAACATAATCAAGAAAGAAATCCTACATTTTTGGGAGAATGAAATTAACACCATAAATGTGCACACAGAAACAACTTTGAACTTTGTAAACTGAAAAAAGGTGGTTCATATTTGTGTTTCAATAGCAGGTTCTCACATGTCCGCACAATTCAGCCAAAATTATTGAAGAACAAGTTTATTATAGATTTTTTATATGACAAAAAAAGGATAGGTTTGACTAGCTTGTAGCTTCGTTGACCATGATAAAGTCACACAGTCAAAGTCAAAGCATCCATCCAGGGACTATTCCATTGACATTCTGTCCACTTGTTGATGCTGTTATTTGGCCTGAACCTATTGTGTTATACCTGCATATGTATTTTGACTATAGAGATTAGTAAAAGTTTTAAGAATCACAACTAGAAACAAAAGGAGGTATATACGCTTCAGTACGCTAGCAAACCATTATCAGCAGTTTTCTAAGCCTATCGACAATGGGCATAATCACAACAAAAGAGAAAGAAATAAGCCTAGTTAAGGGTTGTATGAATGTGTTGGCAGCCTGATTATCATGACATAAGTCCCAATAATCAGTTTTATGGAGTAGTATGATCGAATCCAGTTATGATTTTTGAGTTTTTAGATAAAAAGAAATTTTAGTAACAAGTTGCACACCAAAACTGAACTGAAATTATAAGACATATAGATTACAAAGCTAATCATTTTATGAAACCTTATTGCAAGTCATGCGTAACCATTTTGAAAACGGACATACAATCACTCGTGTACTATCTTTCATTAATGTTACAATTATTCACTTTGTCGAGTACTCGAGTATGCATAATTTGTTAAAACATCATGACAAGAAAGTTGTTATATGAATGATCATGTCAAAAATGTTTTCCGTCCATTGAATATGCCATCAAAGATGAGGTGTCACAACATTTAATCTTGTTTTCTTTTCGTGTTTAACTCATTTATCATATGTCACCTCATCAGATGAAAAGTTTGATGGTACATATATATTTAGTAAAAATTATATTTCAAACCATTGTCATGGAGTTTACATTTTTACCTTTTGGATAAACAAGTACCACATGAACTTTTATTGAATGGAACTATATTATTTTGGCAATAATCAAATGAGACTTATGATTAGCCATAAACCTGACATGTTTGTCAAATTAGCTATAAGTACATCCTTCTATTTACAAACACTTATACAACTCTAAATAAGTATGGGAAAATTAGTGCTTCTGGTGAAAAAATATATATTACCCGATTTGCAAATTGGAGTTGCAGTCTAGAGGCTGAAAGAAGCCTTGAGGTTCAGGATGTTGTTCCTGGTGTTGCTGATGATGTTGCCCATATGTATTATTACCATTTTCACCTCCGCCTCCAGCCCATGATGGTCCTGCCTGGTTTTCTGCATAATATTCCTCTAACTGCAAAAACAACAATTATATTCAATTAATTTCTATAATCCAGCTGTATTAATGTGATTATGGATATCCTTACCTTATTCTGCAAGGCTTTATTAGCTTCAAGCCACATCCTTTCCTGTAATTGTCATTGATTTGGCACGTAAATTAGTTATGTAACATGCATGCTCGAGCTTAAGCACAATTCAAAAGTTGAAAGTTAGAACTATGATACCTTAACTTGAAGATCAGATAGCCTATCCAGCATGGATTGAGTCTGCATAAATAATAAGCATAAGATCATACATTAACTTCAAATAATAACAAATCAAAAGATCATAAACACATTTTTTCTATTGAACAGTGAAGAAAATTACATAAAAAAAGAAAAGAAAAGAAGTAATTTAGCGATTGAGAAGCTAGAGAGTAGAAAGCAATACAATTACAAAGAAAACAAGATGTTAAGGGTGCGTTTAGTTAGAGAAAAAAAAAAAAAAAAAAAAAAAAAAAAAAAAAAAAACCTTCTAATTTTCTATTTCTAGTTTTGTAAAAGTTTGGAAGAGAAATTTATCTCCATAAAATACTTGAAAATATAGAAAATGCGTTAAGTTGATGTTTGTATTTTCTATTTTGAAAAAGGGGAGGGAGGCTTTTGAGTTACAAAGGAAAACAAGAAAACAACCAAAATTTGTTTTGTAATTTTCCTGTTAAGTTAGGAAATAAGGGATTTTAGTTTTGTGGAGTTTGTTTTTTTTTTTTTTTTTTTTTTTTTTTTTTTTTTTTTTTTTTTGGAAACAAAGCGATTTGAACGCGTTTTATTTATTTTTAATGTACAAAATATTTTGTGAAAAACACGGGTGTTTTCCTCTAACTAAACGCAACCTAAGTAACATTACAACATCTATTTCTTGGATCAACACAGAAACTTGCAATTTCACTCAGACGCGTTTGGATGTGCGTCTAACAACTTTTGAGACAGATTTGTAGATTTAATCAGTTGAATAACTGACTCTGGAAACACATGATCAGATTCTGAAGTTAAGTAGAAAGACACACAAAAAATATACCCTTATTGATCGGATTTGCCTCAGAGTTGAGTCAAGTTGGCGCTCGAGTTGCTCAAGTTCTTTTAAATTCAATGGCCCAAGATCTTCCCCAAAAAGTTGCCTGAAATATGCGCATACAAGTTTCACATACATATAAATCTTGATTAAGAGTTTCATTAAATTTTTTCATCATGATTTGTTACACACACACGCACGATACTTGCCTCTGGTATTGTTGAAGAGACTCGTATTTAGCTTTCAGTTTCATGTACTCCTTGTAGCTGCTTTGCTAAATGATCAAAACAAGGAAAATATTATTATTTAAGGCTAAATTAAGGATATGCAAATCTTGGTAATGAAATGATATTTCAAATTATACCTCAGCATCATTTGCTGTTCGGCTGACTTCCATTGAGCTATAAGTGCAATTTTGATATCTTTCGAGCATCTTGAGCATACTGATAAAAAAAATGATCTATGTCAAAATAAAATAAAATAAATGTTTCCTTGTTAAAATAGCTCTAGCTACAATCCCATGAAAGTTAGCTTTTAACTGAAAGGTGTATATGTTAGTTTCTTGTCTTCTATTTTCTTTTTCGGAAATTAACTCTTGCTTCAAATGAACACATTACCATAACCATCAATATTAAAAGCTTGTTTATTCATATTTTATATATGCAATGTCTTATTTACTCCAAATTCAACTTGCAAAAATAGAATGTAATATTGTTATAGTTTTAACTCTAGATAATGAACTGCAATATGCTATTGCGCGCCGTGAAATTTAGAGGGCAAAAGATGAAGACACTCATCTCCAGCATTACTCCGTAACTTAAGAAAGAGGCCTTATTTCCTTCGCATTTAGAGGAACACCGGAACACCACATATGACTTTGAAAATTAATTGATGCAGCTTGTTAAATGAAAAACAAGAGTAAATCTATTTTTTCTAGAAGATATTGTCAAGGTTTTCAAAACAACCTTAATTTTAAATATTTCATTCTAAGGTTATTTTTAACATTATTATCTTGAAATTTTAAGTAGATTGGTGGACAAAAGTAAAATTAAATTTGTAGAATGAAAACTTTTGAAAAGGCTATTTTTATGCAGAGATGGTCTAAATCTTCAAATATAGTAACCAATGTTTATATGTGTCGGATCTTGGACAAATCACATATATCTAGCTAGATTGAACTAGACAGTAGTGAGGAGTGAATAGCTAGGGTTTATCAGATTGATCAATGAGTTTAACATTGATGCTAATTAATCATTAGTTTCCTAATCCAAAAAGCACCTTACATTGATGTGAAATAAAAAAGTACAAAAAAAAATCTATGTTTCAACCTTTTTGTCTTTGAAAATTGTGATCAAAATTAGGGTTCCAAGAGAAGAAGAATAAAGAAAGATTTTCTTCTTTCAGTCTATGAATTCAATGAGCTACTAGCTCCAATCCCAACCAAGATCTTAACAAAATTAATATACAATTAAACACTAATCAATTCTACTCTATAATTATAACAGACTGAAACTAAAAAGATAGAACTAGACTTGAAATCAAAATAGAATAGTTAAGTAAAGATAAACACAAAGATCCATCAGTTTTTTCATGTATTCAGAAAATTTACTTTTTTCACAAATTCAATCAAGACTCAAAAAGCAAATTCATCTCCAAGTTCTATTTTTTCAATTCACTTACATAAATTCACTTTCTTTTTTTAGATTTATAAAGACAAGATCTAGTTAACTCAAAACTCACTAAACCTAAATTCAACCCTTAACAAGAAACCTTGAAAATTATCAAACCACTACACTTATTATTAAACAAAATTTCCGACTTTTTAGCTGACTAATTCACGATTCTAAAAAATACTGCTCAAATTTACACCAATCTAAACACAAGATCATCAAGAAACACAAAACCACTATCAGATCTACAAAAAAACACACACATAGTAAAGTTGTTAAATAAATTACTTGGAAGTACTGCAGAACTCATAAAGCTTTCCTCTATTTGAGAAGATGATAAGAGCAACTTCAGCATCACAAAGAACAGAGAGTTCATAAGCTTTCTTCAAAAGCCCATTTCTTCTCTTAGCAAAAGTCACCTGCCTGTTTATTTTATTCTCAATTCTTTTCAATTCAACTCTTCCTCTACCCATTTTTATTACTTCAAATACTTTTTCTCAACCAAATTCAAAGATTTTTATATATTTGGATACCCTTTTGGATCTTATTAAATGGGTCAATTTTCTTTTTTGAAATTGATTGAAGTATTATTACAAACCAAGATTATAGTACCAAAAAAAACACACCAAAAATATTATTATTTTTTGGGTTTTTTAAGATGTTTATTGTTTCATTTTTTATACCCAGATATGAAATTTAGGGTTGGTGTTGTTTCCATCTTCAAAGCTACATGATTTTTAACCTATTTAAGAAACACAACCAAGCAAGCATCATTTCATGGTGGGTAAGTACCACTCGCAGTGAGGCGCGTGCGGAAGACGGTTGCGTGAGGCAATGATGGAGGACAGCGCGTGGGTGGAGTCAATGTGAATTATTAGTTTTTGCTGATAAAAGACATCAACATATGTCACCAACCTTAAATAGGTAGCACACGTGTCGAGTCATGACAGGTCGATATCATAGGGCTTCTTTTGTTTAATTTTTTTCACTTACTTTTGCTTTGTGCGTACAGATTTTTGTAAAATAACCTTTATCGGACATGGTGTTAAATTTTTTACAGGCATGGTGTTTGATTGATTAATTTTTTTTTTTTTTTTTTTGGGTAAAGTGTCTTCCGCCCGGTAAATATACTAGATTAATGTTTCAAAACGAGGCAGAATATTTTAAATAGTGTCTATTTTAATAAGCTAAAGATTTTAAAAATAACGAAAGAGCGTTGGAGTCATTGATAAAATCTTAAGCTTCAATCTGTATCCCAACAAAGAATATTCAATCTCTTTTTGCTCTTCACCCAAGAGACAGCAACATAAAGTTAGCCATGAGTGAACATTGGAGTTTGGAGAAACTGTTGAAAAATTTAGTGCACTTGTGGGATTAGTTCACACCTTGTAATGGGTTTAGAGGTCTAGAGTGTACACTCATAAAGTTCCTGACTACTCTGACTCTGATAAGTGGTTTGATATTTCCGATGTACTCATCAAGGAGTAACTCATCAGAAGGTGTAATCCTTCAGCGATTTATCTCATCAGCAAGTGGTGTCCATCAAAGACTGAAACCATCAGCAACATGCTGATGAGTGTTTCTGATTGGTGAACTATGACTCAGCTGGAAGTTTACTTGTAACGGCTTTGACCTATTCAAGTGGCAGTTAAAAATGCATTAATGGCCATGTTTAATTGGTCGTGTAACTACTATTAGCTATAATAGGGATAATTATGAGGCAATTAATGGGCCAATTAATCCTCATAATTCCATTTGACTAGCTATGAGTATTTTCCTATTTATACTGGAAATCAATTATGCATGAGTAATATATAATACAGAGAACATAAACACTTGGATGCGCAGGGTTATTGATTTGTGCCTAAATCATTAACATGCATTTGGCCTTATCCCAAGTAGATATTCGTGATACCCAGGCATTATGGTCGAATAGTTTACTTTGGAAAGTGATAACACTATTCTAAGTGATATCCGGTAACAATTCATTGGTACGTAGTTATGTCATTGATTATCTTCACCCTGTTCTGGGCTCACCTCAACCAACAATCAAAGTAAACTATTTTGTAATAATCAATGGCTGATGTGCTATGAAACACATGGCTTCAAACTTTACCAAGCTTGACAAGTTTGAAGGAGTGGACTTTAGAAGATGGCAGAAGAAGATGCACTTCTTGCTTTCTAGCATGAGTGTGGTATATGTTTTGAGCACACCAATTCCTGATGATGGGGATGATGCTATTGTGGAACATATGAGGAAAAGGAGCAAATAGGAGAATGATGATTATATTTATAAAGGTTTAATCCTCAATGATATGTCTGATTCTCTCTTTGATATTTATCATAGTGTTGAATCTTCCAAAGAACTATGGGATTCCTTGGATGCCAAATATATGGTAGAGGATGCATCAAGTAAGAAGTTTCTTGTAAGTAATTTCACAAATTACAAAATGACTGGTTCAAGACCAGTTATGGAACAATACAATGAACTTCTTGGTATACTTGAAAGGTTTACACAACATAAAATGAACATGGATGAGGCTATTTTAGTTTCTTGTATCATTGACAAACTATCTCCTTCTTAGAAAGATTTCAAGCATACCTTGAAACATAAGAAGGAAGAACTGACTCTTGTTTAGTTGGGCAGTCATCTACGTATTGAGAAATCCCTCAGGGCGTAGGATAATGACAAGCCAAAGAGCAACAATGTTGCGGGTTCATCTGTTGTCAATATGGTGGAGCATAACAACTCCTCCAGGTACAATGACAACAAAGGCAAACGTAAACATCATGATAACACAAGGGCTGATCCTAACAAGAAGGCAACACCTACTTGTTGGAAATGTGGCAAAACTGGTCACATTAAAAGGGATTGCAAAGGTGTTAAGATTGGTGGTAAAGCAAATGGTTCAGGCACTAGTGGCTCAAGGAGTGGTGGTTCTACTAACTCGCTCAAAGGTTAGAATACGTTTAATAAATCTTTTCAGGTTTATTATGTTACATATGTATCTGAATCTAACTATGTGCAGGAAATGAGTCAACAGCCCTAGTGCATGGTCGTGGTTGTGTAGATCTTAATTTTAGTTCTGGAAAGATTGTAACTTTGTTTAATGTTATTAATATTCCTGATATAAGGAAAAACTTGGTTTCAAGTAGTGTTTTGAATAATCATGGATACAAACAAGTTATTGAATCTAATAAATTTATATTATCTAAACATGGTGTGTTTATTTGTTTTGGATATTTGTGTAATCAAATGTCCAGGCTTAATATTGTTAATTCAGCCATTATGTCAACCTCTAAACTGAATGACTCTACCTCTGGCATGCTAGACTTGGCCATGTACACTATAAAAGGATGCAAGATATGTCTAAGGATGGGTTAATCCCAACATTTGACATGGACACTTTAAGTGTAAAACTTGCATGTTGACCAAAATTACTAAGAAACCTTTTCAAGGTGTAAAATGTGAGACTGAGCTCTTGGAGCTTATACACAGTGACTTGTGTGATTTGCATGACACTCCCTCATTGGGGAATAAGAAGTACTTTGTGACATTTATTGATGATGCTTCTAGGTTTTGTTATGTCTATCTGTTACATACCAAAGATGAAGCATTAAATAAATTCAAAGTATTTAAAGCTGAAGTTGAGTTGCAACTTGGGTCCCTGATCAAAAGGTTCAGGACTGATAGAGGAGGTGAATGCATGGATCCTTTGTATTTTCATTCTGTTGGTATAATCCATGAAACGACTGCTCCTTATACTCCTCATCAAAATGGTATCTCTGAAAGGAAAAACATGGTACTAAAGGAGATGGTTAATTCCATGTTGTCCTATTCAGGACTGAGTCAAGGATTCTGGGGTGAAGCTATGTTAACAGCTTGCTATTTATTAAATAGGGTTCCCAATAAAAGGAAAAAGGTTACCCCTTATGAACTCTGGACTAAATGGAAACCCAACCTAAATTATCTCAGGGTTTGAGGATGTAGGGCAGTTGTCAGACTCCCTGATCCAAAGTTGAAAACTTTGGGTAAAAGAGGCATTGAATGCATCTTTGTTGGATATGCTGAGCATTCCAAGGCATACAGGTTCTATGTTATTGAACTTAATGAATTTGTTTCAATTAACTCAATAATTGAATCAAATGATGCACTCTTTGATGAGAATATATTCTCGTTAGTCCCTAGACCAAGTCAGAGAATTCCAAATGGAACTAATGAAATTGGTCTATCAGAGGTCTCTGATGAGGTTGTGGTTCAGCAACCTGAGCCTGAGCTTAGAAAAAACAAAAGGGTCATGAATCCAAAATCATTTGGACCTTTGTTTCAATTATACTTAATTGAAGGAACAAAGGATGAGGTCTCTGACCAATACTAGCTCCTATTGCTTCATTGTTAAGGATGATCCCAAAACATCTGAAGAAGCAATGAAGTCCCAGGATGTTGCTTTCTGGAAAGAAGCAATAAATGATGAGATTGACTCCATCATGGGCAACAACACTTGGGTGTTGGTTGATCTACCACCAGGTTGCAAACCACTTGTTGCAAATGAATTTTCAAAACGAAAATGAAGGTAGATGGAACTATTGAAAAGTTCAAGGCTATACTAGTCATTCAAGGCTTTAAACAAAAGTCAGGAATAGACTACTTTGCTACTTATGCTCCAGTGGCACGTATCAGTACCATAAGATTGTTGATTGCTTTGGCATCAATTCACAATCCGATTATTCATCAGACGGATGTAAAGACAGCTTTCTTGAATGGTGAATTGGATGAGGAGGTTTATATGAACCAACCTCAGGGCTTCATCTTACCTGAAAATGAAAACAAGGTGTGTAAACTGATTAAGTCCTTATATGGACTGAAACAGGCACCTAAGCAATGGCATAAAAAATTTGATGAAGTGGTTTTGTCTAGTGACTATTTACTCAAGCAGTCTGACAAATGTGTATATTGTGGAAAACTAGAAGGGGGGGGGGGGGGGTTGAATAGTTTTACGTCTTTTTAATTTGTTATAAAAGATTGTTTGAAAGTTTTCTTTGTTTTCAAAAATTTAGATTCGATGCTATATGAAATCAAGTCATGCACAATATGAACAACACTAAATATGTACGATAAAGCAATAATAATGTAAGTAAAGAAATAGATGAGAGTTGGAAAGATCGAACCGCGAGACAAGAGATTTATAGTGGTTTGGCTACAAGGTCACCTTCCTTGCCCTACTCCACTCCCCGAGCACCTAAACCTTACACACCAATTTACACACCACAACTACGTCACAACTTATTCACACCTTCTACACAACTACTTCACACTTATTCACTACTTAATCACAACACTTCTTCACACCTATCTCATTCACACCAATCTTCTTCACACCTATCTTCTACACACCAATCTTCTTCACATCAATTTTCTTCACACCAATCTACTTCCTAACTCTTCTTCTTAACAACTAACTACTAACCAATCACACTATATATATATATATATATATATATATATATATATATATATATATATATATATATATATATATATATATATATATATATATATATATATAACTAAACTATCTTCTAACAAATATTCACAACTAATCACACAATGATATAAATACAATGATGATGCTTTAACAACTTAGATGTGGAGGTCACAACAAGTTGTAATACTTCTTGTCTTGAGGGATAGAAGTATTCTTCTCTTGCACTTGAAAGAATAATGTTTGGATCACTTTGAAACAAAGATTTAAGAATATATGATCAAAGGATTAAGAGAATAGAAATGGAGATCTAGAACAGAAAGTTTAGGAGTGCAAAAGGTGAGAAAAATTCCAGATTTAAGGTGGTATTTATAGGCAACAAAATCTGATAACAGGAGCGTGCCGGTCCCCTTAAATCATGGCCGGCCCCCTTAAAATTAAGGGGACCGCCCCTTATAATTAAGGGGGCCGCCCAACTGTAACGGCCAGATTTTTTGTTTTTTAGTGGGGAAAGTTTATTTGATGAAAAACTAACTGATTTTGGTTAAAAATTTGAATTCATATATTTAGTATGAATAAAATATTTTTCTTTATTACCAAAAGTGTTTTTCAAAAATATATAATATGTTTATATAATTAAATAAACTTTGTAACACTTAATTAAATTTCCCTTTGATCATAAATTGCACTAAACACTTTGTTTATTCATACCTTAAGTAATTTGGATGTAAAGAGAATGTTAATCACTAAATACTTGTTTATGTCACAAGTTTTAGTTCTATGAGTTTATATTTTGTAATAATCAAAACATAGAGATATTGATAATATGTTAATAATGTTTTTAGGCATTATTTATGTCAACAATCTCCCCCTTTTTGATTATTACAAAACCTGAAACTCAATAGGTCTAAAACTTGTTTTTAGACAAGTATTATAGAGTTTACATTTCTCTTCTACCCCTTTTTGTAAAATCAAAAAGGTTAAGCCGAGTAAGCTTCGTGAAAGAAGTTTAAATGGGTAGAATGCTCCCCCTTGATGTATACTCCCCCTCATTTGAGAGCACCAAGGGAACGAGCTATGGAAATCGTGGCTACAAAAAATATGTGAAGAGTAAAAGACACATATACATGCAAAGCAACAATTATGCAAATAAAAATAGATTCATTCAAGCATCATGGAAATGATTAGCATTACAACATTCAATATGCTTGAAGTATATTGATTACAATAAAACAAAAGAAGATACATAGACCTATATTGCCTAAGAGAGCACTTGGACTTGCTTGCAACCCATGGTTGATTGTTTTATTTGCTTGAAGGGGAACATAAGCATAAAGCTTAGTTGTTAGATGGAGAGGGATATGGAGTGGGGTATGGAGTGGAAGAGGTGGATCTTACGATGTTGTATTGAGTTAAGGGTGGTATAGGATGAGGACGAGTGAGGAGATATTCAATCCAAGAAATATCTTCACTCAAGTATAGAATTTGTTTTTGAAGGAAGATGCAACAAGGGCAATAGTGAGTGTGGTTTGTAACTTGATCCAAGTTGAGAGAGTAGGGTAGACAATTGTTATAGGGTGATGATGGAGGTTGCCCTTTGTTGCGTTGTGCAAGGTGCATAGCATTGAGATCACTAAAATCATGGATTTGGGTTATTTCATCACGGAACTTTTACTTTTCCGTGGCAATGCGGAGAGAGTCATTGTGTTGATATGGATGAATTGGGTTTGTGTAGTTGGAATTGTAGTTTGATGGTTGATCAAACTTGTATGGATCATTATAAGTGGTTGGAGGATGAGATGAGTGGTTTGGCATGAAGGAAGATGTTTGGCCAATGTTGTATGGTTTGTAAAGAGGATCAAATGAATGTCCTTGTAAATTTGGTGTAAAGTTTGGGAAGTAAGTGGTTGGAGGTGTTGAGTGATTTCCAACTTCATTGGTTATGATGGATTTGTTTCGAGGGCTTTTTCTTCGCCAAACGGGTTTTTCCGTCATCCTTGCTAGCCTTAAGGCTTTTGGTTTTGGTTTGTTTGGAGAAATCATGAAGGGATGAATGGAGAGTGTTGAAGATTGGGGATATTTATAGTGTAAGATTTGTGTGTTTATGGATGGATAAAGTTTGTTTGGGAGATTGGGACAAAATATGTTGGTGAAAAATGGGAAATGTAGGTTGAAATGGGCTAAAAAGCAGAAAAGATTCTGTAAACCCGTCCAGCAGATGGCCGGTCCCCTTAATTAGGGGCGGTCCCCTTAAAATTAAGGGGGCCGCCTTACATAATTAAGGGGGCCACCCATCTGATGATTCCCAGATTGTCAGAAATGGGTTTTTGGCAGAAAATTTACAGAAAGGTTGTGTTTTTGGATTTGGATTCAAGCAAGTTCAATTTCTTTAGGAAATATAGCATCTAATCTAATCAAGATATAACATGCATGCAAAAACACTTAAGCAAAAGAGCAAATAAGCAACAAATAATAAGCTAAAGGAGACAAATAAAGGCAAGAGCACTAAATCATCCTAAGGCAACTATCTTAGATCAAAGGCAAAGGCAACTAGTGAGTCAAAAATCTAGTGATGAAACAAGATGACAATGTTATGAGTGATTTTGTCCTAGTGTGTGCCTATATGCAACAAATGTGGAGTTGTGATTGTTTCGACTCCTAAATGCAAAAAAAAAAAAAAAAAAAAAAAAAAAAAAAAAAAAAAAATCTTAAGAAACAATCTAAAATCTCATTGATTCGATTTTTGCTCGATCATGAATGTCAAAGATATATATTAGATTATATACCTTGACAATTTATGTGAGAGTTTATTCATGATTTTGAAAAAATGTTTTTAGCATTAATCAACAATAAGGAAAATGACGTTCATGTAATTTCCTAGATGTGAGAATAATTTAAAAATTAAAATTGATTGGGTTTTACAAAAGAGTATATGCAAAGAAAATAATATTTCCCAATATTTAATTTTGTGCGAAATAGATTCCTAGACTCAGAAATGGAGAAGAGGAAGAAAAGTAAATCTTATGCAAAATAAAAAAAAATCTAAATGCAATAGAATTTAGTCAACTTGTTCCATCATTCCTAATCCTAAACGCAAGTGATTGAATAATTCACGCTTAAGGGGTTTAGTGAATATATCCGCAATGTTATCTTCCGATGCAACTTTTTCTATAGATATGTTCCCTTTTTGTACATTATCCTTAAGAAAGTGGTGGCGTATTTCTATATGTTTAGTCCTAGAGTGTTGCACCGGATTTTTACTTAAATCTATCGCACATTTGTTATCGCACATAATGGGAACGTTTTCTAACCTAATGCCATAGTCTATAAGAGCTTGTTTCATCCATAGTGCTTGTTGACATGCCTTTCCAGCGCTTACATATTCAGCTTCGGTGGTAGAAATAGCAAGAGCGGTTTGCTTCTTCGAAAACCAAGATGTTAGACAACATCCCATAAACGTGCAAATACCGCTAGTGCTTTTTCTATCTACGTAGTCTCCCGCATGATCTGAATCCGCATAGACGATGGTTTCTATGTTGGATCCCTTAGGATACCATAATCCTAAGTGTATAGTGCCTTTAATGTATCGGAAGATACGTTTAACCGCTTCTAGGTGAGAGGTTTTGGGATCCTCTTAAAAACGGGCACAAAGGCAAACACTAAACATGATATCGGGTCTACTTGCCGTCAAGTATAGTAAACTACCTATCATTCCTCTATACTTGGTGTTATCTACGGACTCACCTTCATCATCCTTTGTGAGTTCTACTTCCGTAGACTTGGGAGTTTTCATGGGTTTTGAGTCTTTTAGGCCAAATTTCTTAAGCATTTTCTTAATGTACTTAGATTGGTTAAAGAATATTCCATCTTCTAATTGTTTTATTTGTAATCCTAGGAAGAAGTTAAGTTCACCCATCATACTCATCTCAAACTCATCATGCATGATTTTGGCAAATTCATCACACATGTCTTGACAAGTCGATCCAAATATAATGTCATCAACATATATTTGAACAATGATGAGATTTGGGTCTTTCCTTTTAGTGAAAAGAGTGTTATCTACCATTCCCATGGAATAATCATGTTTAATAATGAAAGCTTTTAATTGATCATACCAAGCTTTGGGAGCTTGTTTGAGTCCATACAAAGCTTTCTTTAACTTATAAACATAATCAGGTTTTGCGAAGTCAATGAATCCTGGAGGTTGTGCCACATATACCTCCTCATTGATAAAACCGTTATGGAATGCACTTTTCACGTCCATTTGGAATAACTTAAAATCTAGGGTGCATGCATAGGCAAGTAATATCCTAATAGATTCTAATCTAGCTACGGGGGCATAAGTTTTGTCATAATCAATTCCTTCTTGTTGATTATAACCTTGGGCAACTAACCTAGCTTTATTCCTAGTAACTATTCCATTTTCATCTAACTTATTCCTATATACCCATTTAGTTCCTATGATAGTCATATTCATTGGATTTGGGACTAATTCCCAAACATCATTTACCTTAAATTGATTTAATTCTTCCTGCATAGCTATAACCCAACTTTCATCTTTTAAGGCCTCATTAATATTCTTAGGTTCTATTGCTGAGAGGAAACAAAAGAAATTATTTTTATCTTGGGCTTGTGACCTAAGGGTTATTTGGTTAAGATGTCCTATTATATTATCTAATGGATGTGATCTAGATTCTTTAACATTTGCAATTTCGTTATTTCCTAAGTTAATGTCTTCATTATCATTTCCTATGGGTTTTGTTTTACTAACCTCAATAGCTTCATCTTCGACTAAGTCATCATCTTCTAAAGGTAAAGTTTTAGGAGGTGGTGGTGTTTCATCAAATGTTATATTTAGTGATTCTTCTACTTTCATGGAGTGTTTGTTAAGTATTATATATGCTTTACTATTTTGTGAGTATCCTAAAAATATTCCTTCATATGATTTTAGATCAAACTTAGTGAGGTAATCCTTAGTGTTTAGAATGTAACATTTACTTCCAAATACCCTAAAGTAGCTTAAGTTTGGTTTTCTACCTCTTAGTAACTCATAAGGAGTTTTTCCTAGAATCTTCCTAATTGATACTCTATTAATAATATATGTTGATGTATCTACAGCGTGACACCAAAATTTTTGCGGGATGGATTGTTCATTTAACATTGTTCTACTCATTTCTTGTAGTGTCCTATTTTTTCTTTCTACTACGCCATTTGATTGAGGAGTACGAGGAGCGGAGAAATTGTGAGATATTCCATTAAAATCACAATATTTTCCGAATTGTACTTTTTTGTCAAATTCCCTACCATGGTCCGTCCTAATGGCTACTATTGTACATCCTAATTTATTTTGAATCATTTTACTAAATATTTCGAATTTTTCAAAGGCTTGGGTCTTGTCACTTAAAAACCTAGTCCACGTGTATCGTGAGTAGTCATCTACTATTACTAAGGTATATTTGTTTCATCCATAGCTCCGCACAGCGGATGGACCAAAAAGATCCATATGTAATAGTTCTAGGCACCTAGTAGTGGATACTATATTCTTATATTTGTGACTAGCATGAACTTGTTTTCCAATTTTACATGCATCACAAAAATGCTTGTCATATTTTAGATTAGGCAAGTTTCTAACTAGTTCTTTAGAGGCCCAAGATTGTATTTGTTGCATGTTAGCGTGTCCTAATCTCCTATGTTACAATGTGGAGTTTTCGTCTAGGGTCGTTAGGAATATCCTATCCTCAGGTTTTTTTCCCTAGTTTCATAACATATATGCCTCCTTTCCTAATTCCTCTACCTATAATTTTTCCATTCTTAACTATTTCGCTATCCTCTTCGGTAAAGGTAACTCTACATTTATTATCGCATATTTGTCCTATACTAAGCAAGTTATATGTTAAATTATCTACATGCTCTACATTTTCAATAGTAAGTGAGTCTTGAGAAATCATACCTTTGCCAATGATTTTTCCACGTAAGTCACTACCAAAAATAACATTACCTCCGTTGTATGCCTTGTATGTAGAGAATAGCTTGCGGTTTCCCGTCATGTGCCTCGAACATCCACTATCCTTGATCCATTCGTCAGGCTCCAACTCAATTCCTAAACATATTTCGTCGGTTCCTTTTGCCATAAAACACTTTTCGTCTCTTGGTTTTTCCACTTCTTCTTTGTCACTATCACTCCATGTTCCACTAACAAATGCGCCTTGATTTTCATAACCCGGCGGCTTTAGACATTCGCCAATGAGATGATTTGGACTTCCACATCTAAAGCACTTTCTTTTCCCGTAGTTATCACTTCTATTTCTTTGGAACGGTGTTCTTTCGTCTTGTGGTGATCTAGTGAATCTTCCTCGTCTCTAGAAAAATTTATTGAATTCTCTTACGGCCATTGCATATTCTTCGTCTTCACTCTTGTCACTTGAATCATCATCGTCACTAGGTTCCTTTTTGGCTTTTAGAGCAATGGATTTGGTTTGTTCTTTTTTGACTTTGACCGTTTCCGAATCTCTTCTTATAATTTCTTCATGGACCTTCAAGTTGCCAATTAGTTCATCTAGTGACAACGTCATCAAATTCTTTGATTCTTCAATCGCCATGACCTTAGCTCACCATTTCGGATGCAATGCCCTAAGAAATTTCCTAACACAATTTTTACTAGAAAATATCTCATCAAATGCTTTTAAACTTGTGATAATAGTGTTAAATTTAGCAAAAGCATTATCAATTGATTCCTCTTCCGGAATCGTAAATTGTTCATATTGTTGTACAAGAAGATCTATTTTGTTATCTTTAACTTGACTATTACCTTGGTGAGTAATTAGTAAAGAGTCCCAAATTTCTTTTACGGTTTTACACATAAAAATTCTTTCATATTCTTTGCATGATAACGCATTATAAATAACCTTTTTAGCCTCATTATTTTTTGCTAGTTTCTTTTTCAAATCATCATTTTGTTTTTCAAAAGATACAATTTCATCCATTTTAGTTTCAACATTATATTGAATAGGGGGAAAATCACCAAAGGTAATGACATGCCAAAGATCAAGATCTTTTGATTTCACATAAGTTTCGAATCTATTTTTCCAATATAAAAATCCATCACTTTCAAATAGTGGTGGTCTTTGCATAGATTGCCCTTCTAAATATTTTAAAGATTCCATAGATCGTTACAAGTTTTAAAATACAATATATTTTAAAAAATCTTGCTAGACGTGGCTCTTGATACCAATTGTGGAAAACCAGAAGGGGGGGTTGAATAGTTTTACGTCTTTTTAATTTGTTATAAAAGATTGTTTGAAAGTTTTCTTTGTTTACAAAAATTTAGATTCGATGCTATATGAAATCAAGTCATGCACAATATGAACAACACTAAATATGTACGATAAAGCAATAATAATGTAAGTAAAGAAATAGATGAGAGTTGGAAAGATCGAACCGCGAGACAAGAGATTTATAGTGGTTCGGCTACAAGGTCACCTTCCTTGCCCTACTCCACTCCCCGAGCACCTAACTCGAGAGTTTTCTTCACTATGTCAACAAGCTCCCTTATGGCGGAGAAAACCTTACACACCAATTTACACACCACAACTACGTCACAACTTATTCACACCTTCTACACAACTACTTCACACCTATTCACTACTTAATCACAACACTTCTTCACACCTATCTCCTTCACACCAATCTTCTTCACATCAATTTTCTTCACACCAATCTACTTCCTAACTCTTCTTCTTCACAACTAACTACTAACAATCACACTATATATATATATATATATATATATATATATATATATATATATATATATATATATATATATAAAACTAAACTATCTTCTAACAAATATTCACAACTAATCACACAATGAGATAAATACAATGATGATGCTTTAACAACTTAGATGTGGAGGTCACAACAAGTTGTAATACTTCTTGTCTTGAGGGACAGAAGTATTCTTCTCTTGCACTTGAAAGAATAATGTTTGGATCACTTTGAAACAAAGATTTAAGAATATATGATCAAAGGATTAAGAGAATGGAAATGGAGATCTAGAACAGAAAGTTTAGGAGTGCAAAAGGTGAGAAAAATTTCAGATTTAAGGTGGTATTTATAGGCAACAAAATCTGACAACAGGAGCGTGCCGGTCCCCTTAAATCATGGTCGACCCCCTTAAAATTAAGGGGACCGCCCCTTATAATTAAGGGGGCCGCCCAGCTGTAGCGGCCATATTTTTTTTTTAGTGGGGAAAGTTTATTTGGTGAAAAAGTAACTGATTTTGGTTAAAAATTTGAATTCATATGTTTAGTATGAATAAAATATTTTTCTTTATTACCAAAAGTGTTTTTCAAAAATATATAATATGTTTATATAATTAAATAAACTTTGTAACACTTAATTAAATTTCCCTTTGATCATAAATTGCACTAAACACTTTGTTTATTCATACCTTAAGTGATTTGGGTGTAAAGAGAATGTTAATCACTAAATACTTGTTTATGTCACAAGTTTTAGTTCTATGAGTTTATATTTTGTAATAATCAAAACATAGAGATATTGATAATATGTTAATAATGTTTTTAGGCATTATTTATGTCAACATATATAGCAAATTTGATGAATCTGGTAAAGGAGTCATCATTTGCCTGTATGTTGATGACATGTTGATCTTTGGCACTGACCAAAATCAGGTTGACCTGACAGAGGAATTTTTGTCACCAAGGTTCTCCATGAAGGACATGAGGGAGGCTGATGTTATCCTTGGTATAAGGATTAAACATGGAAGTAAAGGGATTTCTATCTCTCAATCTCATTATATTGAGAAGATACTAAAGAAATTCAATTACTTTGATTGTACTCCATTGAACACTCCTATGGATACAACTGAGAAGCTAATGCCTAATACTGGTAAAGCTATTTCTCAACTTGAGTATTCTATGGTGATTGGCTGCCAGATGTATGCCATGACTTGTATTAGACCTGCTATTGCTTTTGCAGTGGGTAAACTGAGCAGGTATACTAGTAATCCTAGTGGTCATCACTGGCAAGCAGTTCAGAGGGTACCGAAGTATTTGAAGAGAATTATGGATTGGTTAACCTTCAGTGTTAAAAGGATACACTGATGCAAGTTGGATCAGTAACACTGAAGACAATTCGTGTACCAGTGGCTGGGTATTCCTACTTGGTGGAGGTGCAATTTTTTAGGCATCCAAGAAGCAAACTTGCATAACCAGTCCAACAATGGAATCTAAATTTGTGGCTTTAGCAGTTACTGGTAAAGAAGCTGAATGGTTGAAAAACTTGCTTTTTGAGATTCCATTGTCGCCTAAACCTATAGCACCTATTTCTATCTATTGTGATAGTGTTGCTACATTGGCAAAGGCTTATAGCCAGATGTACAATGGGAAATATAGACATTTAGGTGTCAGGCATAGCATGATTCGTGAGCTTATCATAAATGGGGTGTGAAGCGGGATTACAAACTCGAAAAAGTTTTACTTCTCAAGGGATCTTAAGAAGCTTGCAATCCTCCAGGCAGTGTACCAGACCGGTGTATTATGGTGAGTGCCAAGTACCAGGGGATTGATCGTTCTCTAGGGGAATAGTGTCGTTAGGATTGAAAACTATGTCAACTAGTGATGCGTGGTTTTGCAACCTTGCAAAAGGTTTTACTTCTCAAGGGATCTTGACAAGCTTGCAATCCCCACCAGACAGTGTACCTGACCAATGTAGTATAGTGAGTGGCAAGTACCGAGGGATTGATCGTTCTTTAGTGGAATAGTGTTGTTTGGATTAAAAACTACTTAAACTAGGTCTAGATGTGAGGGATGATTCTTTTTATATTTTTTATGTTTTTATGAAAGCAAGTAAGAATCTCGTGTTTTGGAAGAGTGGGCGGAATTAGTTGCTAGTCAACTAACCAAAAATTACTACAAATGCAAAATAAAATAAAATAACAGAAAAGTAAATTGGTGAACTTCTTATAATGGGAAAAACGTATTTACTTAGATTTCACTACTCCCTAGTTATCTCTTACTGATTAATTGATTTGTTACAGTTGTTTGGATGAAGGGTTGTATTCCTTAATATTAGTCACGGGGCTCTGTACGTCCTTCCCCAATCTATAAGCTTCTATCTCTTCCTATCCAGGCCTCGTAAACAGTTACTTATGCATTAAATACAACTAATAACATCATAGTACACATCTGATTACGTTTCTTAATACGTTCAAGCCTATTGCCATGTAGGAGTATGGCTAGTTTTCTTAAGCCTAACGCGAAAATCAATCAACCAAATTAACTAATAACAAATCAACAACCAATAATTAACAACCAGGTTTCATTAGATCTAAGTAAACACAAGAGAATTAAGCTAGCATTATAAAAGAAAGACAAGATAAAGAATCAATCAAACAACACATAGACATATTGAATGATTAAAAAGAAGACTTATTGTTAGACCCATTTCCTGGGTACTTGGACCCCACCCTAGATGTAATGGACTAAGAGCCTTACGTGGTTGGTTAGTCAACAAATGTCGTGATGTGGTCAAACCCGATAGTCATAGTATTTCGTAATGTGATTTTAGAAGTATTATGTGTCATAAGTAAGAGGGATAAGAACTTGAGGGACCTAAGTTGACAGAATCTCAAACTGGTACTAGAACCAACTTGTTCTAGTACTAGAACCAACTTGTTCTTGTCTGCAGGGACTATTCTTGCCAAAACCTCAAACTAGCACTAGAACCAACTTGTTCGAGTACTAAGCATGAATGGTTATAGGACCTAAGGGACTAAAGTTGCCATTTAGGTAAACTTCCAACTATCAAATGTCTAGAGAATTCTCTGGACTTCTATAAGGTTCATTTTGGATAAGAAGTATGTGTGTGTATGTGGTGTCGGCAAGAGAGAAAGAGTGGGAAAGAGTAGGATGATCTTGGAGGTAAATTGGTGAAGGATTGAAGCTCCAACACTAGTGATATGTTCCTAGCTATGATCCTCTCTACAAGTAAGTATTCATTATCTTGATAATTCAGTGGTTTAGATTAATAGGTTAAGTGGGTTTTCATCATATGATCAAAGTATGATCATATGATGATGTAGAAGGATGATTGGTTAAGTTATGGTGGGTTATTATAACCCTTGTTTATGTATTTGATTGTTATGTTACTAGGTTTGGTAATTAATAAAGGATGATGATGATGATGATGAATAGAGATGATGTTGATGATGATGGAGGAACTATTTTGTAGCTTAGCTTGGATGATCATGGTAAGTAACTTGATTAATATGTGTTTGATATGGTTATTTGCATATTATGTTAATATGAGTATGGATGTTTGATTGATAGCATGGAATTAGTGAGTGTGGCCTTGATAGGTGGTTTGCCTAGTTAGCCAACTCAAGTGATAGATTATGAGTGTTTGGATGGTTAAGGTATGTTGTGATGTTTATGTACTTGATGTGATTATGACCATATGTGTTAGTGATCGAGGTATTTGTATTGCATATATATATATATTAACTTATTGACCATATGTTAATCTAGTTACTTACTAAGCGAAAGCTTATTGTTTAGTTGTCTAATCGTTTTGTTTGTTGGCATGTTTTTATGGATGGCTTGGATATATGGATTAAGGATTTGGATATGCAAGAATAAAGGTAGTATGTGTTTAGGAGCTTAGGTAGAATACCGAGCTCAAGTGTAAAGTTTGTACCCCCATTGGTCTTTTATTTATTGGTAAAGTGTAAACGTGTGGCAAATTGTATGTTAAGGTTGTCCTAACGATTTGGTGGTCAACCGTTGTGTCAAAGTATGTTCAAAGTGTTTACGGTCTAAGTTAAAAAGGGTGTTTGGCATAAGCGTGTTTCTACCCACTTTGGGATGTAAACGGGTCATGTGTCTATGGAACAAGTTTAGTAGGTTAAATTAATGATGTTGGTTAAGTTTGGTGGACAAATGAAGTGTTATAGATGATTTGTTATGTAAATGGGTCAAAATGGGTTTTGGCACAAAACCCGTCATTTGTAAAGCACTATTTCAAGGGTCAAACGGTAAATGTTTTTATATGAATATGAGCCCAATGAAATAAGAAGTAAATCTGAAAAGTTTCGTTAATTTTTGGGTCATAGAAGTTGTCTTTTCAGAAAATGGGTCAATAAGATGCATAAAAGGGTTATGCAGTTAAAGGGGTGTTTGGGTTAAGTATGTTTTTACCCATTTTGGGTAGCAAACGGGTTGATTGATTGTGTAAACGATTTAGTATGAGATGTTAATGGATTTGAATGAGTTTGGTGTGGAAATAAGGTAGTATGGATTGTTTGTTTTGAAAATGGGTGAAATTTCGGTTTGGGGGTGAAACTGTGGACAGATTTTGTCGGTCTTTGAAAAATCATATCTTTTAATTCATAAGGCGTCATGGGTCGTGCCACCTGCCTTTTCGAATGTAATTGAGTCTATTTTCATTTAAAAATAGTCTCAATGTATTAATGTTTATATATTTTTGCCAATAGTCAAAAGAGTAATAGCAAGTTAGTTTTGATATGTCGTTTCCATGCAAAAAGTTTTAATTTTTGGTCAAATCGGGCACGGGGCGTAACAAATTGGTATCAGAGCTTCGGTTTAAGTGAATTAGGTTTCCACTATAGGTTTCCTAGTCTTAAACCACTCGTAGAAGCGGTGAGTGTAAGAGTTAGTAATGCATAAAGTAGTTGTTAAGTATGAGACTGATTATGTCTTTTGTTAGATTAACTTATTGGTGATAAGTGATGGATGTATGATATAGTGTTGATGTGTATGAGGTATTACTCAGTGGAGGATTTGAAGTGTTTGAATTTTTAGTTGGCCGTACACCTCAGTTGGTGCCAGCGTTTGCATCACAATTATATGAATTTATGATAGAGTTATGGTAAATCGAAAGCGAGTAGAAATGCTATGTGGTATTAAAGATGGGCTAGTAATGGAATTAAAGTTTTATGATGCCTTAGTTATAAGGTAGGCTAACGCTTGCAGCTAGTTAGAATGTTGATACTTAGACATAGATTGATTGTGCAATGTGATGTACGAGCCATAGACTACTGGATTTGAGTATGATTATGAATTTTTTAACACTTTGTGGATAAGTGTTGAATGTTATTGTTTATGTAACGCTAAGTCTATGGTAGTAGTTTATTATATGTCTAAGTTTTATGTGGTGTGCTTGAGAGCATGATACATAGAAGTGTATGAGTTGAGATATATGCATTGGGATGCATATTATGTGATGAAGGAAAGTTGAAAGAACACGTTGACACATGAAATAAGTTAAGAAGCATGATAAGTGTTTGATAAGCCTAGATGTCTAGAAGGCATGAAATTAAGTATGATAATAATTAGATGCTTGAAAGCATAAATTCTTATAGGTTAATTACATGAGAAAGTTAAAGTGTACAGTTAAAGGTGATAAGATCATGTACATATAAAACATGATAAGTAAAATGTGTTAGTAAGTAAATGGTTAAGCGTGATGAGTAGAAGTGATGAATGAGACATAGATTGTGCTAGAATTCATAAGTGATATGAAGAGAGCTAGAAAGAATTGTAAAACATGAATCTAATCATGTTAAAATATTGAAGGATGTATGATGATAAGATGTACAAATTATGTGCATGAAAGAATTGATTAGGCCAATGTGATATCATGGCATATAGCGAATGTATGAGTCAACTTAGGGTTGATGGATAAATGATAAGTTGCATTGTGAAAATGCAAATATAATAAATTGACAAGTGTTATATAGAAACTTGTCTAGATGAAAGTAAACATGGTAGTGAATATTGAAATTGCTTAAGGCAATGAGTATTGGAGAAATGATAGTGTGTGCTTAGTGATAGAAGTACATGAATGATAAAGTGAGTAAAGATGATAAAGTAGATATAGCTTGGATCTAATGCTCTAGTTTTGGTATCCCTCGGGATAGCCCAGCTTGCCTTTATAAGGCATGTGTTTTGGCATCCTTCGGGATGGCCTAGCTTGCCTTCGCGGCATGGTTGTTAGCTTGCCTTCGCGGCATGGTTTTTAGCTTGCCTTCGCGGCATGGTTGTTAGCTTGCCTTCGAGGCATGGTTGTTATCTTGCCTTCGTGGCATGGTTGTTAGCTTGCCATCATGGCATGGTTGTTAGCTTGCCTTTGAGGCATGGTTGTTAGCTTGCCTTCGCGGCATGGTTGTTAGCTTTCCATCACGACATGGTTGTTAGCTTGTCTTTATGGCATGGATGATAGCTTGCCATTTATGGCATGTTGTTTAGCTTGTCTTTATGGCATGGATGAAAAGTTAGTGAGATTGGATCCACGGCTAGAAAAGATGGAAAGTATAGTAAGTATGATTGTTGTGTCGAAAGTACGTAAATAGGATGATTTTCAATCTCATTATTTAAATGGATTGGGACGCCTCTTCATTTAAATGAAGAAATTATAAATCACCGAACCATAAGTTTATAATTCCTTACTTACATAGATTGGGACGACTTTTTATTTTAAGTAAAGAGTTATAAACGAGTGGGCCTATGTGCAACCGACATGGCATGAATACGAGAAGAGAAGTGAGAAAGTGAAAACTAAAACAAGTTATATGTCATAAAAAGAGATAACCAGGAATAAAAGTTTATAGCAGCGTCAAGGTCATGTGTGAACCCTAAGATAGACGCCTAGAATGACTTTTTGCTTTTAGTTGATAAGATGATGGGTGGAATCCCCACGATCTAACGAAAAGATTGCTTTAGTAATGCATAGAGTTGGTTTTTGGAAGTGTCGTTTATATGGTACCATGTATACATTGTGAGATAAGTTACCGGTTTTTGGAAGTAGATATGTGTTGGTATTATGTATAGTGTGATATTGGCCGGTGTATGACTATATGTCATGTTAGTGCATGGGCTTATGACGTAGAATAGTGTTGAAGTTTGACTTTTGGAAAGTCAAATAGTAGATGTTTCTGGATGACAAATCGTCATTGTTGGAAATTTTAGATAAGCATGTGATGAGTAGTATTGCTTATAGTCTATTATGAGTTATGATTGTGATATAAAAACTCGGAATTGCAAGATCACTTAGATCGTTGCAATGTAATGACTAAGGATTTTGAAATTATGAGACATGTATATGTTGTGATTTAGTTTTGGATAGCAAAAGACGAGAGATTTCGGGGACGAAATCTAAATAAGGGGGATAGAATTGTTAGACCCGTTTCCTGGGTACTTGGACCCCACCCTAGATGTCATGGACTAAGAGTCTTACGTGGTTAGTTAGTCAACAAATGTCGTGATGTGGTCAAACCCGATAGTCATAGTATTTCGTAATGTGATTTTAGAAGTATTATGTGTCATAAGTAAGAGGGATAAGAACTTGAGGGACCTAAGTTGACAGAATCTCAAACTGGTACTAGAACCAACTTGTTCTAGTCTGCAGGGACTATTCTTTCAAAAACCTCAAACAACCACTAGAACCAACTTGTTCTAGTACTAAGGATGAATGGTTACAGGACCTAAGGGACTAAAGTTGCCATTTAGGCAAACTTCCAACTATCAAATGTCTAGAGAATTCTCTGGACTTCTATAAGGTTCATTTTGGATAAGAAGTATGTGTGTGTATGTGGTGTCGGCAAGAGAGAAAGAGAGGAAAAGAGTAGGATGATCTTGGAGGTAAATTGGTGAAGGATTGAAGCTCCAACACTAGTGATATGTTCCTAGCTATGATCCTCTCTACAAGTAAGTATTCATTATCCTGATAATTCAGTGGTATAGTTTTATAGGTTAAGTGGGTTTTCATCATATGAACAAAGTATGATCATATGATGATGTAGAAGGATGATTGGTTAAGTTATGGTGGGTTATTATAACCCTTGTTTATGTATTTGATTGTTATGTTACTAGGTTTGGTAATTAATGAAGGATGATGATGATGATGATGAATAGAGATGATGGAGATGATGTTGATGATGGTGGTGGTACTATTTTGTAGCTTAGCTTGGATGATCATGGTAAGTAACTTGATTAATATGTGTTTGATATGGTTATTTGCATATTATGTTAATATGAGTATAGATGTTTGTTTGATAGCATGGAATTAGTGAGTGTGGCCTTGATAGGTGGTTTGCCTAGTTAGCCAACTCAAGTGATAGATTATGAGTGTTTGGATGGTTAAGGTATGTTGTGATGTTTATGTGCTTGATGTGATTATGACCATATGTGTTAGTGATCGAGGTATTTGTATTGCATATATGTATATTAACTTATTGACCTTATGTTAATCTAGTAACTTACTAAGCGAAAGCTTATTGTTTAGTTGTCTAATCGTTTTGTAGGTTGGCATGTTTTATAGATGGCTTGGATATATGGATTAAGGATTTGGATATGCAAGAATAAAGGTAGTATGCGTTTAGGAGCTTAGGTAAAATACCGAGCTCAAGTGTAAAGTTTGTACCCCAGTTGGTCTTTTATTTATTGGTAAAGTGTAACCGTGTGGCAAATTGTATGTTAAGGTTGTCCTAACGATTTGGTGGTCAACCGTTGTGTCAAAGTATGTTCAAAGTGTTTATGGTCTAAGTTAAAAAGGGTGTTTGGCATAAGCGTGTTTCTACCCATTTTGGGATGTAAACGGGTCATGTGTCTATGGAACAAGTTTAGTAGGTTAAACTAATGATGTTGGTTAAGTTTGGTGGACAAATGAAGTGTTATAGATGATTTGTTATGTAAATGGGTCAAAATGGGTTTTGGCACAAAACCCGTCACTTGTAAAGCACTATTTCGAGGGTCAAACGGTAAATGTTTTTATATGAATATGTGCCCAATGAAATAAGAAGTAAATCAGGAAAGTTTCGTTAATTTACGGGTCATAGAAGTTGTTTTTCCGAAAATGGGTCAATAAGATGCATAAAAGGGTTATGCAGTTAAAGAGGTGTTTGGGTTAAGTAGGTTTTTACCCATTTTGGGTAGCAAACGGGGTGATTGATTATGTAAATGATTTACTATGAGATTTTAATGGCTTTGAATGAGTTTGGTGTGGAAATAAGGCAGTATGGATTGTTTGTTGTGAAAATGGGTGAAATTTCGGTTTGGGAGTGAAACTGTGGACAAATTTTGTCGGTCTTTGAAAAATCATATCTTTTAATTCATAAGGCGTCACGGGTCGTGCCACCCGGCGTTTTGAAAGTAATTGAGTCTAGTTTCATTTAAAAATAGTCTCAATGTATGAATGTTTATATATTTTTGCCAATAGTCAAAAGAGTAACAGCAAGACAGTTTTGATATGTCGTTTTCATGCAAAAAGTTTTAATTTTTGGTCAAATCGGGCACGGGGCGTAACACTTATCTTCGATTAAACATGAAGGAAAAGAGGGCTTGGAAACCCTAAGTTTACAGTAAAATTCTTCTAGGGTTTTATCTCCCAAAACTTACACACTTAATGAATGAAAAATCAAAAATTGTATACAGATATACAAGTCTGACGGCGTCAGGCTTTGGCCTCTGATGCCGTCAGATCGCCATGTTTAGGGTTCTCGGATCACCTAGATTCACTTCTGATGCCGTCCTTTTCTAAGGGTTCTGGGCCATCTCATATAGAGCTAAAGAGGGGCGGCCTTGATCCTGGAACACCTAACGCCGTCAGGTGTGATTTCCTGACTTTTCTTCATACTTTAGCATAAAAACGTTGAAAAGCTCAAAAATGCTCCTTTTTTCAGAATTCATGTCCCAAGTACCTAAAATGTCAAAAGAAATGATTTAAGGTAGTATTTGATAAGAAAAACATGATTTAGAGCTTAAATGACCCCCTAAAAGCGTAACAAATATCTCCTTATCAAATACCCTTACACATAGGATTTGTTTGTCCTCAAGCAAATGAGCTTTTATATCAATTAAAATACAAGTTAGGGGTCATTTAACATTAATATAAAAGTAATTACGACAAATGATTGATCTACCCTAATCAAAACAAGCACAGAAATTATATATTAGCACCTCACATATAGTGTTTGGATGCTCTCATATCTCGGGTGTTATAAGTGTATATATCACAAATGGAAATAGAAGAAATATCTCTCACATCCTGTTATAGCAAATAGATTATCATAGGCTTGAGAAAGGATCAAGCCTCCACCACTTTGGTGTAAGCACCTAGGATAAACTATCAAATAGGTCTTTTAAAGGTTTATAACGTTAGGTGTAGGGATATGGAAAACACGGTTTTGTTGGATAAGGGGATATTTAACTGGTGGCAAGTCAATCATCTTAGTTAATTACATATAAAATGTGGCGTTGCTAAGGCAAGACTCGACTCAACTTAAGCTAAAAACGAAATAACATAAACATAAATAAAATAAAATGAATGGGATGGTAGTCCGTTTGTTTTTTCTACTTTTTATTATTTTTTTATTATTTAATTATTTATTTATTTTTAATACACTCTTGCCCTATCATTCAAAATAATACATCAAAGGAGCTTGTTTCCTCCCCTTTTACATAAATCAAAATAAAGACTCGAATCAAGATAATCGAAACATTTGGAGTACTTTAAAACATTAACGTATATATGGGAGTAATAAATGATGTTCTTCCCCATTACTCAATTACACTAGTACTTTACCCATAAGTCTCAATCGTCCCAAAATAATATGTACAAGATATGACTCAACTTAGCAACCATGTAACCAATTAGACAACTAACTAAGGGTTTAAACAATTAACAATAATGCACTAAAGATGAGTGCATACAAGGAAGGCTAAGGCGATTTGGGTGTACATTTGGGGGTGGATTGTAAACAAATTATTCCTTTAAGTAAAATGCTTAAAGTTAGAAACAAAAAAGATAGGCTCTAGGGATTGCACTAGGGGCTCCGTGTACTAAAAATGAGTACATCGCAAAGGTGTTAGAAAATTACTTTACTAATGAAGTCAATGTAATTATATTACAGGCTTAAAATGTCACAACCCACAATTTCAGGTCATTTTTCCAAACTTCGACATTCTACTATTCACAAATTACTATTCATCGATCACTATTCATCATTTTACTATTCATCATTTTTGAGGTCAATTTGACATTCCGAGACACATTCAGAAATTTTACTATTCACTTGACACTATTCATTTCCGAGAGGAAATCACTATTCACGTGCATTACTCATGTCGTCGTAAATTTAGTTTACGAGTGTTCAAATTCGCGTAACCGTATTGGTTCAGGAGCGAATTGATGCATTATTATCAGGGACATTTCATACCGACTAGAAATAGTCTGCACATCATCATTAGGGCACTTGCATGCTATTCCACTCGTAGGATAATTAAATTAATACTTTTGGTACAATTAACGATTTACGTACGTTTATTTTAAATAAACACTAATACGCGAACTATAAATGTGTCTAACATGTCCGACACTCCCGACTATTGTCCCAATATATTTTTATACTCATTTTTATAATATAAAAATCTTAATATTAATTTACCCGGTATTTTGGAAATTTATTTATTACGTATCATACGTTTAACTTAATAACGACGGTTTTCACCAAAAATTAAACAATAATCACCCAAACTCTCCGTACTTGTACCCGGCATATTTTTACAATTTTTACGACTTTATTACGTCCCGAATAACTTCAATAAAATTTATTTCTAACAAACCCGGTACCCGATTAAACCTAAAACTAACTTTACTACATAATACTAATCCTAATCTTTTAATTAAACCCAAGGACAAACCCCCCTTTTTCCCTCCTTTTGGACCGGCCAACCCCCCCCCCCCCCCCCCCCCCCCCATGGTCTTCATACATTGCAACTACACCAACCTTATTAATGGCTCACCAAACAATTGTCTCCAAGTATAAATTAAACTTTTCATCCATTTTTAATCACAACTCATTTTTACAAGTTCAAGCAAACTATTTTCTCTCTTTTCTCTTAAGTTAGGATCGACCTAGGTGATTCAAGGAGCAAGGAGAACAAATTTTACAAGATCTAGGTATAAACTAGTTCATATAGTCATCCTTGTTGGAGTTTTGAAATAAAAACTCAAGGATTAGTAGGTTTTTATCATCCAAACTCCCTAAACCTTCAAGTAAGTTAACAAACTCATTTTTATGATTTTTACAAGTTATTACCATGTTTATATATATTTCTTACAAGAACTCATGCATATAATGACTTATACCACTTTATTTTGTACATATGTAACTTTGAGCCCTAGAAATGGACACATAAGAAACCCTTGTTAGACCTAGTGGATTGATGATGTTTAAGGACCCATGACACCCTAAGAAGGTGTATGGTAGGTTTAGACTAGCTTTGTGGTGTTTGAAAGTGGTTTGTTTGAGGTTAGAACTAGTTTGGAGACTTGAAAATGGTTTTTGAAACATTTGAAATACCTACTGTCCCTATTTTCATTTCGTGGGAAAATCAGTAGATGGTGGCCAAGTTTTGACCAAAGATTTAGAAAATACATTCAAAAACGAAACTTTAGGCGAAAGAACGGATTAAAACAAGCTTATAACGAAGGAGATATGATTTTTGCAAATTTAACGACGAAAACTATTTTTACAAAAACTGCTTGCTGTTTGGCAGATTTCAATGAGTAAAAAGAGGTGTTAAACGTAACCTAAAGGAGCCGAGTTATCAAAAATATACTAGTATATACAAAGACGAATCCGTGGACATAAAGAACAAGGAAAACGAGCTTAAAACGACCAAGTTATACCCATTTTAACATCGTCAAACTATATATATATATATATATATATATATATATATATATATATATATATATATATATATATATATATATATATGGACACAAATAAAAATAATAACGTACGCACTAAATGGTATACTTTCTAGAAACGTTACTAATGACTATATTCTTAACAAACGAATACGTACGACCCGAGGGAATATTTATACGACTTAACGACATTATTTAAGGTTTTGATACGAGGATTATAACGCTAACTTTTTCGTACGAATTAATATGACAAGTTATATACTTCTCTAAATGGACTTATTTTTCCTAAGTATGGAAACTATTTTACCATGATGATAACTAGTATTTTCAAATTACGAGTGGTATGAGCATCATGTGCATGTGCATTCATTTCATTACGGCTTGATCTTAATTAGATCGCGATTATCCATTTAGGTTGCGGCTAGTGTGCGCGCCTCATTGTCCCGACTACTTTTACCTCATTGCACCATCTTTGTACCATCACTTCGAGGTGAGTTTCATAGCCCCGTTTTAATTCTATATTTTGATTTCAAATCCCACGGGGGAGAATACATTGCATTACTTGTTTTTGTGTACATGCCTAAGTATAAAATTTCATACATTGCTTAAGTTGCCTTATTTACCACGTCTTGACAAGTCCCCTTTATTATCATGGACCGTTAATTTCTAGTACTAAGCGGGAGTGAGTGGATAGATCTATCGAGGGTGACGCCTCCATTCGTGTTTGGGTTGCTCCAAATGGGACGAATGCATTTCATGTCTTTATTATTAGAGTGTCTGGTAAACACTCATTGGGGCCAAGTATCGTCTAGCTTCGGGGTCATGAGCTTAAGAGCCAATGTATATATTTTCCGGACATCCTATTTCTTGACTTTACTTATGGTATATGTACACTAGATTTTTGTTATAAACCTATGATTATTCACCAACTTTATGTTGACCGTTTTTCGCAATGTATTTCTCAGGTAACTAAGGCATATTCTCATGGCATGCATGGAGTCATTTTGTGTAACAAGGATGATATGGCTCATTCGGACTTTCTTGCACTTATGTTGAAACGTCGTTTGATTGTACTAAACTTGTTTCCGTAAACTTTTCCAACTTTTGGGACCTATGTCTTTATAACTCTGAATATTTGAATGAATCAAACGACTTATTTTTAAAACGACACTTTAGGTCGTTCAATATATCCTGGTTGTGTGCTATGATCCGTTACACCCTCAGGTATTCAATTCCGCTGCCATTCAGGTATTTTGGGGGTGTGACAGATTGGTACCAGAGCTAAGGTTATAGCGAACTAGGTTGCATCATGGACCCTAGACTATAACCACACCATCATAGCATATCATCATTTCATCATAGTGCATATTTACTTATTTTGGTGATTCCATTTTACGAGTTATTTATTGTCATTTCACCTTGATTATCACAGAGTCATGTCTTCGAATCCCGACACTGTCATACTTTACACTATATCAGACTTTGATGATGAGGGCTCTGTGTCCTCCACTGCTGTTTCACCATTTGTTTCCCCTACACCTGAGTTGCCACTTTTGGCGTCAGATGATGATACCGAGCCTTTCGAGGAGGAGGAGACGGCTCCTACTCCCCATGTCCATCCTACTGTACCCACTGACATACCATCACCTACTACTACTATCCATTCAGAGCCGAGACTTATGTTTCCTAGGGATAAGACTATCCAGACTGCTAGGAAGAGGGTTCGCCCAGCTACATCTACTTATAGGAGTCTCCCTAGTCCTACTGTGCCTACACCACCACCAGCCATACCCACTACCACTCCTATACCTACCTCACTCTTGCCGCTCAGGAAGCGTGCAAGGCTTACCACTCCAGATTCACCCATTACCGAGACTGCTGACCTTTCACCACCACCCGTATACCACATAGGTGAGAGCTCGAGAGCGGCTGCAGCTAGGGATCCTACAGCCGTTACACTAGAGGATCAGTTTGATGCTCAGCAGGAGCAAGTCGATAGTTTGGGGTATAGAGTTGACGAGACTATTACCACTCGACTTGAGACTGTAGAGGAGCAGGTTGAGGATTTGATTCAGGGTAGAGTTGGTATTGATGTGTCTTACCATGGACTCGAGGCACGACAGTTGAGGCACCAGGAGGAGATTGAGCTACTTAGGGATGAGTTACCTGAGATTCGAGATAGAGCTCAGGCGACACAGGAGACTCAGTGGGAGCAGGTAGACCAGTTGACATTGCTTCGAGAGAGGTTGGTCATTTTGGAGCGCAGGGATGCTTCTTTTCAGTTACGAGTCCAGCATCTTGAGGAGATCGTGGTTGCGATGGATCATGAGATTCGCCGCTTGAGGGGAGAGCCTGGACCATCTAGAGCACCTGGAGGAGCCTAGACGTAGACTGGTATTATATTAGCTTTTACTATTTTCCTAGTCCCGGGATGTGGGACATAGTTCAAGAACTTGTAGTCTTTTGGTTGTTGTACAAACAAATATATCAAGTGCGACTCTACTATGTTGGAAATGTTGTGCTATATATTATATCGGTCCATGTAGGCCGAAATTTTCATGTATTATATTCATGTGTTGTGATTATATTTATGATGTTTCGTGGTTGCTCTTTATTATTATAGCATTGTACAGGTTGGGGTTGTATTTATACGTGTCGTGGTTGTTGTGGTTGTATATATACGTGTCGTGGTTGTTGTGGTTGTATATATATACTTGTCGTGGTGATGTCTAGACAGATTGTGGTTGTATTCGTACATGTCGTGGTTGTATTTATACTTGTTGTGGTTGTATATATATATACATGTTGTGGGTGTACATCTTTGGTTCGATGACTATTTCTATTATGATTTTTCTCATGGTTATTTCCATTGTGATTTATCAGAAATATGGCACCAAGGAAGAGTAAGACTGCACCAGAAACACCCGCTATGACTCAAGCCGCTATCCGCAAGTTGGTCAGGGATAGTATTGCAGAAGCTCTGGAGATTGAGAGAGCTGAGGTTGCTGCTAGGGCTGCTGAGACTGCTTCTAATACAGGAACAGTTGAACCAACTGCTACTAGGCGTGAATGTACATGGAAAGATTTCAAGATTAGTGATCCTATCAAATTTAAGGGCACTGAAGGAGCGGTTGCTTTAATCCGCTGGTTTGAAAAGACTGAGAATGTATTTCTCATGTGCGGATGCCCGGACGTTAGCAAGGTAAAATTTGCTACAGGTATGCTTCTTGATGAAGCTATGTCTTGGTGGAATTCGTATGCTCAGCCGATTGGTATGGAAAATGCTTACAAGCTTACTTGGGAGGAATTCAAGAAATTGATGACAAAGAAGTTTTGCCCTCGTACCGAGGTGCAAAAGATGGAAACAGAATTTTATGAGCTTGTGACTAAAGGTGATGACATCGAGACCTACTTCAGAAGGTTTCAAGAGTTGGCTGCACTATGTCCAACTATGGTTCCCGATGATGAGAAAAAGATGGAAAACTTTGTTGGTGGATTGCTTGAAAGTGTTCGAGGAGATGTGATTTCTTTTGATCCTCAATCAATGGAAGAGGCTATTCGTATAACTCAGAAACTCATGGTCCAAGTGGTAAAAGGAAAATCTGCTGTCAACAACAATAACCGTTCAAACAACACCAACTACACCAACACTCGGAACAACAACAACTATAACAACAATCGGAACCGCAACTATCCCAATAACCGAAACAACAATTCAAACAATAACAACAACAACAAGAGAAGGTTTGACTACAACCAAGGTGGAAACGCTGTTCAGCCGCCACCTAAGAGGCAAGAAGTGGCGAGGGCCTATGCTGCAGGGCCGACTGAAAGGAAAGGTTACACTGGTAACTTACCTAAATGCGAAAGGTGTCAGAAGCATCATAACCCAGGTCGTTGTCCAGATTTGTGTGGCAATTGCAAGAAGCTTGGTCACCACATCAAAGACTGTAGACTTCCAATCGTGGGTGACAATCAGAAACCACCGGTAACATGTTTTGGCTGTGGAGAACTTGGACACTTTAAGAATGAGTGCCCAAAGAAGAAGAATCAAGGAACTGGAAATCAAAATGGAATGGCTCGAGGAAGAGCTTATGTTATGGGAGGAGACGATGTCAAAGAAGACCCGAATGTTGTTGCGGGTACGTTCCTCGTTAATAATCGTTATGCATCCATTTTATTTGATTCAGGAGCGGATAGAAGTTTTGTTTCTATTGCATTTGCACCTTTACTTAACATAGAACCAACCCCATTAGACATTTCCTATATCGTTGAACTAGCCGATGGGTCTTTAGTTAACACCAACACCATTGTCCGTGGTTGCACTATAAATTTCCTAAACCATCCATTCAATATAGACCTTATGCCCGTAGAACTTGGAAGTTTCGACGTTGTGATCGGTATGGATTGGTTATCTCGGCATCGAGCGAGAATTATTTGTGATGAGAAAGTTGTTCACCTTCCTTATAACGGTGAAACTTTGGTTGTTCGCGGAGAGCGAAGTGGAACTAGACTCAGTATTATATTGTGCATTAAAACCGAGAAGTACATAAAGAAGGGTTGTTATGCATTCTTGGCTCACATCACGGAGAAGAAGTCGGATGAGAAACGACTTGAAGATGTGCCAATTGTTAAGGAATTTCAAGAGGTTTTTCCGGAAGAATTGCCAGGACTTCCGCCTACACGCCAAGTTGAGTTTCAAATTGAATTAGTGCCAGGAGCTGCACCAATTGCACGAGCACCGTATAGACTTGCACCTTCGGAAATGCAAGAATTGTCGAATCAATTACAAGAACTTTTGGATAAAGGATTCATTAGACCGAGTTCATCGCCTTGGGGAGCGCCGGTTTTGTTTGTAAAGAAGAAGGACGGAACTTTCAGAATGTGCATCGACTATCGTGAGCTGAACAAGTTAACGGTGAAGAACCGTTATCCACTCCCCAGAATTAACGACTTGTTCGACCAGTTACAAGGTTCTAGTTTTTATTCCAAGATTGATTTAAGATCCGGTTACCATCAACTTAAAGTTTGGGAAGAGGATATCCCGATGACGGCATTTAGAACACGCTATGGTCATTATGAATTTCAAGTGATGCCTTTTGGATTAACCAACGCACCTGCGGTATTTATGGATCTCATGAATAGGGTGTGCAAACCGTATCTCGATAAGTTTGTGATCGTATTCATTGACGATATCTTGATTTATTCCAAGAGTAAGGAAGATCACGAAGAACACCTCAGAACAATACTGGAACTACTCAAGAAGGAGCAATTGTATGCCAAATTTTCTAAGTGTGATTTTTGGATACGTAGAGTTCAATTTCTTGGCCATGTTATTGATAGCCAAGGTTTACAAGTCGACCCGGCAAAGATCGAGGCAGTTAAGGATTGGGCTACGCCCAAGTCTCCTACGGAAATTCGTCAATTTCTAGGACTTGCTGGGTATTACAGAAGATTTATTGAAGGGTTTTCTAAGATAGCGAAATCGTTGACAAAGCTGACACAAAAGAATGAAAAGTACGAGTGGGGAGAAAAACAAGAGTCCGCATTTCAATTATTGAAACAAAAGCTTTGTAGCGCACCGATTTTGTCACTACCTGAAGGTATTGAGAACTTTGTGGTATATTGCGATGCTTCGCATCAAGGACTTGGAGCTGTGCTAATGCAAAACGAAAAGGTGATAGCTTATGCATCCAGACAGCTTAAGATACACGAGAAGAATTACACTACGCACGACTTGGAGTTGGGTGCGGTAGTTTTTGCACTCAAGATTTGGAGACACTACCTTTATGGTACCAAGTGCGTAATTTTTACCGACCACAAGAGCTTACAGCATATACTCGATCAGAAGGAACTTAATATGAGACAACGTCGTTGGCTAGAATTGTTGAGTGATTACGATTGTGAAATCCGATATCACCCAGGAAAAGCAAATGTTGTAGCAGATGCACTTAGCCGAAAAGAACGACTCAAACCTTTGAGAGTTAGGTCATTGGGAATGACTATCATTTCGCCATTACCATCGAAAATTCTAGAAGCTCAGATTGAGGCTCTCAAGGAAGAAAGTCGACCACACGAGAAAATTTATGGTATGCCAGAAAGCGAAAATGGCTTTGTAAAGAGATCAGATGGAGTGTTATGCTTCAAGGACCGAAGTTGGATACCACTCTATGGTGGAGTGCGAGAATTGATTATGCATGAATCACACAAGTCGAAGTACTCTATTCATCCAGGTTCTGATAAGATGTATCAAGATCTCAAAAAGCTTTATTGGTGGCCGAACATGAAGGCAGAAATAGCTACGTATGTCAGCAAATGTCTTACTTGTGCTAAAGTGAAAGCCGAGTACCAGAAACCGTCAGGGTTACTTCAACAACCAGAGATTCCACAATGGAAGTGGGAACGTATTGCTATGGACTTTGTCACTAAACTTCCAAAGACGTCAGGAGGTTTCGATGCTATTTGGGTAATTGTTGATCGTCTTACCAAATTAGGACATTTCATACCCATTAGAGAGACTTATTCTATGGAACAACTTGCTAGACTTTATGTCAAGGAAATAGTCTCAAGACACGGTGCACCAGTTTCCATCATTTCTGACAGAGATAGTCGTTTTACTTCAAACTTTTGGCGGTCATTACAAGATTCTTTTGGATCCAAGTTAGACATGAGCACTGCTTACCATCCTCAGACCGATGGTCAGAGCGAGAGAACTATTCAGACACTTGAGGACATGCTTAGAGCATGTGTGATTGACTTTGGAAATGGTTGGGTTAACCATTTGCCGTTGATCGAGTTTTCCTATAACAACAGCTACCATTCGAGCATTAAGGCTGCACTATTCGAGGCACTTTATGGTCGTAAGTGTCGATCTCCAGTTTGTTGGACCGAAGTCGGTGAAGTACAATGTACTGGCCCGGAGATGGTACAAGAAACAACAGAAAAGATAATTCAGATTCGAGAGAGACTTGAAACTACTAGAAGTCGACAGAAAAGCTACGCAGATGTTCGACGCAAACCATTGGAATTTCAGGTCGGAGACAAAGTCATGTTGAAAGTCTCGCCTTGGAAGGGCGTAATACGATTTGGAAAACGCGGGAAGTTGAACCCGAGATACATTGGGCCATTCAAGATCCTGGAGAGGATTGGTCAGGTTGCTTACAAGCTTGAACTTCCATCAGAACTTAGCAACGTACACAACACGTTTCATGTTTCGAACCTCAAGAAATGTCTTTCGGACGAGTCTGCCATTATACCATTAGAAGAAATACAACTCGATGACAAGCTTAACTTTGTGGAAGAACCAGTTGAAATAATGGATCGTGAGATCAAACAGTTGAAACAAAGTCGAATTCCGATCGTGAAGGTTCGCTGGAATTCTCGAAGAGGACCCGAGTTTACTTGGGAACGAGAAGACCAAATACGACGCAAGTATCCACAACTTTTCACCGAGCCTATTACCGAGACCAACACTAACTGAATTCAGGGACTGAATTCCTTTTTAGATGGGCGACTGTCACAACCCACAATTTCAGGTCATTTTTCCAAACTTCGACATTCTACTATTCACAAATTACTATTCATCGATCACTATTCATCGTTTTACTATTCATCATTTTTTAGGTCAATTTGACATTCCGAGACACATTCAGAAATTTTACTATTCACTTGACACTATTCATTTCCGAGAGGAAATCACTATTCACGTGCATTACTCATGTCGTCGTAAATTTAGTTTACGAGTGTTCAAATTCGCGTAACCGTATTGGTTCAGGAGCGAATTGATGCATTATTATCAGGGACATTTCATACCGACTAGAAATAGTCTGCACATCATCATTAGGGCACTTGCATGCTATTCCACTCGTAGGATAATTAAATTAATACTTTTGGTACAATTAACGATTTACGTACGTTTATTTTAAATAAACACTAATACGCGAACTATAAATGTGTCTAACATGTCCGACACTCCCGACTATTGTCCCAATATATTTTTATACTCATTTTTATAATATAAAAATCTTAATATTAATTTACCCGGTATTTTGGAAATTTATTTATTACGTATCATACGTTTAACTTAATAACGACGGTTTTCACCAAAAATTAAACAATAATCACCCAAACTCTCCGTACTTGTACCCGGCATATTTTTACAATTTTTACGACTTTATTACGTCCCGAATAACTTCAATAAAATTTATTTCTAACAAACCCGGTACCCGATTAAACCTAAAACTAACTTTACTACATAATACTAATCCTAATCTTTTAATTAAACCCAAGGACAAACCCCCCTTTTTCCCTCCTTTTGGACCGGCCAACCCCCCCCCCCCCCCCCCCCCATGGTCTTCATACATTGCAACTACACCAACCTTATTAATGGCTCACCAAACAATTGTCTCCAAGTATAAATTAAACTTTTCATCCATTTTTAATCACAACTCATTTTTACAAGTTCAAGCAAACTATTTTCTCTCTTTTCTCTTAAGTTAGGATCGACCTAGGTGATTCAAGGAGCAAGGAGAACAAATTTTACAAGATCTAGGTATAAACTAGTTCATATAGTCATCCTTGTTGGAGTTTTGAAATAAAAACTCAAGGATTAGTAGGTTTTTATCATCCAAACTCCCTAAACCTTCAAGTAAGTTAACAAACTCATTTTTATGATTTTTACAAGTTATTACCATGTTTATATATATTTCTTACAAGAACTCATGCATATAATGACTTATACCACTTTATTTTGTACATATGTAACTTTGAGCCCTAGAAATGGACACATAAGAAACCCTTGTTAGACCTAGTGGATTGATGATGTTTAAGGACCCATGACACCCTAAGAAGGTGTATGGTAGGTTTAGACTAGCTTTGTGGTGTTTGAAAGTGGTTTGTTTGAGGTTAGAACTAGTTTGGAGACTTGAAAATGGTTTTTGAAACATTTGAAATACCTACTGTCCCTATTTTCATTTCGTGGGAAAATCAGTAGATGGTGGCCAAGTTTTGACCAAAGATTTAGAAAATACATTCAAAAACGAAACTTTAGGCGAAAGAACGGATTAAAACAAGCTTATAACGAAGGAGATATGATTTTTGCAAATTTAACGACGAAAACTATTTTTACAAAAACTGCTTGCTGTTTGGCAGATTTCAATGAGTAAAAAGAGGTGTTAAACGTAACCTAAAGGAGCCGAGTTATCAAAAATATACTAGTATATACAAAGACGAATCCGTGGACATAAAGAACAAGGAAAACGAGCTTAAAACGACCAAGTTATACCCATTTTAACATCGTCAAACTATATATATATATATATATATATATATATATATATATATATATATATATATATATATATATATGGACACAAATAAAAATAATAACGTACGCACTAAATGGTATACTTTCTAGAAACGTTACTAATGACTATATTCTTAACAAACGAATACGTACGACCCGAGGGAATATTTATACGACTTAACGACATTATTTAAGGTTTTGATACGAGGATTATAACGCTAACTTTTTCGTACGAATTAATATGACAAGTTATATACTTCTCTAAATGGACTTATTTTTCCTAAGTATGGAAACTATTTTACCATGATGATAACTAGTATTTTCAAATTACGAGTGGTATGAGCATCATGTGCATGTGCATTCATTTCATTACGGCTTGATCTTAATTAGATCGCGATTATCCATTTAGGTTGCGGCTAGTGTGCGCGCCTCATTGTCCCGACTACTTTTACCTCATTGCACCATCTTTGTACCATCACTTCGAGGTGAGTTTCATAGCCCCGTTTTAATTCTATATTTTGATTTCAAATCCCACGGGGGAGAATACATTGCATTACTTGTTTTTGTGTACATGCCTAAGTATAAAATTTCATACATTGCTTAAGTTGCCTTATTTACCACGTCTTGACAAGTCCCCTTTATTATCATGGACCGTTAATTTCTAGTACTAAGCGGGAGTGAGTGGATAGATCTATCGAGGGTGACGCCTCCATTCGTGTTTGGGTTGCTCCAAATGGGACGAATGCATTTCATGTCTTTATTATTAGAGTGTCTGGTAAACACTCATTGGGGCCAAGTATCGTCTAGCTTCGGGGTCATGAGCTTAAGAGCCAATGTATATATTTTCCGGACATCCTATTTCTTGACTTTACTTATGGTATATGTACACTAGATTTTTGTTATAAACCTATGATTATTCACCAACTTTATGTTGACCGTTTTTCGCAATGTATTTCTCAGGTAACTAAGGCATATTCTCATGGCATGCATGGAGTCATTTTGTGTAACAAGGATGATATGGCTCATTCGGACTTTCTTGCACTTATGTTGAAACGTCGTTTGATTGTACTAAACTTGTTTCCGTAAACTTTTCCAACTTTTGGGACCTATGTCTTTATAACTCTGAATATTTGAATGAATCAAACGACTTATTTTTAAAACGACACTTTAGGTCGTTCAATATATCCTGGTTGTGTGCTATGATCCGTTACACCCTCAGGTATTCAATTCCGCTGCCATTCAGGTATTTTGGGGGTGTGACATAAAACAAGGGTTATCCTAATACCTCGTATCATATAGTAAATCCTAACTATACGAATGTAGTCTCACTAGCGGTCTCGGGATGCATCACTAATGCAAGTTCTAGAATCTAAATACTACCGGTACACTCACAAGCACTAATAATGTATGATTTTCCTAACAAATCTAGGGGCGAACCTCACATATTTGGGGTGGAATTTTTTGAGTGGTACGGTTTTTTGTGCTAGTCATATAACTCCTATCAATGAGACACTTATTAAGACTAGAGTTTCTCTCCTAAATGTTGCAAAAAAATTTAAATTTTGTGCTAAAATTACCCTAAAAAGTATTTCTTTAAGTTTTTTTTACACATCTACTATTAAAACAAAACAAAAATCAAGAGAAGTTGTAGTTTCTAAGGTATCCCAATTTACACCCCCCCCCCCCACACACACACACACACTTAAGTCGAACATTATCCCCAAAGTTCATTTAAAGGATGCAGAAGTAAAAACAAATGAGAATAAAAGAAACTAGTACTCCCCTGATTTGCTCGGTATGGAAAATGTAGTAACATGGTTAAATCTTCCTCCAAGAAAATGTACATGTAAAGCTTCAATCCTGAAATAAGATCATCTTCTTGTCCAATATAACCTGTAAATAACAAAGAAAATAAAGCACGAAACCTCGCATAAAATCGGCGGTATACTATATATAAAACTAAGTCCTAGAAAGCAAGTAAAGATATAATGCTTGCAAAATAAATGTTTGCAGATTCCTGGAGTTCAAAAATTTAGATTTTATGAAACTTTACAATTTCGGCAGCCAAACAAAACCTGGAAAAAAATTTAGGAAATAGAGTCTGACGCCGTCAGGTTGTAACTCCTTACGCCGTCAGGATGTACCTGACAGAATTTCTATCTTTTGTTTCCGGAAAATTTCTAGAAAAACCTATGTTTTAAGACCTGGAATTCCTGCAAAACATCCATTGTGACTCGATACAAGCATTTGACTCAAACAACTACTAATATGTATATTCATATCTCATTATTATCGTTCATGTTCACTTCGTTCTTTAAAACAAATATGAGCTTCCTTACACTTATCTTTTGTAAAATACCTTTATATGTGATCAAGTCGAAGTTAAAAACAAAATAAAGCATTTTTACAAGTTACTATGAGACATGAATAATAAATAATGAGAATGAAAAATACATACGGAAACAAATAAAAGCAAATAAAGAAGCACACAAACAAAATAAAAAGCTTGGGTTGCCTCACAAGAAGCGCTTTTCTTTATTAACGAGTCTTGTAGCTAGACCCAAAGTCACTCTCTACCACGTATCACTTATGCTCACATACCCAAGTGTGAGACATCTAATAGTTGCTTCGTCTCTCTTATACTCATCATTAAGCTCAAGACATCTATGGTAGTATTTCTTATTCTTTTCATTGGAATATTTTAGTCCTTCCTTTTGTCATTCTTGCTCAACAACTCGATAGGGGGAATTCTATTGCATGCCTCAATTGAGTGATTCTTAAACCTAGGGTGCGAGCGTGGCATTTGGTAAACAAAATCTTCATCTCCATCCGAAAAGGTAATAAACCCATCCATAAGTTTTTCATCAAGATTGGTTAACCGTTTAAAGGGTTCTCCAAATATGATTTGGGTCAATTTATCATCAATGAATTCTCCTAAGTTCTCCATAACCATAAAATTAACCAAATACACAAAACTTCCTACAAACACGTGCAATGGCTCAATCCTAGCAACAATATTATTCCCTTGATATTCTAACTCATTTACCATGATTTTATTATAGTTGGCATGCGAAATTATGTTCATAGATAAAGATGAGTTAAGGTAATAATCAAAGCTCCTATATCCAATCTTACATGGGAATTGCATGTTAAAGAGGCTGTTTTTTTTCAATTCTTGTCCTAGGATCAACATACTTAAGAGGATTCATCTCCTCTTTCATCTTATCCTCATTAATTACATCACCATCATCTAGGTCCTCATCGGAGTCCGAACAGTAAAAAGGGCAAAGTCTATGATCGTTGTCATGGTCAGATTCCTCCATCTCAGAATTATTGCCAAAGTGATGGTCAGGTGAGAGGTTAGGTAGGTTCTCATTTTCCACTACCAGGGATCGGAATGGGTAGTTGGAAAATTCTTCGATGAAAAACACGAATAACATGAATCAAACGACCAATGCTATTGTTACCCATCGAGAAGGTTTACAAACAAAGGAAACAAAGAAGAAAGATAGACTAAAGAAAACCTAATAAAAAAATTAAAAAATCTCACTAGAAAGGAATCTAATGAGTAGACCTAATAAGAATAAAATTCAACCTAAACAATAACTATTCCCCGAAAACGGCGCCAAAAACTTGATGCGTGGTTTTGCAACCTTGCAAAAGGTTTTACTTCTCAAGGGATCCTAAAAAGCTTGCAATCCCCACCAGGCAGTGTACCTGACCAATGTAGTATAGTGAGTGGCAAGTACTGGGGAATTGATCGTTCTCTAGGGGAATAGTGTCATTAGGATTAAAAACTACTTAAACTAGGTCTAGATGTAATGGACTAAGAGCCTTACATGGTTGGTTAGTCAACAAATGTCGTGATGTGGTCAAACCCGATAGTCATAGTATTTCGTAATGTGATTTTAGAAGTATTATGTGTCATAAGTAAGAGGGATAAGAACTTGAGGGACCTAAGTTGACAGAATCTCAAACTGGTACTAGAACCAACTTGTTCTAGTACTAGAACCAACTTGTTCTAGTCTACAGGGACTATTCTTGCCAAAACCTCAAACTAGCACTAGAACCAACTTGTTCTAGTACTAAGCATGAATGATTATAGGACCTAAGGGACTAAAGTTGCCATTTAGGCAAACTTTCAACTATCAAATGTCTAGAGAATTTTCGGGACATCTATAAGGTTCATTTTAGATAAGAAGTATGTGTATGTATGTGGTGTCGGCAAGAGAGAAAGAGAGGGAAAGAGTAGGATGATATTGGAGGTAAATTGGTGAAGGATTGAAGCTCCAACACTAGTGATATGTTCCTAGCTATGATCCTCTCTACAAGTAAGTATTCATTATCTTGATAATTCAGTGGTTTAGATTAATAGGTTAAGTGGGTTTTCATCATATGATCAAAGTATGATCATATGATGATGTAGAAGGATGATTGGTTAAGTTATGGTGGGTTATTATAACCCTTGTTTATGTATTTGATTGTTATGTTACTAGGTTTGGTAATTAATGAAGGATGATGATGATGATGAATAGAGATGATGTTGATGATGATGGTGGAACTATTTTGTAGCTTAGCTTGGATGATCATGGTAAGTAACTTGATTAATATGTGTTTGATATGGTTATTTGCATATTATGTTAATATGAGTATGGATGTTTGATTGATAGCATGGAATTAGTGAGTGTGGCCTTGATAGGTGGCTTGCCTAGTTAGCCAACTCAAGTGATAGATTATGAGTGTTTGGATGGTTAAGGTATGTTGTGATGTTTATGTGCTTGATGTGATTATGACCATATGTGTTAGTGATCGAGGTATTTGTATTGCATATATGTATATTAACTTATTGACCATATGTTAATCTAGTTACTTACTAAGCGAAAGCTTATTGTTTAGTTGTCTAATCGTTTTGTAGGTTGGCATGTTTTTATGGATGGCTTGGATATATGGATTAAGGATTTGGATATGCAAGAATAAAGGTAGTATGTGTTTAGGAGCTTAGGTAGAATACCGAGCTCAAGTGTAAAGTTTGTACCTCCGTTGGCCTTTTATTTATTGGTAAAGTGTAAACGTGTGGCAACTTGTATGTTAAGGTTGTCCTAACGATTTGGTGGTCAACCGTTGTGTCAAAGTATGTTCAAAGTGTTTACGGTCTAAGTTAAAAAGGGTGTTTGGCATAAGCGTGTTTCTACCCACTTTGGGATGTAAACGGGTCATGTGTCTATAGAACAAGTTTAGTAGGTTAAATTAATGATGTTGGTTAAGTTTGGTGGACAAATGAAGTGTTATAGATGATTTGTTATGTAAATGGGTCAAAATGGGTTTTGGCACAAAACCCGTCATTTGTAAAGCACTATTTCAAGGGTCAAACGGTAAATGTTTTTATATGAATATGAGCCCAATGAAATAAGAAGTAAATCTGGAAAGTTTCGTTAATTTTCGAGTCATAGAAGTTGTCTTTTCAGAAAATGGGTCAATAAGATGCATAAAAGGGTTATGCAGTTAAAGGGGTGTTTGGGTTAAGTATGTTTTTACCCATTTTGGGTAGCAAACGGGTTGATTGATTGTGTAAACGATTTAGTATGAGATGTTAATGGCTTTTAATGAGTTTGGTGTGGAAATAGGGTAGTATGGATTGTTTGTTGTGAAAATGGGTGAAATTTCGGTTTTGGGAGTGAAACTGTGGACAGATTTTGTCGGTCTTTGAAAAATCATATCTTTTAATTCATAAGGCGTCATGGGTCGTGCCACCTGCCTTTTCGAATGTAATTGAGTCTATTTTCATTTAAAAATAGTCTCAATGTATGAATGTTTATATATTTTTGCCAATAGTCAAAAGAGTAACAGCAGGACAGTTTTGATATGTCGTTTTCATGCAAAAAGTTTTAATTTTTGGTCAAATCGGGCACGGGGCGTAACACTTATCTTCAATTAAACATGAAGGAAAAGAGGGCTTGGAAACCCTAAGTTTACAGTAAAATTCGTCTAGGGTTTTATCTCCCAAAACTTACACACTTAATGAATGAAAAATCAAAAATTGTATACAGATATACAAGTCTGACGGCGTCAGGCTTTGGCCTCTGATGCCGTCAGATCGCCATGTTTAGGGTTCTCGGATCACCTAGATTCACTTCTGATGCCGTCCTTTTCTAAGGGTTCTGGGCCATCTCATATAGAGCTAAAGAGGGGCGGCCTTGATCCTGGAACACCTAACGCCGTCAGGTGTTAACCTGACTTTGGTTTCTGGGGCGTCACTTGTAAAATCCACCATCATTCCAGTATAAGGTGACGGCGTTACCATGTAAATCCTAACGCCGTCAGGTGTGATTTCCTGACTTTTCTTGACTTTTCTTCATACTTTAGCATAAAAACGTTGAAAAGCTCAAAAATGCTTCTTTTTTCAGAATTCATGTCCCAATTACCTAAAATGTCAAAAGAAATGATTTAAGGTAGTATTTGATAATAAAAACATGATTTAGGGCTTAAATGACCCCCTAAAAGCGTAACAAATATCTCCTTATCAAATACCCTTACACATAGGATTTGTTTGTCCTCAAGCAAATGAGCTTTTATATCAATTAAAATACAAGTTAGGGGTCATTTAACATTAATATAAAAGTAATTACGACAAATGATTGATCTACCCTAATCAAAACAAGCACGGAAATTATATACTAGCACCTCGCATATAGTGTTTGGCTGCTCTCATATCTCGGGTGTTATAAGTGTATATATCACAAATGGAAATAGAAGAAATATCTCTCACATCCTGTTATAGCAAATAGATTATCATAGGCTTGAGAAAGGATCAAACCTCCACCACTTTGGTGTAAGCACCTAGGATAAACTATCAAAGAGGTCTTTTAAAGGTTTATAACGTTAGGTGTAGAGATATGGAAAACACGGTTTTGTTGGATAAGGGGATATTTAACTGGTGGCAAGTCAATTATCTTAGTTAATTACATATAAAATGTGGCGTTGCTAAGGCAAGACTCGACTCAACTTAAGCTAAAAACGAAATAACATAAACATAAATAAAATAAAATGAATGGGATGGTAGTCCGTTTGTTTTTTCTACTTTTTATTATTTTTTTATTATTTATTTATTTTTAATACACTCTTGCCCTACCATTCAAAATAATACATCAAAGGAGCTTGTTTCCTCCCCTTTTACATAAATCAAAATAAAGACTCGAATCAAGATAATCGAAACATTTGGAGTACTTTAAAACATTAACGTATATATGGGAGTAATAAATGATGTTCTTCCCCATTACTCAATTACACTAGTACTTTACCCATAAGTCTCAATCGTCCCAAAATAATATGTACAAGATATGACTCAACTTAGCAACCATGTAACCAATTAGACAACTAACTAAGGGTTTAAACAATTAACAATAATGCACTAAAGATGAGTGCATACAAGGAAGGCTAAGGCGATTTGGGTGTACATTTGGGGGTGGATTGTAAACAAATTATTCCTTTAAGTAAAATGCTTAAAGTTAGAAACAAAAAAGATAGGCTCTGGGGGTTGCACTAGGGGCTTCGTGTACTAAAAATGAGTACATCGCAAAGGTGTTGGAAAATTACTTTACCAATGAAGTCAATGTAATTATATTACAGGCTTAAAACAAGGGTTATCCTAATACCTCGTATCATATAGTAAATCCTAACTACTGAAATAAGATCATCTTCTTGTCCAATATAACCTGTAAATAACAAAGAAAATAAAGCACGAAACCTCGCATAAAATCGGCGGTATACTATATATAAAACTAAGTCCTAGAAAGCAAGTAAAGATATAATGCTTGCAAAATAAATGTTTGCAGATTCCTGGAGTTCAAAAATTTAGATTTTATGAAACTTTACAATTTCGGCAGCCAAACAAAACCTGGAAAAAAATTTAGGAAACAGAGCCTGATGCCGTCAGGTTGTAACTCCTTACGCCGTCAGGATGTACCTGACAGAATTTCTATCTTTTGTTTCCGGAAAATTTCTAGAAAAACCTATGTTTTAAGACCTGGAATTCCTGCAAAACATCCATTGTGACTCGATACAAGCATTTGACTCAAACAACTACTAATATGTATATTCATATCTCATTATTATCGTTCATGTTCACTTCGTTCTTTAAAACAAATATGAGCTTCCTTACACTTATCTTTTGTAAAATACCTTTATATGTGATCAAGTCGAAGTTAAAAACAAAATAAAGCATTTTTACAAGTTACTATGAGACATGAATAATAAATAATGACAATGAAAAATACATACGGAAACAAATAAAAGCAAATAAACAAGCACACAAACAAAATAAAAAGCTTGGGTTGCCTCACAAGAAGCGTTTTTCTTTATTAACGAGTCTTGTAGCTAGACTCAAAGTCACTCTCTACCACGTATCACTTATGCTCACATACCCAAGTGTGAGACATCTAATAGTTGCTTCGTCTCTCTTATACTCATCATTAAGCTCAAGACATCTACGGTAGTATTTCTTATTCTTTTCATTGGAATATTTCAGTCCTTCTTTTTGTCATTCTTGCTCAACAACTCGTTAGGGGGAATTCTATTGCATGCCTCAATTGAGTGATTCTTAAACCTAGGGTGCGAGTGTGGCATTTGGTAAACAAAATCTTCATCTCCATCTGAAAAGGTAATAAACCCATCCATAAGTTTTTCATCAAGATTGGTTAACCGTTTAAAGGGTTCTCCAAATATGATTTGGGTCAATTTATCATCAATGAATTCTCCTAAGTTCTCCATAACCATAAAATTAACCAAATACACAAAACTTCCTACAAACACGTGCAATGGCTCAATCCTAGCAACAATATTATTCCCTTGATATTCTAACTCATTTACCATGATTTTATTATAGTTGGCACGCGAAATTATGTTCATAGATAAAGATGAGTTAAGGTAAGAATCAAAGCTCCTATATCCAATCTTACATGGGAATTGCATGTTAAAGAGGCTGTTTTTTTTCAATTCTTGTCCTAGGATCAACATACTTAAGAGGATTCATCTCCTTTTTCATCTTATCCTCATTAATTACATCACCATCATCTAGGTCCTCATCGGAGTCCAAACAGTAAAAAGGGCGAAGTCTATGGTCGTTGTCATGGTCAGATTCCTCCATCTCAGAATTATTGCTAAAGTGATGGTCAGGTGAGAGGTTAGGTAGGTTCTCATTTTCCACTGCCAGGGATCGGAATGGGTAGTTGGAAAATTCTTCGACGAAAAACATGAATAACAGGAATCAAACGATCAATGCTATTGTTACCCATCGAGAAGGTTTACAAACAAAGGAAACAAAGAAGAAAGATAGACTAAAGAAAACCTAATAAAAAAATTAAAAAATCTCACAAGAAAGGAATCTAATGAGTAGACCTAATAAGAATAAAATTCAACCTAAAAAATAACTATTCCCCGGAAGCAGCGCCAAAAACTTGATGCGTGGTTTTGCAACCTTGCAAAAGGTTTTACTTCTCAAGGGATCCTAAGAAGCTTGCAATCCCCACCAGGCAGTGCACCTGACCAATGTAGTATAGTGAGTGGCAAGTACTGGGGAATTGATCATTCTCTAGGGGAATAGTGTCGTTAGGATTAAAAACTAATTAAACTAGGTCTAGAGGTGAGGGATGATTCTTTTTGTATTTTTTATGTTTTTATGAAAGCAAGTAAAAATCTCGGGTTTTGGAAAACTAGGCGGAATTAGTTGCTAGTCAACTAACCCAAAATTACTACAAATGCAAAATAAAATAAAATAACAGAAAAGCAAATTGGTGAACTTCTTATAATTGGAAAAACCTATTTACTTTGGTTTCACTACTCCCTAGTTATCTCTTACTGATTAATTGATTTGTTACAGTTGTTTGGATGATGGGTTGTATTCCTTAATATCAGTCATGGGGCTGTGTGCATCCTTCCCCAATCTATAAGCTTCTATCTCTTCCACTCCAGGCCTCGTAAACAATTACTTATGCATTCAATACAACCAATAATATCACAGTACACATCTGATTATGTTTCTTAAGACGTTCAAGCCTATTACCATGTAGGAGTATGGCCAGTTTTCTTAAGCCTAATGCGAAAATCAATCAACTAATAACAAATTAACAACCAATAATCAACAACTAGGTTTCATTAGATCTAAGTAAACATAAGAGAATTAAGCTAGCATGTTAAAAGAAAGACAAGATAAACAATCAATCAAACAACACATATACATATTGAATGATTAAAAATAAGAATTATCTTCAACTGAACATGAAGGAAAAGAGGGCTTGGAAACTCTAAGTTTACAGTAAAATTCGTCTAGGGTTTTATCTCCCAAAAGTTACACACTTAATGAATGAAAAATCAAAAATTATATACAGATATACAAGTCTGACGGCGTCAGGCTTTGGCCTTTGACGCCGTCAGATCGGCGTGTTTAGGGTTCTCAGATCACCTAGATTCACTTCTGACACCGTCCCTTTATAAGGGTTCTTGGTCGTCTCATATAGAGCTACAGATGGGCGGCCTTGATCCTGGAACATCTGACGCTGTCAATTGTTAACCTGACTTTGGTTTCTGGGGGGTCACTTGTAAAATCCACCATCATTCCAGTATAAGGTGACGGCATCAGCATGTAAAGCCTAACGACGTCAGGTATGATTTCCTGACTTTTCTTGACTTTTCTTGTTTTCTTCATACTTGAGCATAAAAACGTCCGAAAAGCTCAAAAATGCTCCATTTTCTAGAATTAGTGTCCCAAGTACCTAAAATAATAAAAGAAACGATTTAAGGTAGTATTTGATCATAAAAACACGATTTAGGGCTTAAATGACCCCATAAAAGCGTAACAAATATCTCCTTGTCAACTAGGTCTAGAAGTAAGGGATGATTCTTTTTTGTATTTTTATATTATTTATAAAAGCAATTAAAATCTCAGGTATTAGAAAATTGGGCGAAATTAGTTGCTAGTCAACTAACCCAAAAACTAATAATAAACAAAGTAAAATAAAATAACAAGAAAATAAATGTGGTGGATTACTTATGAGAGAAAATTTTGTTTACTTAGATTTCACTACTCCCTAGTTATCTCTTACTAATTCATTGATTTGCCACAATTGTTTGGATGAAGGATTGTATTCTTTAATACCATTCGTGGGGACGTGTACATCCTTCCCCAACCCTATGAGCTTCTATCTCTTCTTATGACGCCACGTTTAGTATCCTATCATAGCCTCATTAATAGTTACTCATGCATTAAATACAACGAATAAAACCGTAGTACACATCCAATTACGTTTCTTAAGACATTCAAGCTTGTTACCGTATAGGAGATTAACCAGTTTTCTTAAGCCTAACGCTAGTCAATCAACCAAATAATCTATAACAAATCAACAATCAATAGTTAATAACTAGGTTTCATTAGATCTAAGCAAACACTAGGAAATCTAAGCTAGCATGTTAATGTAAAAAAAAGACAAACAATCAATCAAACAACACATAGACATATTGAATGATTAAAGGAAGAACTTATCTTTTATTGAAATGGAAGAAAACAGGGTTTGAACCCCTAAATTTATTTCAAAAGTCGGATTAGGGATTGTACAAAAATTTCCACCCTTAATGAATGAAAAAGCAAAAACTAAATATAGATTTACAGCTGATGGCGTTGGGTTATAAGTCCTGACGCCGTCAGGTCACCGCTTTTAGGGTTTCGTATCGCCCAAGAGACCTTCTGACGTCGTCGCGTATAAAATGCATTGGGCCGTCTCGTGTTAGTGTAAAACTAGGCGGCCTCGCCTATTTTGTACCTGACGTCGTCCCGTTATAATACTTATGGGCCGTCTCGTTATAGCACAAAGCTAGGCGGCCTTGCACTTTTTGTGCCTGACGCCGTCCAGTAGTGATTCCCAAATTCTTTTCTGGGGCGCCTGGTGTAAAAATCCATTGCATCACTTCAAAAGTCGATGACATCAGCTCTAAAGCCTGACGCCGTCTGGTGTTAATTCCAGACTTTTCTTGGTTTTCTTGTTTTCTTCATTCTTGAGCATAAAAACGTTCGAAAAGCTCCAAAATGCTCCATTTTCCAGAATTTATGTCCCACGTACCTAAAATGACAAAAGAAATAATTTAAGGTAATATTTGACCATAAAAACACCATGTAGGGCTTAAATGACCCCCTAAAAGCGTATCAAATAAATCCTTATCAAATACCCTTGCACTTGGGATTTGTTTATCCTCAAGCGAATGAGTTTTTACACCAATCAAAATACAAGCTAGGGGTCATTTAACATTAATATAAAAGTAATTACAACAAATGATCGTTCCACCTTAGTCAAAACAAGCACGAAAATTATATACTAGCACCTCACATATAGTGTTTAGATACTCTCATCTCTCGGGTGTTATAAATTTTTATATCACAAATGAAAATGGAAAAGATATCTCTCACTACCTATCATAGCGAATAGATTACCATAGGCTTGGGAAAGGATCAAAAACCTCCACTTTGGCGTAAGCACATAGGCTAAACTATCAAAGAGGTCTTTCAAAGGGTTATAACGTTAGGTGTAAGGGTATGGAAAATAACGGTTTGTTTACTAGTGGCAAGTCAATTGTCTTGGTCAATTACATGTACAATGCGGCGTTGCTAAGCCAAGACTCGACTCTATTAAAGCTAACTATGACCAACATCAATATAAAAGAAACGGGATGGTTGTCCATATGTTTTCTTTCTACTTTTCTTTTTCTATTTTTTTTCATTTTTCTTGTTTTTTTGATTTTTTTCATACACTCTTGCCCTACCATCCAAAATAATACATCAATGGGGCTCGTTCCCTCCCCTTACACTTACAATTTTACATAATTAAAAATAAAGACTCGAATTAAGATAATCGAAACACTTAGAGTACTTTAAGACATTAACGCATATATGGGGGGTAATAAATGATGTTCTTCCCCATTACTCCATAACACTAGTACTTTACCCACGAGTCCCACTTGTCCCAAAACAATATGTACAAGATATGACTCGACTTATCAACCATGTAATCAATTAGACAATTAACTAAGGGTTTAAATAGATAACAATAATGCACTAAACATGAGTGCATACAAGTTAGGCTAAGGCAATTTGAGTGTACATTTGGGAGTGGATTGTAAACAAATTATTCCTTTAAGTAAGATTTTTAAAGTTAGAAACGAAAAAGATAGCCTCTGAGAGTTGTACTAGGGGTATCATGTACTAAAAATGAGTACATCGCAAAGGTGTGGGAAAATTGCTTGACCAATGAAGTCAATGTAATTATAATACAGGCTTAAAACAAGGGTTATCCTAATGCCTCTTATCATATAGTAAATTCTAACTACATAAATGTAGTCTCACTAGCAGTCTCGGAATGCATTGCTAACGCAAGTTCTAGAATCTAAATATTACCGGTACACTCACAAGCACTAAAGATAAATGCTTTTTCATAATAATCTAAAGGCGAACCTCACATATTTGGGGTGGAAATTTTTTGAGTGGTACGGTTTTTGTGCTAGTCATATAACTCCTATCCATGAGACGATTATTAAGACTAACGTTTCACTCCTAAATGTTGCAAAAAAATTTAAATTTGGTGTCAAATTTATGCTAACAAATATTTCTTTTAGTTTTATTACACATTATCTATTAAACAAAACAAAATCAAGTGAAGTTGTAGTTTCTAAGGTATCCTAATTTACCCCCTTACACTTTAGTCGAACATTGTCCCCAATGTTCAATTAGAAGATGTAAAAGTAAAGATAAATGAAAAAAACTAATACTCCCCTGATTCGCTTGGTATGGAAAATATGTTAACATGGTCAGATCTTCCTCCAAGAAAATGTGCATGTAAAGCTTCACTCCTGGAATATAATCATCTTCTTGTCCAATATAACCTGTTAAACAACAAAGAAAACAAACACGAAATCTAGAGATGCGCTATGCCGAGGCGGGGGGCGGGAAAAGAAACGGCTCCGAAGAAAGAAATTGGGGGTAAAATCAGCAGTAAACTCTATATAGAAAAGTAAATTCTAGAAAGCAAATAAAGATATAATGCTTGCAAAATAAATGTTTGCAGATTCCTGGAGTTCAAAAATTTTAAGATTTTACGAAACTTTACAATTTCGGCAGAAAAATATTCAGAAAATAAAATCTGACGTCGTCAGGTTTTAACTCTGACACTGTCAGAATGGACCTGACATAATTTTTAAACTTTGTTTCCTAAAAATTTTGAAAAAAAATCATGTTTTAAGACATGGAATCCTTGCAAAACATTCATTGTGACTCAATACAAGCATTTGACTCAAACAAATACTAATATATATGTTCATATCTTATTTTTATTGTCCATGTTCAATCTGTTCTTTAAAACAAATATGAGCTTCCCTTGCACTTATCTTTTGCAAAATACCTTTATATGTAATTAAGACGGGGTTAAAAACAAAATAAAGCATTTTTACAAATTTATTTGAGACATGAACAATAAATATTAAGAATGAAAAATACATACGGAAACACATAAAAACAAATAAGCAAACAAACAAATAAAATAAAGTAAAGCTTGGGTTGTCTCCCAAGAAGCACTTTTCTTTATTTACAAGTCTTGTAGCTAGACTCAAAGTCATACCCTATTACGTGACTCCATCATTTGTCACGTTCTCTAGGTCATCCTCTATTTTGGTTTTGTACTCTAGACCTAGTTGTAGACATTCCTTGTAGAATCCAAGTATTTTTCTCATTACGTAGTCTACTCCCTTACTCTTGTCCTCATCATTCCTATAGTATACCGAATACTTAATTTCTTTTTCTAGGTTTGGCATGAGTCGGAATTGTTCTATCTTATAGGGCATTTGGTAAGTAATTTCGTCAGTCTCATCCTTAAACTTGACTATCACTAATGAAGGATCATAATTCATTCTAGAGACTTCAACGATGGTTTTCCTAACAAGACGTTTGTAAATTGATGTCGACTGCGGGGTTAACATCTTCTAAGATTACATAATCTACCACATAGGTGAAGTTTCCTACGTAAATGGGCAACCCTCTAACTCTCCCCACAAAATTACTTGTTTTTCTAGTTATAGGGTCTATCCTAGGAGCTAATTGCTTTTTCATAACCCAATTGTAGAATTTCCAAGACAAGATATTTATAGGGGACTCAAGGTCAATGTAAGATTTCCACACATGCAAATGCCCAATATTGCATGGTATGTTTATGTTGTTCGGGTTTCTAGCTCGAATGATCGGTAGATTTCTATAGATTGATGGGTTAGGATCATCTAATATATTCTTTTGATATGCAAGCTCCTCCTTAGTGGGAAACTTATTAGAGTAATCCTCTAACTTTTCCTTCTCCTCCTTCACATCGTTCTTAGAATCACTTCCTATCTCAACCTTACTTTCCTCATCATCCTTACAACTCCTATCAAGAGGCTTAATGGTAACTACGTTGACAAAGTTACGTGTTTGGATGATGAAGGGTCGTTAACCTCATTCCCCCCACTAGGCTTTATCATGCCTAAAATGCTCCATTTTCTAGAATTCATGTCCCAAGTACCTAAAATGACAAAAGAAATGATTTAAGGTAATATTTAACCATAAAAACACGATTTAGGGCTTAAATGGCCCCCCTAAAGTGTATCAAATAAATCCTTATCAGGGTGGTATCTATAGAGTTTGTTAGATCTCAACAAAATTTAGCTGATCACTTGGCGAAGGGTTTGGCTAGAGACTTGGTTTTAAAGTCTGCTAAAGGGATGGGTTTAAAGTCCAACTTAGTTACTGAATGCTAAGACACTCAACTCCCTCCTGAGAAAACTTGGGAGCTGAGTTCAAAGTGGAAAGCTGAACATTCAGTGTACTAGAGCACATGTTTTACAATCATCCCAAGGTTTATGCTTGGAACCTGCTGGAAAGGAGGATGAAGTCTTTATTTCTTAATGGTTAACTTTTTTGAAAAAGTGCTTGGTAGGAGCATGAATAAAGAGAAACCACCTATGTGAATGTTGAAGTTTTGCCACTTCAGGGGGCTTTGGTCTTTTAGCTCTTACAACATTTATGAATTGGATACGGACACATGGCTTGTAAAGTGTCAGGAGCGTTTAAGTGTTTGAAAACTTGTGTGTATTTTATCTTCAGGAATTCAAATGGGTTGAAGGATTTAATTCTTAGAACACCCTGATTCTCGAATATTTGAACGAGTAATGTATTAATATGGAAATTCAATCCTCAGGATATTTTCATTTATGCACTTGTTTTGTTTAATGTTTAATTTTCATGCAAAGGAATTGAAGTAAATTTGGGAAGGACTGTTGGAAAATTTAGTGAACTTGTGGGATTAGTTCACACCTGGTAATGGGTTTGGAGTTATGGAGTGTACACCCATAAGGTTCCTTACTACTCTAACTCTGATAAGTGGTTTGATATTTCTGATGTACTCATCAGGGAGTAACTCATCAGAAGGTGTAATCCTTCAGCAAGTTATCTCATCAGCAAGTGGTGTCCATCAGAGACTGAAACCATCAGCAACATGCTGATGAGTGTTTCTGATTAGTGAACCATGACTCAGCTGGAAGTTTACATGTAACGGCTTTGACCTATTCAAGTGGCAGTTAAAACTGCATTAATGGCCATGTTTAATTGGTTGTGTAACCACTATTAGCTATAATGGGGATAATTATGAGGCGATTAATAGGCCGATTAATCCTCATAATTCCATTTGAGTAGCTATGAGTATTTTCCTATTTATAATAGAAATCAATTATGCATGAGTAATATATAATACTGAGAACATAAACACTTGGATGTGCAGTGTTATTGATTTGTGTCTAAATCAATAGCATACATTTGGTCTTATCCCAAGTAGATATTCGTGATACCCAGGCATTAGGGTCTAATAGTTTACTTTGGAAAGTTATAACATGATTCCAAGTGATATCCGGTAACCGTTCATTGGTACGTAGTTAGGTCATTGATTATCTTCACCCTGTTCTAGGCTCACCTCAACCAACAGAAACTACCATACTTTTGACAAATTTTGGCCTTTGCTTTTATTAATTGTCATTGCAAAGTGTTGGATCGATATTTCTAGTTTAGGTTAATGTTATGGTGGTGTCAAGTGGTCGACGAATAGCCATACACACCTATGGTTGTGGTGTATAGAGAGGGGGGGGGAGAGAGAGAGAGAGACTAGAGAGAGGAAGAGAGAGTGGTGACTAAAGATAAGTTTGTTATAAGAACACACACCTACTAGTGAAACTAGTAGGGAGTATTTATTCTAGTAAGAGGGTATCCCAACCTTTTCCTAGCATATGTTTATTCCCCCCCCCCCCCCCCCCCCCGTAACTATACAAGTGTCACAAGGTAGGATATCTAATCTAGTAAACTATCTGTATTTCTGTGTTTCAACAATCTCCCCCTAAATACAAGTAGTCTAGATTAATAGACATTGATGTCATTAAGTAACATTGAAGATAACCTTGAAGCTCTCTTTTCTGAATAAACCTTGGCTTTAATCTTTTGCTTTGAGCTTGGTGTGCACCATCCTTGAAGACAAATAATGAGGTGATGACTTATTGAGTTTGCTCCCCCCTCAATTAGGCCATGGTAGTCTTGAGCTAAAAAAAGATTGTATTAATAATCAAAAAAAGCTACTCAAGACCGAGCTTCTTCAAAGACTTGTGAAGTTTCTGAATAAGCTCCCCCTCACACTAACCATCCCCTTTTATATATTCAAAACTTTAAAGTCATGATCACGTTTGAGGGTCTTGATATCAACCGTCTTCTTCTTCATCTGAATTAACCAATCAACTGGAGTACTAAATGATAACACCAAGTTCGAATCCCAAAGGTGACTCTAGAACTCGAACAAAGTTACAAACCACTGAATATTTCAGCACGGTAGACACCAATCTCCCTGAAACGAATAATTAAGCTCGATACATTGTGATTCATAACCCAGCATACACATATCTCCTCCCACAAAAGAAGAGAAGGCACAAACGCTATTCTCCCCTTTAAAAGTGGCATGCAAATGACATTTTTGCCATATTCGAAAAAAGTGAAGGACATATGCCTATTCTCCCCCTCAAAAGTGAATGACATTTTTGCCATATTCGATAAGAAGAGAAGAGCCAACGTACAACACATGCCTATTCTCCCACTAAAATATGGCACACTAATGACGTTTTTTCCATAGTTGAGATTCTGTGATGATTGTGATTTATCAGGTGCAGCATGAATATGTGTGTAGGCCTAAAAACTATTGTGAAGAAGATGGTGATTAAAACTCTCTTAAAGCAACCCCTCTTTTGTCTCTTCATCAATGGTTTAGCAAATCAAGAATTCAATGAAGCTCGTAATATGCCTAAACCACTTGATGAAATATGTTCAAATTTAGAGGGAGTAAAAGTTAAAACACGTCCCTATAACTCTCCACCTCGTGTCTTTAAGTATGACCACCTCTTGAGAAGATCTTGTACTACGATTCCGTTATAAGCTTGAAAAACAACGATCTCTTAATGAAGCTTGATAAAAGATGAGAAATCCACAACTTAAACTTGCACTAAATTTGTGATTTAGAACCTATATTGAGCACAACAACGTAACTCCTTAAAATATAGGTAGTGGTATATACCCAACTTTCTATCCTATATTGTATATATCCGCCTCTTGAAGTATCCACATCTCGTGTTACACTGAGCACTACAATGTAACTCCTTTAAGTGATAGTTATATACTATGTGCACAATAACATAACTTCGTTGATAGATATAACTAGATAGCTAAGTCTGATCACTAAGAATACGCTCGAACAAGGATCATCAAACATCGTGCATCCAACCAACCCTGACATATTTGAGATACTAAGTACATGAACCCGTGAATTAACAAACAACCAAGCTACCATAATTTCTTAATTTTTACCGATCTCATAGCACAAACTTATCCCAGAAGAATAGTCAAACCGCGTAAGTTTTATTTTTTCCAAATCCAAGTCCAATCCTTCTAGTCGATAAATATTTAAACTTGAGCCCATACAACCAACTCATGACAATTTTCGGATAAGTGACCATTAATATTTCATGGATTTTCATGGCGCTTTTCTCCAAATTAAGTTGAATCAGCAACCCAAGCTTAACAAAATTCAGCAAGCCCATTCACATTCCAACAACAGCCCAAATTTACTCAATGAAATAAACGGCTGCAAGCCCATTGTATCACCAACTTATCCCTAATTAATAGGATATAAATAAGCTAAACAAGCACACAACCCTATTATTTAGTAGCCCTAATCTCATATCACTCACCTACCAACTGTGTCACTTACCTCCTACGCAGCTTCTTCATCACTCCACAAAGCTGTCGCAACAACCAAATACAAACCATCTCCTTATGACATGAATCAAACACAAGCAGCCACACAAGCTTGTCTTTGATCAATTAATACGGAGCAACCAAACAAGCTTTAACACACTATCGTATATAGTTATAGGCTTTCATCTTAGGTAGGTGATTTCTTTTGTTTTTATGTTTCTTTTAACGAAAGTAAGAAAGTGTATAATAGATTCGTTATATAGCTTTCTTTATATGTTTCGTATATTTAAAAGAAGTGGAGCTTCTTATAGATCATTGATGAGTTTGTGTTACAAGTTTTAAAGATCTTCAAAGGTCTTCAAGTATGTTAAAAGATACGAATGAATACAAGCACTGAAATCCCTTTTCATTTTTTTCGAGTCCTTGTTTCTGTTGAAATGTGAGATGTGGAGTGAAGGTGAGATGATAGTTTGTTGTAGGCTGAGATATTGAGGCAATTTGGTTTGCGTAAGGGATTAAGATAGTTGTTTGTTTGTTGTTGAGTTATGACAGAAATGAAACTTTGATTGTTAACAGTTTTAATTTTTCATTTCGTCTTTCTTTTTAGTATAATGGATTGATTAAGGTGTATAACTTATGGTCAACGATCAAACCTTGAGTCCTTGTGTATCTTATGGTTTCACAAGAAATAAGTGGTAGCTCTTGCGACAGATCCTGGTTCGTAAACATTGCGACACTATGACTGTTAAGAGAAATAATTATCAAGTTTTACGACCTTAAGTCTCGTAACTTAAGTCATAATTTTGGCAGAGTTTCTTTTTGTATAATAGTGGGTGACAAAAGTTTCGTAGAACTGGGATCGCAATTTTTCTTATACTATCAAGCTGTTGCAACTAGCTGTCGCAACTCCTATCGCAGCTAAACCCTTGTTTTTGCAAGCATTTTGATCCTTTCGACACTATTTTGCGAGCAAAAACACCAACGGATTTTGAGAGGATATAAATCACACGAGCCCTGTGTTGTAAGATAACTATCCATGTACAAGATACGTATCATTCTATTCTAATAGGATATACATGCATTCTATTCTATACTTATCACTAAACATATCTTCATCTTCAGTCTTCAGCATATAAGCAGTACAAACAATTTGTACTAGTAGTACTAACTCAGTTAGTACTGTTAGTGTTATCTTCAGCAGTTCCATTTGTAGACTTGGCAGTACAAACTGTTAATTGTTTAATTCCCAACAATCCTCCCCTAAACTTGTGATTTCTCTTCAAATCATCAAGTTTCATGAATTAAACTTTTAACCTTGATATTGGGGGGATTCTTCCAAACACTTTACCTTCTCCGTCTAGCAGCCGTCATATCTTTTTTCACATTGGTTGGATATCATCTTAATCAAGTCTTTGACCATCTCTGTTTCTTCTTCTACTCTGAGCTTCACAGATAACATCACAGTAAGAATACTTACACTCAAATGATACTTCTGCTCAGCTAACATGAAAAAATCCTCTCCAGCTAGTGTAGAAACATGATGTACTCCACATGAGTCATACAACTTCCATATTGTGTTGAGAGTATGAGCTTCAAACTTCCAGTACTTGTCACTTTGATCTGGTTCATATAGCCTCTTCAATTCCACCCAGAGTTCTTTGTTTTTGACATCTGTAGGATCTGTTGTCTTGAACCTTTCTTTCACTAAACTCCAAAGTGTAACCAAGTCTTCTCTTTCAAAAGATCTGATCATATCTTCAAAACACTTGTAAACTGCTGAAAGTCCACCAACTCTTAGAATCTTCCATGCTTTTCTAAATTCATCTTTATGAACCTCCCAGTCTATGATATGATGTTTGGCTTGAAGTGGATCAACATTCATTTAACTAAGCTGCTCATCAGTCAATTCCTCCTCTTCTTCTTCATTCTCTTCTTCAAGTATATGTAACTCTTCAATAAGCTTTTGCTACTTAGCTTTCTCCTCTCATCTTCATCCATAGGAACAAAATGTTGAACTTTTCTATATGCAGTGTAATAAAATCTTTTAATTTCTTCATGTGTTGGGTTTAGAGATGTTGTTGCTTAGGATGATACAACTGCTCAGAGTATTCGAAGGAAAATGTTCTAAGTATCATACTGCTGCTAGTGTATTTGATACTACTGCTAATGATAGAGTTTCTACTGCTGGAAGAATACTACTACTAGAGTAAAAGATACAGCTGCTAGAGTAAAGAATACTACTGCTTATGTGATAATATTGTATAGTCGGTTAGATAAGTTTAGGATAGATTCTAAAAGATTTATCTTGTATAGAAAGTTATTGTAAACTGACTAGGACTACTTAGACTATAAAAGGAGGTTCTAGAGTTAGAGTTTAGTATGTATCATTGTTAGAGTCAATCATTTCAAGGTTTTGTAACCCTAATACTTTTAAGTATTCATATTTAGTATATTGAAGTGTTTAGTGTGATAACAACTGTGTTCATTGTTCTTCTTAAGATTAAACATAAGATTCCACATTGTGTTTAATATTGTTTCAAGTCAGTTTCTATAATTTGGTTGTTTTAGATTTATCTAAGATAACTAAGTAGATCAAGTGCTCAACTAGGATCAACAAGTGGTATCAGAGCTTGTGATCTAGAAGCTGTGATCAAGAAGAACTTGTGTTAACTCAAATATGTTCAACAACTACTTAAGACATGGAATCTAAATCAACACACATGGTGACTGTATCAAAGGGGCTTATGCTCAAGCCTGGAGAATATGACTTATGGAGGTTAAGAATTCTGCAGTACATTAAGATGCTTGACTATTCTATGTGGGAGGTCATTCTGAATGGTGATTCTTTACCAACAAAAGGTGCTGATGGAAAGCTTGTACCCATTAAATCTCCTGATGACAAAGGTCAAAGAAGGTTGGAAATCAAGACTTACAGTATTCTCATGATGGGGATACCTAATGAATATCAGTTGAGTTTTAGTCATATTAAAGATGCTAATTCTTTAATGGAGGCCATTGATCTAAGGTTTGGTGGGAATGAAGCTACAAAGAAGTCAAGGAAAAATCTTCTGAAGCATCAATTTGAGAACTTTGCTACTTTAAGTTTTGAAAATCTTGATGCTACATATGACAGACTTTAGAAACTTAGAAGTTAACTTGCTCTTATGCAAGCTCCTGTTCCTCAAGAAGATATAAATCATAAGTTTCTAAGAAGTTTGACACATGAATGGAGTATGCATACGGTGGTTTGGAGAAACAAAGATGACTTTGAAAAGATGACCTTGTATGATCTATACAACAACCTAAAAGTGTTTGAATCTAAAGTCAAAGGGTTATCTAGTTCATCCTCTGGTGCACAAAACCTAGCTTTTGTGTCCTCCAACAACAAAAGTTTTGGCAGCTCTCAAGAAACTCTTTCTGCTGCTTATGGAGTTTCTACTGCTAGCACTAATGTTTCTGCTGCCAGTTCTACAAACAGTGATAATATAAGTGATGCCGCTATATGTGCTTTCTTGGCTAATCTTACTACCAGTACTCATGTAATGAATCAGGATCTGGACCAAATTGATCTTGATGATCTTGAAGAGATTGATTTGAAGTGGTAAATGGCAATGTTGACTAAGGGCAAGAAGATTTTTGAAGAAGACGGGAAGGGAGCTAAATTTTAAAGGACAAAACAATATAGGTTTTGATAAGTCCAAGATTGAATGCTACAAAGGTCACTTTGCAAGAGAATGTAGGGCACCAAAGAAGAATGGAGAAATTTCAAGGAAGGCTACTACTGAAGATACCAAGACTACTACAGCTTTTGTGTCTTGTGATGGTCTAGGAGATTATGGTTGGAGTGATCAAGTAGAAGATGGACCCAACTTTGCTCTTATGGCTTATGCTTCTTCATCATCTGGTTCTGACTCTGAGGTATCTAATGATTTTAGTTGTTCATATAAATCTTGTCTAGATACTGTAAAAGAGCTTAAGTCTATGAATGAGAGTTTAAGAGCTGAGGTTGAGAAGTTAAAACTAGATAACTTAGGTTATAAAGTTGGTCTAAAATCTGTTGAGCAAAAGCTTGAATTTCTTAAACAATGAATTAGAGTATGTTGATAAGATAAATATACTAGAAGGTAAGCTTTTTATTAAAAAGCAGTGAGATTAATATACTCAATAAAAAGCTAGAAGGGGCTGAACAAGAAAAAGATACAGCTTTGGCTGAAAAAGAAAAACATGTAGTTAGAGTTGAGAAACAAAAATTTGCATCTAATTTATTGCATAAGTCAATTAAGAGTCAACTAATGAGGAGAGGCAGTGGAATAGGATATAATGATGTAGCTCCTCCAGTTAAAAGTGTTTTTGCTCCCCCTATCAAAGAATTATCTTTAATAAGCTATTTGAGAGCAAACCTGTGGGTGAGTCTAGTGAGGTTATCAATGACACAACTAAGGTAGAAAAGAAGTTTTCTGATGTACCAATCATTAAAGATTGGATGTTAGATAGTGATGAGGAACAGGTTAAGTTTGTCAAACTTGTGTTTGGTGATAGGATCTCTAGGAAAATACTCCCTCCGTCCCAAAATTATTGTCCACTTTGAATTTTCAAAGTCAAAATGATATAACTTTGACCACAAATATATTTTTTTATTATATAATACTTGATGAAAAATTATACTATTGAAAAGTAGACTTAAAACCCAATCCATTTATATATTTTGCATCAAATATTATATAACACCCACAAAAATATTTAAGGTCAAAGTTGAAGAAGAAAGACTAAAAAAGTCAATACTGGACAATAAATTTGGGACGGAGGGAGTAGTTGAATATAATGAGGAACCTAGAGAGCAATCAAAAAGGTACAATAATAGGCTAAGAGGTAACCAAAGAAATTGGAACAACCTAATATCCCAAAAGTTAGGTAGTAATTTTAAGTTGCTTAATAAGGCTTGTTATAATTGTGGGAGTTTTGAGCATTTACAAGAAAAATGTTTTTTGTAACACCCCAACCCGATAAGGGTAGAAGTATTACATTACAGTGACATATCAGAACAAACACAAGCATATGATTCATACATATAACGAAATTCAGGGTTACAAATGAAAATATGAAACTACAAGGTTACAAAGAAATAAATACTATGTCTAATAAAGTGAAACTTCATCTAATCGTCTCTAGTCCAAAGCATAGTCTTCTAAGTCCAATCACACTCTCTTCCCATAACCCAGCTTCCTACTAAAACCTGCCGCAGGAAAAGGAAATGCGGCTGAGCTTAAAAAGCCCAGTGAACAGATACATATACAAAGCAATGATAATGAAACAGAACTGAAACATAGTGCATTGGGGAAATAGAATAAGGAATAGATAAAAGAGTGATAGAATATAAAGAAGAAAGGATAGTCATCTACCACGAGCCCAGAAACTCAAAGTCATAAATCTCAAAGTCATAATTCTCAAAGTCATAATCTCACAATCAGAGGGGATACCTCTCAGGCAACCAGATAATATGAGGGGTGTCCTCATGTATCAAATGGGTGGAGTAGCTAGCTCCCAGAAATTGTGAAAGGCGTGTATTGCACACAGCACCAGTCACCTCAAAGTCAACTCAAAGTCATAGTTAAATCCACTAAACAGAACAGATCTAGGATTGCAATCCATACGCCCCTTACTCAAAGTCAATCTCAAAGTCATATACTCAAAGTCATAATGGCCATAATAATAATCATAAAAAGGGACGGCGTGAGAAATCACTCACCCACACATGAGTCATGCCAGTGGTGCATCACAGACATGCCTATGGTACCTCCATAGGTAGGGAAAATAGAAATGGCTCGGGTATCAAACTAAGAGTCAGGTCTCAAAGTCATACAAAAGGTCATATAGCAAAGGTTTATCTCAAAGTCATCTCAAAATCATATCAGAAATAATAGTCAAGGTCCATTCAGAGTTCATCAGGTCAAGGTTCATATTCAAAAATCAATTCATGGTTCAGTTCAAAAGTCCGTTTCAAAAGTTTCTATTAAAAGTCTAATTTAAATAATCTTTTAAAACAGTTTTCATAAAAATGGTCTTTCAAAATATAGGGTTCATGAAAGTTAAATAACCTTTCTTTTAAAAAGAAATTTAGCATCATTTATAAACATCTTTTCAAATCAGTTCTTCTCAAAACATTTCCATGGTATCATTAAGAAGGTTTTCATAGCATAGGTTCATAACGGAGGTCATATCAAGTGGGATCAACAGAGAAGGTTCAAGTAAAGGGGATCATAGCAATGGCATCAATTCGGGAACTAACGGATCAGAATATGAAAGAGATCATGAGAAACCTTTTGAGAAAGGTCAGAATATCTGTACCTTAAACCGCAAGTGCAAACATGACAGAAAACATAAAGGTCGGAAGCAAAACTCCTTCTTCAGCGAATCTACACGAATTAATGATCGGCTTATTATTAATAACTTATTCAATTCAGATTTCTCATTTTAGTCGGCTTTCCAGTTTTAGTAACTTTCCATTTAAAGTGACTTTCCACTTTTAACAGGTTTCCATAAATAGTAAGTTTCCACTTTTAGAAAGTTTCCATAATTAGAAAGTTGAATCATTATTAATGGAATCAAAGTATCTTTTAACATATTTACACATTTGGTCCTTAGGGTTTCATAACTTTACATTTTAACCCTTTACTTTCCAAAATTACACTTTAAACCTTTTAGTATTCAAAGTTACACATTAAACCCTTAACTTATCCATTTTACATAATAATCCCTTATTTTATCATGTTATACTAATATACCTTCAAGTATTCACAATTTACACTTTAAGTCCTTCAAGTTATCAAAGGTACATATTTAACCCTTTAACTTACAATTTCAACTTTTAATTATCAATAATTACATATTAAGCCATTAAATTACCAAATTAGCACAAAACCCCCTGAATATATTTTATTACTCAAATCAGTCCCAAGTTTCCAGAAATTACACTTTTAGTCCCTCTACTTTAATTAATTACAAATCGCACCAATTAATTACAATTAATTCATTTTCTTGTAATATTTACACTTAGAACCCTCAAGTTATATTTTTCCCATATTCCTACTGATTTATATGACATTACAAAAATATCCCAGAAGTTTCAAAGTTTACAAAACAACCCCTACCTATTTTATTTCCAAATTGATACACTTTTAATTAACACAAACCAAACACTAATTTTTTCCATCATTAATTAATCATTCCAACAACCTTAAACAAGCATTAAATGTCCAAATCTTGTCCCAAAAACCCTAACCCTAGTTAGGTCGATTTGTTTTTATTTATTTTCTTTTATTTCCTTTAAATCCGAAACACAAATAATTAACCACGACTTATTTTAGCTTCCAAAATTCGAATCCATATTTTTCTATGGTTATATGATGCATAAGGAACTCATAAAAATTATAGAACAATCCCAGATATATTTCATAGCCTATTTTATATTTTATATACATCTTTTATATCAATAATTACCACGACATATTTAGGCCTCTATAAATCATTATATCATTTTTCCCATATCATATACATTATATAAGGTCCAATTAAAAAAAAATATATCACCCAGAAAATTCGTATTACAGATTATAGAATTTACGTATCTTTAAAACACGTAATTCCCATTCAACTATTTAAACGTTCATGTTTCTTGTTTATCATTTTATTTAGGTCATATATGATGTAAAGAGTATGAGAAAAATACCCAATCCATTTTAGGATGTGTGGATCAAGCGCATGAATTTTTATACCTATCAGATAAAGAATCGACCAGAAAATCACCCCGATCGAACCAAGCCTCCAACAAACCAAAACCTATTTTTCCCAGCTACTCTTGATGATGAAGAACCCCAGAAAAATGCTAGATCCCTTCCAGAAATTCGTATGCAGTCGTGGTGAATATTTGTGTGTGTTTTGTGTTAATTGGTATTGTTTTTAAGGAAACAAATAAAAGGTAATCAAATAAATGGAATAGAGGCCGACTATGGAGGGGGAGAGGGCTTAAAAACCGGTCCATGATTGACTAAAATAAATGGGCTTTGATTTGAAATGATTTCATCATTATTTGGTAAGTTATGTAAAGTTAAATGTAATATTAATTATAATGAATTTAAATAAACTTGCATTAGGGTGTATTGTACATATAATTAGGTGAACTAATAATTCTTGAGCATGTAGAAATTATTTCATTTCATAAGTAACTTGTTACTTGAATTTTGGAATCACTTTGGTACATTAAATATCCTTTAATCAATATTAAAACTTGTAGGGGTAATTTGGTCATTTTACATGTTCTCAGATTTTAGGTGTTACATTTTTACTATCAAAAACCAGTTTGGAATCAAAACAGAAGGGTGAACCACAAAAACTTTTCTAAAAAGACTCACTGATAGCGCTTAAAATGAGTATGTTTTTACGTTATTATTAGTTTTGTGCATCATATTTGGTTATATTTGTATCTATTTGTTACTTAATCATGAAAAAGTGTATATGCAAGTAATTGTAGCCAAGTACAGAAATAGATGATGAAAAGATGATGAATTGAAGTGAATATGTATATTTAGAGATTTTCAGGATGAAGACAAGAGAAAAACCACACAAGAACTCAAGGATTTGATAATGTCAAGATTTCTATGTTTATGAATAAAGAAAATATCAAGTTCTATGGAAGAAATCAGTTCCACAACGAAGGATAAAGCATGAAATGATTAAAGTCAAAGAAAAGTCAAGATTGTGAGTACAGGCAAGATCCAACTGATCGGATGCAACTCGCATCTGATTCGGTTGGAAGTGACCAAAGAGCCCAACCGGTCGGTTGGGGCTCATACCGATCGGTTAGGAAGCTGCTGAAGTTACGAAGTTGCATTAAATGAGTGATTTACTCCTCATTATCATTGGTGGCTTATCATTTCCTGTTATTTACTCATTATGGACGTTTTGCCTTGGAAACTAAGTGTTCTTAGGCTATAAAATGAGATCCAAGGCTTAGATACAAAGTGTGATACCCCATTCTAGTAAAAGGCTTACACCAAAGTCCTTACTAACTTATTATTATTGCCAAAAAGTTTATTGTTGCTGTAGAAATGTCCAGGAAACATTGAGTAAAGTCTCAAGTGTTTGGTTTGAGTGTGGAGTTGTTTACTTGTCATAGTAGGCGATTGGAGGAGTGTGGTTGCTATAGTTCCACAATTCTAGTTCTTGTAATCTTTAAACTACGTATATCTTGTTTACTTACTATGAACTATTGTTACTTTACGTTGAATGAAAGTTTTGTTTGTTACTTGTGTTTCGTTATGATTGTTATAGAGTAATTTGTGGTAGAGTAATTTGTGGTATACGTGTGTGTATGATGTAAGCAATTGTGGAGTATTCTTTTCTTAAAAAGGTGATGAATGAAAACATATCTTATTTTATGAGTTTTTTGGAATAAGATCTAATCTTGCTTAATTTGTTGGTAAAAACACTTTTTGAAAATATTTGGCCGAAAGGGGTTTCTAAATGTTTTTATTACAAAATGTTAGGGCACGAATTAGTATGGGATATGATGTGTGACAAGCATCCTATTTACTCATTAAAATGGATTTGAAACGATTTCATCACGATATTAGGCCGAAAGGATTCATAAGAATTTATGAGATAAGAATTGTTTTTCAAACAATAAAGTGTTAACAGAATTGTCATAATAGTTAACTAGGCCGAAAGGAGTTAACTAGGAGATTGAATTCTTAGTAATGATATATCATGATAAAAACCATTGATTGTTAATCATTCATATAAAATTGTGCATCATAACAAGTTTACACCAAACTTAATTGAATACTCTATGCAATTGGTTATAGAATTACATACAAGTATATGTTTCATTATATTGGATACTTATTTTGAATTTACATTAAAATTAAATTGACAACCCTTTTTGCTTAAACTAGTTTCTTAATACATTAATCGCTAAAATCCCTTGGGACGATCTCGACTTACCCACCTTTACTGTTGGGAATTATTTGTAACAATACTTAAGTCTGGAATAGTTAGTTAAGTCGGGAAGATAGTTAAGTCTGCCAGTACTAAGCTAAGTCTGACAGATACTAGTTAAGTCTGTTTATGTTTAGACTGTTAAGTCTGTTTTGCTTAACAAGTTAGATATCTTAAGAGATATTATAGGAAATGATATGCACACGCTTAGATATTTTAGGAGAAGATATGCATACATCCTTTCACACGTTTTGTAGAATTAGGGTTTCCTTGTAGTATAAAAGGAACCCTACGGCATTGTGTTCTATGCCAAGTTTTCAAAGTTTAATAGAATATAAAGTTAGTAAATCCCTGTGTTGTTCTTACTGCTTGTGCTAATATTCCACGTTAACATTAAGTATACATTGTTCTTAAGAGTTTCTCATATAAATACTTTGGATTTATACAAGGTGTTTATTGTCTTACAAAGGCTACTTAGATCCAGAAATTTGGACCTACAAGTGGTATCAGAGCCTTTAGAGGGACTCTAAGTAAGAAGAAACACAGAAACCATAACCACAAACACTCAAACACTCACCAATCACATAAGATGTCTGCTCCTGCTGATGAATTCTCTTCACACAGTGATTCTGAAGAATCACAACATACTGATGCTGCATAAGAGAATAGTAAACCTAAGCAACAACAAAAAGTGGTGTCAACATCCACTACCATATCTAATATCAAACTCCCAATTCTCAAGAAGGAGGAGTATGATATCTGGGCTTTGGAGATGGAGCACTATTTGGAATATGTTGATAATGATGTATGGAAGGTGATTCAGAATGGAAACTCGAAGAAGAGGATCTATGTAGGCAAGGATGGTATTGTCAGGGTACTTCCAGCAGTCTCTGCTGCAGAGATCCATGCTGTGGAGAAAGAGAGGAAAGCAAGGACCATCCTTTTGATGGCCATACCAAAGGAACACCTACGAAGGTTCCATGGTATGGATGATGCTAAAAATATCTGGGAAGCCATTAGAACTCGCTTTGGAGGGAATGCAAACTCTAAAAAGATGTAGAAGGTTGTTCTCAAGCAGCAATTTGAAGCATTCACCATTTCTAGTTCTGAAGGTTTGGAGAAAGGTTATGACAGATTCCAACATCTGCTCTCTCAATTGGAAGCACATGGTTCCCCTGTATCTACTGAAGATGCAAATCACAAGTTTCTTAATGGTCAACTGTGGCCATGTCTATGAGACTAAAAGAAGATGTGGATACTTGGTCAATTGATGACCTATTCAATAACCTTAGGGTTTTTGAACAGGACATTAAAGGGGGGGGGGGGGTTAAAGACACCTTCTAGTGCAACCAATGTTGCATTTGTTGGACAAGGCAAGACCAGTACTGATGAGTGCTCAAACACTCATCATTTTTGGTCAAATCTGAACTGCAAAACATACAAAAACACTCAGAAATGCATCAAAATACTAAAAATATTTCAAAATTGTGTTTTATATGTTTTAGATGCAAAATGAGCAAAAACAGATGAAAAACGTATAAAGTTTGCAAAATTGGCAGTTTCAGTCCCCCAACTTTCATAAAATGACAAAACTAGTCCCTGGATATTCAAAATATGGAAAATTATCACCAAAGGTCCTTTTACAATCATAAGTTGTCATATTTTGTCCTTTGGTGAAAAATTGGAAAAGTTTTGGAAATTTTACAGTTTGGTCCCTAGAGTTTCAGATTTTGGCAGATTTGGTCCCTGGTGGGATATTTTTGGATGAAAAATCATTTTTAGTCCTTGGAAGTTCAAAAATGTTCAAATTTGGTCCTTGGATAAAAATTTTTCACAAAATAGCAAGTTTAACCCCTCAAGTTTGAAAAATAACAATTTTGGTCCTCGGGGTTTCAAATTTTGGAAAATTATAACTTTGGTCTTGGTATTATTCACATGTGACAATTTTAGTCCTTATAATGAATTTTGAAAATTTGCAATTCAGGCCCTCAATTTCAGAATATTTACACAATGGGTCCTTGATGTTTTTACTAAATAAACCAAACCACCCTTTTTGTTAATTATCCAATCCAAAACAAAATAAACCCAAAAAAACCCACCCCTGATCCATTTACATACACCCCAAGACCGCGAATCCAGCCCACTCCCTTCCCATTTTAATACTTCTCCTTTGACCTCAGTCAACACCCCACCATCGACCACTGTTCACCCATCCCTTCCCCCAGAAAACCAGCTTCCATGTCTCACATCCCCCCTCCTCTCTTCCACAAAATACTCACCAAACCTCATTAAATTCATTCACCAACACCCACTAAACCCCCCTCCTCATTAAATACCACACCAAACCCAAACCTGCCCAATCCCATATTTCCCGCCAAAAGGGATTTGAATGTCTGAGATCTAAAGAAGCAATCCTACGGCCAAGAGCAAAGTGGGAAAGTCTCAAAACCCTACTTGGGTCCTTATAAAAAGAAAAAGAAGCAGCAGTTGTGGAGTAGTAGGGTTTTTAGATAGAAAATAGCTTTTAGTGTAATTTAGTCTAATTTTTAGTGTAATCTTTATCCTTTTAGTTTAATTTCAAGTCATGTACTCTTTGAAAACTCAGTTTAATATAATTTTAAGTTTTCTCTAATCATCTTGCAGTATTCCTTTTCACTTATTACCTTATTATCTACTTGTCTGCCTTTAGCTTATTAATGTGCTTAATTGATGTTTAGAAGTGCTTATCTCAGTCACTTATTGCTTAGAATGTAAGATGTAACCTAATCATCTCAGTAGAATTTAGTTTTTATCAAAATTGAATGTAACTGTTTCATAAGACAGCTTATATAGCTTATTGATTTTTGCTTAGTGGAAATTGCTTAATGTTGAATACTTTCTATTTAAATAGTCATAGTACAGCTTATTGAGGCTTGGTCCATAACTTTTGAAGTTTAAATAGCAATTGTTGTTTGAAAATAGCTCATCAGTTTCCACTCTAGGGGTGTTTGGCATTAGCTGATTCAAGGAGTTCAATGTAGTTTTGGTTGTTTGTCACTGTTTTTTTAACTCATGCATGGTAGTCTTAGTCCATTTTAACTTTTAAAACCAGTACTTCTTTGGTAAAAAGTCAAATTGATTCTTGATTGCCATTTCAGCTTAACTGTGAGGATTGTGGATTTGCATAGTCATCATTTTGGTTCATTAGTGCTTAATACAGCTTAATTTAGTCTCAATAGGTCTTAGTATATCATAATCAGTGTGTAGTGATCATTAGAAACTCAAACAAGTCAACTTACCTAGTTTTTTAGAAAAAGTCAAAATGCATGTTTTCTGATTTTTCCAAAAGTTCAATGAATATTATTGAATTTTGTGTTTGATTTTATGGATTGAAGCTTGTTGTTACTTGTTCTCTATCAGCTCAGATTTGATTTTCTTGAACCCTTTTATTTTTGCAAATTTTTCTTGGGCTTGTTTAAGCTTCTCAAAGTGGGCTGCAGGGCATATGGTTGCCCTGCACCACAGACACTCAGCCAACACCCTCACTTCTATGCCTTCTCCTGAGCACATTTGTGGGCCCCACACCCTAACTCTTAGATTATTGGAAAGCCAATAATCCGGGGTTTAAGGTCCATAGCTTACCTTGGGTTTTGAACCCCATTTAATAGGGCTGCACCTCCCCTCAAGCTTGTCCCTTTTCTGTTTGAGTTTTGGCTTTTGGAACTGCTTATTTTGGCTTAACAGCTTATTCAGGGCATCATTCTAATTTTTCTAGCTTATTACATGTCACTTTAACATGTTTCTACCCAATTCCACCCCTGGTTCTCTGCTTTGAGCTTATTCCAAGCTTATAGCTTAGACAGTTGACCAAAGTCAACTGTCTAAGAAATAAGCACTTGTTGTGCTTATTTCTGAGTTCCACCAAGCTTGTTTTCACAAAAGTTTGTTGTTTTTAGTTGTAAAATAGATTGGGAAAAGAAAAATCCAGAAAATCAAACTAATTTTTAAGTGATAGTTTCTATTTAATTTTATTTAAATTTTAATTTTCATTTTTATATTTTTATTAAGAACTTAGCTTTTTTATATTTTTCTTAAATTCCTCTTATATTAAAGTATTTTTAATAATTTTTTCAGATTTTTATTTTATCATTTAGTATTTATTACAATTAATCTTAGTTTTATTAATAATTAATTAACATTAAGTTTAAAATAGCATATTTAGTTTTTATTAAGAAAAACCTAGTTTTTATATTTTTTATAGCTTTTATATGTTGTAAAATAATTTTAGAAATTTTCTTGTAATTTTTACTGTTCATTTAGTATTTTTTTTATAATTTAAAATAGTTTAATTAGGTAATTAATAATTAATTAGTTATTAATTAATAGAAGAATCACAAAAAGACAAAAATACTTATTTTTAATTTTAAAATTTGTTTTTAGTTATTTTATAATTTTAGAAATTTTATTTTCACCTTTTTAGTATTTAATTAATATTGTATTATATTTAAGTTGTTTAAATATTAATAATTAAGTATTAATTAGTATTTAATTAATATTAAATAATTAAATAGTGTAAAAATTAATTTTCTTTTTCTAAAAATTTTATTTTATCTTTTAGTTTGTAAAAAAGTCATTTTCACCCCCTAGGTGTTTTCAGATTTCAGTTTTCACTTTTTATTTTGTACGTTTACGTTTTATTCAAACGTGAACGTACACGTTTTAAGTTTTATTCATATAGCTTGTTTAAGCTATTTCATTGTAGATTCCTTAGTTCAGATAACTCAAAACCCCTTTCCCATCCAGATTCACCCGATCACGAAACCGTTTTATAACCATCCACACCTCGTCGGGACATAACGACCCGGGGAAACACTATATTCCGCGGAGCATTGACTCTGAGCTGTTTGACCATCTTGACCACATCCGTGGTTGACTTTGGTTGACGGTTTAGCATCAATCAAGTACTAACAAGGTTAATTCTTGTGGTTTTAATTCTGGCAGTTATGCTTCTTCTTCAAGGGACTCAAGGGAAAGAGATGTTCCTAGTGGTTTTGCTGATGAAGTCCTCTATTCTCTCTTTGCAAAGAGGTCTGAAGACAGAGATCTGATCCATGATGATCTTGATTAGATCAATGATATTGATATTGAAGAAATGGACATCAATTGGCAGCTAGCTATGATTCCACTAAGAATGAAAAGATTTTTCTAAAAGACTGAAAGAAATCTCAGATACAATGGAAACAAGCCAGTTGAATTTGATAAATCAAAGCTTCAATGCTACAAGTGCAACAACACTTATCACTTTGCTAGGGAATGTACAACAAAGCTGACACCTGAAGAAAATAAGAAGGGGAACTCCATGTATCCAGAAGAAGGGCAAAAGAAAGAGAAAAGTCAAGTTGGCTTGCTAACCATGGATGATAGTGTGGTTAACTGGGTGGAGCACACTGATGAGGAGGACTCTACAAATCATGCTCTCATGGCCATCAACTCCAACTCTGAGGTATCATTGTGTTCTAAGCTTTGTATTGATTCTTACAATAGTGTTAAAGCTTGGTGTGATGAACAAATGAATCAAATAGAAGAACTAGATGTCAAAATACTTGCTTATGAAAATGCAGTTAAAACCTTATAGGCTCAGGTTAAAAACTATCAAAAACAGCAAGCTAATTTAAATCAGAAACTTACTTTTCAAACAAATGAGATTTATGAGAAGGATGAGAAACTAAAAAGGTATAGAAGAATTGGTTTGAAAGCTATAAAAGATAAAGAAAGTCTACAGAGTATAGTTGATAAATGGGAGAACTCTAGTAAAAACCTATTTAGACTTATTGATTCAGGAATGAGTTCAACTAGCAAAATAGGTTTGGGGTATGAAATAAAGTCAAACAGTGAAGTCTTAAGTTATGAAGAGGAAATGAATAACACTGTTTTTATGAGTAAAGAAGAGGACTCTGTGGATAAACCAGTATATAATAGATTTGCTAAGACTGATAATTTTAAAGGAGTTCCACCACCTTTAAGTGGGGATTATACTCCTAATCCAGGGCCTGAAATTGATGACTCTTTATTTGTATATGGAGAAAGAGGGCCACAGGTGCCTGAAACAAATGTTTCAGATGGCAAAGTCAGTGGGTACTCTGCCTGTCAATTTAATGACAGTGCAGGGTCCATTGCTAACATCTCTGAACACTCTGACTCAGAACCAAAAAGTAACCCTACTATAGAGTCAAAACCAGTTAAAAGTGATAAGTCTATTGTATCTGAAGTTAAACCTGTTGAGCCTAGCTGTGAATCTCCTTTAAAAACTCCTAGTCAACAAGAAAACAAACCAGAAACACCTAAAAAGGAAAAGAATATGAAAAAGGATAGGGTGTTAGGACAAGGTTATGCTTTTACTCAAAAGAGATGCTTTGTTTGTCATAGTCCTAATCGTCTAATAAAAGACTATGATTTTCATGAAAAAAGGATGGCTAAAGAAATTGAACTAAAGAAACAAAGAACGGCAAATACTAGTAATGTTGAGATAAAACCTGTGTGGAATGCTGTGAATAGAGTTAACTATGCTAATCAGTTTGTACCTAGACAAGTGCAACTCAATGCTAGTAAAACAAATGTTAATTCTGCTAGGTTAACGGTTAAAACGGGTCATTCCAAAGTTAATACTGGTAGACCAAATTTTTATACTGGTAAAAACAATGTTAAACCTGTTGGGCAAAACGTTAATTCTCTTCAATCCATGGGTACTTCTTGGTATTATAGACCTAAACAACCAGTAAAACCATAGGTAAATCAAGCTAATTTTAGAAGTCATTTTGCTAAATCTCATTCACCTGTGAGGAGATCTATTCCACAAGTGAACCAATTTAATCAAAGAAGAAAATTCTCAAAATCAAAATCACCTGTAAGAAGTCCCATTGTACAAAATGTAGCAAAGACTTCAAATTCTTATGCTACAAAGGGTAAAGGAGGGTCTCCTACTAAGGATTTGGACTATTGGAAATGGAAACCATTCAAAAATGAACTCACCTATAAGTCCCAAAGTAGTATAAGTGGATCCTGTTCTTACAAGACATACAAGTATGTGAATCCACAAAATGGACCCAAGCCTGCACAGGCCTGGGTCATTAAGAGAAACTGATCTCTTATTTTCATGTGCAGGATCATTCACTTCAGAACATAAGCTGCATAGATCTATTTGATAGTGGGTGTTCAGAGCACAAGCTGGGTTCTAAAGAACCTTTGGCTATGGTTGAAAAGGAGGTGTATCATCAATCTATTTCTAGCAAGGATTGAGGAGTGGAAGATTAGTAGAGATAAAGGAGGAAAAGTCTGAAAATTTACAAGAGCTGATGGTACATCAGAGTGTTACAAGAACATGAAAGAAATGGTGAAGTCTTGTGATAGAGAAGACTTAGACACACTATGGAAATTGGTTTAGCTGGACTTCAAGACTGCAAGGGAAGTTGATGTGAAGGCACAAGAGCTCTTTGTGGAGCTCCAGAGAATGTATGCACCAGATCCTGCAGATGTGCATTGGAACTTTCCTAGTTAAGATAGAACTCTCTTGTGGCAGTTATATGATACAAGCAGTGTTCATCATCTATCAACCAAAGGAGGTGTTGATTTGTTCATGTTTATAGATGTGGCATATCCTCTAAGCACTGAAGTACTCATTGGGATAATGTCTTCAAAGCTTCAATGTAAAGAACAAACTGATGCAGCTGACACCTTACTTCTCAGCATTGGTGGTCAACTGCTAGGCAAAATTTGTGAGGAGCTTGACATTGAATCCCAAGCAAAGAAAAGAAAAAGGCATTAAGCTTTGAGAAAGCCTTCACTCCTTCTCAAGGTTGCTGCATTGCATTGTGTTCGAATAAGTCATAATTTATGACATGTTGTTTCTGGATATTTGACTTATGATTTTGCAACATCAAAGTTTTTCATTTGGTTTAGTTTGAGCACTCAATACAGATTTTCATTATTACCAAAAGTCTTCTGGTTTCTTGATGAGACAAAAAGTGTACCACTTTTAAGGGGTCCTTTAAGCCCGAATTCGAGATTATTTGATCAAATATTGCCCTAAATCGTTCCTTTTGTCATTTTAGGTACTTTTGAGGAAGAATCTGGAAAAGGAAGCATTTTGGACGTTTTTGGAGCATAAAAGTGAAGAAAATGGCAAAGTCTCAAATTTCCTTGCTGGAACAGTACCTGGCGGCGTCAAGATGTTGTACATGATGGCGTCAAGAGTTACAAAAGAGGTGGAAGTGGAAAATACACGTGACGATCCAGAGAGTTTTTAAGCTTAGGACCTGACGGCGTCACCAAGGCCGTCAGGATCCAATTACTAGTGACTGCCCAGAGCATTTCTCCACATGACGGCGTCACAAATAGATCTAGGCAATACGATTCTATCATGGCGGCAAGTTGACGGCGCCACGGGCTAAAACATGACACTGTCACGATGTAATATCTATATATAGTTTTCCAAATTTCATTCATTAGTGTGCAACTTTGAGGGAATAAACCCTAGTCCGAATTTTATCAGCTTTTCAAGGGTTTCAACCCCTTGATTCTTTCATGTTCAATTAAAGATAAGTATTCCTTCAAATCATTCAATATGTCTATGTGTTGTTTGATTATATCTTATGCTTGTCTTCTATTTAACATGCTAGGCTATATCTTTATTGTGTTTGCTTAGATGTAGTGAAGCCTAGATGTTAATTATGGGTTGATTGTTTGTTTATAATTGTTACGGATGATTGTATTCGATGTTAGGCTTAAGAAAACTGGCAGACTTCCATTGGTAACTTGCTTGAATGTCTTAAGAAACATGATCGGAGGTGTACTACGATTTTTGGTTGTATTTAATGCGTAGGAGAATTCGAATGATCCCATGTTAGGAGCTTCTAACGGCTCGACATAGGAGTGAAGTAGGATCCTATAGAGTTAGGGAATATTGTACACGGCCTACGACTAGTATTAAGGAATATGACCCGTCATCCATGCAATTGTAACAAGCTAATCAACCTGTAAAAGATATCTAGGGAGTAATGAAATCTAAGTAAACACAACTTTCCTCATTATTGTTTCACCACATTAGTATAATAGTTGTATTTTCATTTCTTTTATTTTATTTTGATTGCATCTTTAGATTAATTGGGTTAGTTGGCTAGCAACTAATTCCGCCCACTCCTTCAAAACCCGAGATTTTACTTGCTTTTATAAAAATATAAAAATACAAAAAGAATCATCCCTCACCTCTAGACCTAGTTTAGTACGCTTTCTAATCCTAGCGACACTATCCCTGAGTTGAACGATCAATCCCCCGGTAATTGTCACTATACTATACTACAACGATCAAGTACACTGCCTGGTGGGGGTTGTAAACTTCTCGAGATCCCTTGAGAGGTAAAACCTGTTGCGAGGGCGCAATTCTCACGTATCAAGTTTTTGGCGCCGCAGCCCGGGGAATAGTTATTGTCTATGTTAGGATTTCTTTTTATTAGGTCTACTTGCTAGATTCCTTTCTAGTAAGGTTTTATTTTTATTTTTAAGTTTTCTTTAGTCTATCTTATTTCTTCGTGTCTTTGTTCGTAAATTTTACCATCCGACATCATGGAAGGTGGTAACATCTTTGAACCCATCAACCCACCACAACAAAACCACCCACAAAACCCACCACTAGCAAACCAACCTCCTAGGCCCCGAACTTTAGGAAAGTATTCCCGTCCTAGCCACCAAGGCTATCGAAACACTATTGAGCTCACTCAAGGAGCCAATGTGTCCCCCTTGCGATCTGACACCATCCGGTTGGTGCAAAGTGGATGTGCATTCCATGGACTTCGTTCCGAAGATCCTAATCAACATCTCAAGTATTTCCTTAAAATCATAGATTCCATAGACCTTGATGTTGTAACTAGAGAGTTGACCCGATTACGTCAATTCCAATTCTCTCTACGTGATCAAGCTAGTCAATGGCTTGAACGTTTACCCGCAGGATCCATCACCTTATGGGATGATCTCACCACTCGATTCCTTGCTCAATTTTTCCCACCGGGGAGAACTACCAAGCTTAGAAATGATATCTTGATGTTCCAACAACGTCAAGGTGAAACTCTATATGAAGCATGGACTCGTTTCAAGGACTTACTCCAAAAAGTCCCTCATCATGGCATAGATCTTTGGCTCCAAGTCCAAATATTCTATGACCATATCGATCTCTCCGCAAGGCGAACCATTGACCAATCGGCCGGTGGCAAGCTACGTGATCTAAGTACGAAAGAATCATGGGAACTCATAGAAGATCTCGCTCTCTATGATAACGAAAGTTGGAATGATCCCCGTGATTTGAACAAAACGGTCAAGGCAATATTTTTGCCTTCGAACAATTCTAGCACTCCCGACCGTAGGATCATGGAACTTGAGGACCAAGTCAAGTTTCTCATGAAATCCTACGAAGCTCCTAAGCCTTCAAGCCAAGTGAATAAAATCACCTCTTCATGCGAATTATGTAGTGGTCCCCATGACACTCGTGATTGCGTGGAACTCCCCGGACAAGCTTTTGCGGATTACGCATCCTCGCGTACTGACGAAGCGGGAGATAAGTGGTACACTTTCAAACCCGAGCCAAACCCTTACGGTGATTCCTACAATCCTTCTTGGAAAAATCACCCGAACCTTAGGTGGAAACAAAACCAAAACATGCCCCAAAACAATTCTTCCAATCCACCTAATCGTTACCAACCAAACGGTCCACCCTCTAACCGTACTTTCAACAACAATCCTTCCAATAACTATAGTAGTACCAATAATCTTGAAGGGTTGATGTCCAAGTTTATGGCATCTCAAGAAGCTCGCATAGCTAAGTTTGAAACCGAATTCAATCAACAACAAACAGAGATGACCAATAAGATTGACAACTTGTTGAAAGCCCTCAACAACCAAGTGATGACTACACCTAGGAAGGACACTAGGGACACTAATAGCGGAATCCAAATTAAGGACCCTTCATCATCCAAACATGTCCACTTTGTCAACGTTGTCACCATTAAGCTAATAGATAAGAATATAGAAGAAAGTGACAAGGATGAAGTTGGAGTAGAAACCGGGACTAAGGATGAGATTAAGGAAGTTGAGGATATTAAGGGAGAAAAGTTAGAGGAAGTAGAAAACATAGAAGAATACTTTGATAAGTTACCCACCAAGGAAGAACGGGAATATCACAAGGATCTATTTGATGATCCAGAGACACCTTACATCCTTGGTTCACCCTTTATTAAAGTAGGTGATCCCTCTAACATCAACATACCATGCAACATTGGGCATATGCATGTGTGAAAAGCTTACATCGATCTTAGGTCTCCTATAAACATCATGACTAGGACCTATTATAATTGGGTAATGAAGAAGCAACTTGGATATAGGATGATGCCTAACACGAATTGGATGAGCAATTTTGTAGGAAGAGTGAAAGGATTACATGTCTTTGTAGGAAACTTCACTTATGTTACCGACTTTGTGATTGTAGAGGATATTCATCCGGTAATTGATGGTTGCCTAAGTCAAGTAGTGTTCGGAAAACCGTTTGTTGAGGCCTCTAAGATGAGTTATGACCCGTCCCTAGGGATAGTTAGATTCAAGAGTGAGAACGATGAGATTGCTTACCAAATGCCCTATAAGATTGAACAATACCGTCTTCTATCAAACCTAGAAAAGGAACACAAGCAAGCGGTTTACTATAGGAATGATGAGGATAGACGTAGAGGAGTAGATTATGTCATGAGTAGAATACTTGGTTTCTACAAGGATTATTTGCAACTAGGTCCGGAATACAAAACTAAGATTGGAGATGACCTAGAGAATGAAACCAATGGCGAGGTCACGTAATTGCCCATGACCTTGAGTCTAGCTACAAGACTCGTAAATAAAGAAAAGCGCTTCTTGGGAGGCAACCCATGCTTTGTGTATTTTTATTTGTTTGATTGATATTTGTTTCTGTATGCATGTTTTATTTTTATTGTTGGTAGATCATGTTTCAAACTAAAATTGTGAAAATGCTTTATTTTGTTGTTTAACTTCGTCTTAACTTCATATAAAGGTATTTTGCAAAAGCTAAGTGTAAGGGGAAACCCAAAATTTGTTTATAAGAACGAAAATGATCGTGATTCGCCACAATATTAAATGAACATGTGTATTAGTATTTGTTAGAGTCAAATGCTTGTATCGAGTCATAATGATGTTTTGCAGGATTTTCCAGGAAGTAGGACATAAGTTTTTCAAGAAATTTTCCGGAAACTTAACATAAAGATTTTTGCAGGTCACTTCTGACGTCGTCACGTGTAAAATTCTGGAAATTTTGCGAGTTTTGTTTTTCTAACGGAGTCTTAAAGTTTTTGTTAATTCTTTAGTTTTAAAAACTCCAGGAAATCTGCAAACATTCATTCCACAAGCATTATATCTTAAATTGTTTTCTAGGATTTGTTAGTATATATAGATTGCCGCCGATTTTACGCGAGCTTGCCTTGTTTGTTTTCTCAGGTTTAACAGGTTATATATGACAAGAAGATGATTTATTTTTCTGGAAGGGAAGCTTTGAACGTTCATTTTCTTGGAGGAAGATCTAACCTTGTTGATACACTATCCACACCGAAGGAATCAGGGGAGTATTTGTTTTCATTCTTTTACCTGTTTTACTTTTACATCCTTTAATTGAATATTGGGGACAATGTTCATCCTAAGTGTAAGGGGAGGGTAAATGATGATACCTTATAGGATACAATTGCACTTGAGTTTGTTTGTTCGATGGTAGGTGTGTAATAAAACTAAGAGAAATACTTGTTAGTGTAATTTTAGCGCCAAATTTAAAATTTTTTACAACATTTAGGAATGAAACTTTAGCCTTAGCAAGCGTCTCATGGATAGGAGTTGTATGACTAGCACAAAATCGTACCATTCAGAAAAATTTTCCACCCAAATATGTGAGGTTCGCCTTTAGATTTGATAGGAAAAGCATTCATTATTAGTGCTTATGAGTGTACCGGTAGCATTTAGATTCTAGAACTTGTGTTAGTGATGCATCCGGAGACCGCTAGTGAGACTACATTCGTGTAGTAGGATTTACTACATGATAAGAGGCATTAGGATCACCCTTGTGTTAAACCTGTATCATAATTACTTGACCATTTAAGTCATATTACTTGACTAGTAAAGTCAATTAATTTTTCCCACACCTTTGCGTTGTACTCATTTTTAGTACACGAAACCCCTAGTACACCCCCTCCGAGCCTATCTTTTTATTTCTAACTTTAATCATTTTACTTAAAGGAAGAATTTGTTACAACCCACCCAAATGTGCAACCAAATCCCCTTAGCCTTCCGTGTATGCACTCATCTTTAGTGCATTATTATCATTTGTTTAAACCCTTAGTTAATTGTCTAATTGATTACATGGTTGCTAAGTCGATTCATATCTTGTACATATTGTTTTGGGACGATTGGGACTCATGGGTAAAGTACTTGTGTTATGGAGTAATGGGGAAGAGCATCATATATTACCCCCATATGTGCGTTAATCTTAAAAAGTACTCCAAGTGTTTTGATTATCTTGATTCGAGTCATTAGAGTAGTTTATTGTAAAGTATGTAAAAATTCAAGTGTAAGGGGAATGTACATTCCATATGATGTATTATTTTGGATGGTAGGGTAAAAGTGTATTGAAAAAAAAATCGAAAAAATTAAGAAAAAGAAAAAACATACGGACTACCATCCCGTTTCATTCTATATTTGTTTTATGTTTTTGTTATTTTTGATTTATTAGCTTAAGTCGAGTCTAATATTGGCTTAGCAATGCCATATTGTACATGTAATTAACCAATATGATTAACTCGCCACCAGTAAATATTTCCTTTATCCAACAAAACCTTGTTTTCCATATCCCTACATCTAATGTTATAACCCTTTAAAAGACCTCTTTGATAGTTTATCCTAGGTGCTTCCGCCAAGTGGTGGAGGTTTGATCCTTTCCCAAGCCTATGGTAATCTATTTTCTATGACAGGTAGTGAGAGATGTTTTCCATTTCCTTATTGTGATATATACTTTATTACACCCGAGAGATGTGAGTATCTAAACACTATTTGTGAGGTGCTAGTGTATGACCTCCGTGCTTGTCTTTGGTTTTTAGTGGAACGATTATTTGTTGTAATTACTTTTATATTAGTGTTAAATGACCCCTAACTTGTACTTTGATTAGAATAAAAGTGCATTTGCTTGAGGACAAGCAAATCTCAAGTGTAAGGGTATTTGATGAGGCGAAAAGTGTACCGCTTTTAAGGGGTCATTTAAGCCCGAATTCGAGATTATTTGATCAAATATTGCCCTAAATCGTTCCTTTTGTCATTTTAGGTACTTTTGAGGAAGAATCTGGAAAAGGAAGCATTTTGGACGTTTTTGGAGCATAAAAGTGAAGAAAACGGTAAAGTCTCAAATTTCCTTGCTGGAACAGTACCTGACGGCGTCAAAATGTTGTACATGATGGCGTCAAGAGTTACAAAAGAGGTGGAAGTGAAAAATACACGTGACGATCCAGAGAGTTTTTAAACTTAGGACCTGACGGCGTCACCAAGGCCGTCAGGGTCCAATTACTAGTGACGGCCCAGAGCATTTCTCCACATGATGGCGTCACAAATAGATCTAGGCAATACGATTCTAACATGGCGGCGAGTTGACGACGTCACGGGCTAACACATGACGCCGTCACAATGTAATATCTATGTATAGTTTTCCAAATTTCATTCATTAGTGTGCAACTTTGAGGGAATAAACCCTAGTCCGCATTTTATTAGCTTTTCAAGGGTTTCAACCCCTTGATTCTTTCATGTTAGATTAAAGATAAGTATTCCTTCAAATCATTCAATATGTCTATGTGTTGTTTGATTATATCTTATGCTTGTCTTCTATTTAACATGCTAGGCTAGATCTATATTGTGTTTGCTTAGATGTAGTGAAACCTAGATGTTAATTATGGGTTGATTGTTTATTTATAATTGTTACGGATGATTGTATTCGATGTTAGGCTTAAGAAAACTGGCAGACTTCCATTGGTAACTTGCTTGAACGTCTTAAGAAACATGATCGGAGGTGTACTACGATTTTTGGTTGTATTTAATGCGTAGGAGAATTCTAATGATCCCATGTTAGGAGCTTCTAATGGCTCGACATAGGAGTGAAGTAGGATCCTATAGAGTTAGGGAATATTGTACACGGCCCTACGACTAGTATTAAGGAATATGACTCGTCATCCATGCAATTGTAACAAGCTAATCAACATGTAAAAGATATCTAGGGAGTAATGAAATCTAAGTAAACACAACTTTCCTCATTATTGTTTCACCACATTAGTATAATAGTTATATTTTCATTTCTTTTATTTCATTTTGATTGCATCTTTAGATTAATTGGGTTAGTTGGCTAGCAACTAATTCCGCCCACTCCTTCAAAACCCGAGATTTTACTTGCTTTCATAAAAATATAAAAATACAAAAAGAATCATCCCTCACCTCTAGACCTAATTTAGTAGGCTTTCTAATCCTAGCGACACTATTCCTGAGTTGATCGATCAATCCCCCGGTACTTGTCACTATACTATACTACAACGATCAGGTACACTGCCTGGTGGGGTTGTAATCTTCTCGAGATCCCTTGAGAGGTAAAACCTGATGCGAGGGCGCAAGTCCCACGTATCATTTCTTAATTTCATTTGGTACAATAATACGTAGTTACATTTAAGGGGTGGTTATATGTATAATTTGAAACTAAAAGTCATGTTTGCTAATAATGTGCATTCTAAGTTAAGTTAGGTGATTCATATGCATTAAGTCGGATGCATCTATACAAATTGTTGTCTTCCTTTGGTTTTTGGAAAGATTTTTTGGACTAATCTTTCCAGGCATAATTATGGATTGAAGACACATGGAAGCTCTGTCAAGGTTTTTGGTATATAAATATAAGGGTTAACATTGACCATCAGTCAAGTCTAGCGACTTATCATTAATACTGGTTGACCGTCATTAAGTTTGGCAGTGTACTTTTGTGGCCGTTAGTACCGGTCATCGGTCAAATGATTTTCACTGTTTAAATAGTACCGTTACTGTTTTTACACCATTCTAGGAGTATATAAAAAAATATTTTAATTTTATTTTTATACTTATCTTTTATTTTCTCTCCCAAAATATTGTAACAAAAGAATCACCTAATTTTGGCAAGAAAATCGCATACTCTGTTTTCACCTCTGCTATTTAAACCATACCAAAACCTTTTTCTCTCAGTACCTTTCACAATCAATTTCAAAAACGAAACTTTGCAAGAAAGAAATACTGTAAAAAACACAATCAAGTGGGGTTCTTGAAGAAACCAGTGGGCAGTGATGATTTCCATGAGATCGTGGACTTTATGGAGGGTTCCTACATCAGGTACGCTTTGACGTGTAACCCTACTATCTATGACTCCCTAGTCAAACAGTTTTGGCAGACTGCTACTACCGAAACTCTTGCTAATGGGACTCACAAGTTAAGAGCAACTATAGATAATATTGAATACTTTGTTACTGAGGCCTCAATTCGAAGTAGTCTTCAACTAAATGACGCCTCAGGTATTACTATGTTGTAAAATAAAAAGATTTTCAAGGGCTTAAGAAAAATGGGATATCTTCCTGATGGTACTCTTACTTTTTGGAAAGGTCAATTCTCTCAAAATTGGCGATTCTTAATTCTCCATTTGCTTCAATGCCTAAGTTCTAAGAGTGGTGGATGGGATCAATTTGGTGGTAATCTTGCTTCTGCATTGATTTGTCTCTCCACAAATAAAACTTTTGATTTTTCAAAAATGATTTTTTATGCAATGATAGCTAATTCCAAAAGTACCACAAAGTTTTTAATGTATCCAAGGTTTTTTCAAATGGTGTTAGATGTTGAAACAGCTAATCAAATTCCTTACATGATCATCCCATTCAAAAAGAAAGTTTTTGCAAACATGAAAAGGAATTTTAAGGGGACTTTTAAGCCTTTGCTCCGTGCTATGCTGCCTGGTGGTGCTAACAATGCAGGTACCTCATCATCATCTTCTGAAAGTGATGCCTCATCCCAACCAAGAGATGACTATGCAAAATCTGTTCCTGAACCTGGTTCCTCTAACTCCCCTGAACACATGCAACCTTCCTCTACACCACCACACCTATCTCCACAAACCTAAACTCCTACATCAACTCATGAGGAGGAACAACCATCTGCCAACATGGTAGCTCTCATATAGCTTGTTCCCCAACTTTAAAACAGGATAGATGTATTGGAAAATGAATTGAAAGAGACTAAGAAAACTATGGGCACTACCATTGGCAAGTTGCTCAAAAGGGTACAGAAGATGGAAGATGTAATGAAAGCTACTGGGGTGGTATTCAGTGATACAGATGATGATGCAGTTGAAAATTCTTCCAAACAGAGGAGGAATTTGGATGAACAAGAGCTTCAGACCCCTACAAAGGAAAAACTTTCTCAAAATTCAGAAGTTAGTCCTGAAGGAATGGAAGCAGCTGATATTTTGATCAACAATCTTAGTCAAAGTCAGCAAAAGAAGTTATTGAAAATGAAAGTGGTGACAGAAGAGGTTGAAGTGATTAAGACTGGTAATGATCTGGTTAAGTCTGCTGCAGAGGTTAAGTTTGTTAGTAAAACTGAGACTGCCACTAGAAGAGAATATAAAGGAAAGCAAGTCATGGTGGAAGAAGCTCCTCAGTCCAAGAAAACTAAGAAACAAGAAAGAGAAGATGCGGCAAGTTTGGCTGAGATTGAAAGAATGCAAGCAAAAAAGAAAGCTGAGCAAGCAAGAATGGATGCATTACAAGTCAAAGATGTAGAATTGGCTAGAGAACTGCAGAAAGAGCTTGATGCCCCAAAGCATCACAAGACTAAGGGTGATTCAGACATGGTCTATAAGCCAAGTCAAGAAGAGATCAAACATATGATTGATACAGATCCAGAAGTGAAAAGAAAGGCTATTGACCTTATTGCAGATCAAAGCTTGAATGAAGAACAAAGGTCAGCACAGTTGGCTGACTTTATCAACATGAAAAATGAACAAGCTTTGGATGTTGTGATAAACTCATTAAGAGACTCTAAAAAGAAGAGGAAAAGCCATTCAAAGAGTGAAGTTCTGTATGGGACGAAGAAGTACTTGTGCAATCAGTGCAACTGGATGATGTCTCAATTCAAAGGCATGTCTGCAGAGTAGATAGAACTGGCTTATTACTTTGTCTACAGGAGGAATATAAATTTCATTCCTATGGAGTCAGAACAAGAAGCACAACTACTTGGAGTCAAAAGGCATGGAATATACTTCAAAAGGAGGACTCTAAGAAGAGAAAGGCTGAAGAATCTTCTGAAGCTGCTACCTCTGAGAAAGTTGTTGATGTTGAAAGAATTGCAGAGTCTACAAAGGATCTCCCTGTGATGAATGAGGAAGAAGTAAAGGAGCCAATCTTGAGACGAACCAGGAGAAAGCATATTGGTAAAAAGGGATCAAAGAAGGCTGATGTGGAAGAAAATGTGGAAGAACTCTCATATGATTCTCAAACCATTAAGACCATGACACAAAGCTTAAAGAAACCTGCCAAAGTTGTAAACTGGAAGATCATCAAACAAGGGAATAACAGAGCAGCATATAAAATCATAAGGGAAGATTACACTGAAAATCTTTATTTGAATTTTCCAGCTATGTTGCAAGATTTGACAAGAGATGATCTCAAGGAGTTGTATAAACTTATGGTGACAAAGCATGGTAATGTTACACTAGAGGATGATTTTGAGAGAGTTCTATGGGGCGACTTAAAGGTTATGTTTGATCCTCCAAGCAAGACTGATGAAGTATGGAAACTACCTCACCAACAAGAAGTGAGATATTGGAAATATTTCTCTAGTTGTGCAGTTCATTGCCTAACCTTAGAGACTGCACATATCTACATGCTTGCAGAGGTAGAGTACCCAATCCCTCCTAGAGTTTGTAAAGTTATGATGGAAAAGAAGCTGCTAGGAGATAAGGAGATGAGACAAGAAGTCAGCTTTTGGAGCGAATAGAAAGACAGTCCAAGCAGGAAGCTTTTTGGGGTGTTTGAAAGAATTTTCAAAAGCTATGGAGAGATGGGCTTGAGATAGGTTTACTTAGAGCTTAATTGGTGAAGGTACCTTGCACCAACACAACAAATGGTTATCAGTCCACCATGTCTAACCCACATAAGGACTGGCTAATCCAAGATCAAATGGCTCTAGGTAAAGATATCTCAAATCCGTTTATGGCTAACAATTTTCCAAAAATTGTATGGTATTCAACTCACCATATCTATGATAGTGAAGAGTTGACTAGCCCACAAGGTTATGGCTTGTGGTAAAGGTTGTGGAAAATCATAATTGGTAATCAACTCACCAAGATGATGACTGCTTTCCATCAAAGAGTTGGCTAGTCCAAAAGCAAACGGCTTTTGGTAAAGACAAACCAAATCCGTTGATAGCTGATGGTTTGATAAAAATCATAAGGTTATCAATGTACCATGGTCTTGTACTAAAACATTGGCTACTTCAGAGTTAATGGCTAACTGGTAAAGAGACATCAAATCCATTAAATTTTCAATGATTCACCTCTCACAGGTGTTAACACACCTGGATGTGATGAGAATAATATGAAACTTTTTGATTTGATGTACATATTGTCAATGTTGCTGAAAAGATCAAATGGTTGCTGATATAGAATGCTACACAAATATGAAGATTCAACAAAAGGTTGCGGCTTTACAATAATTCCAAAGAAGATCATGTTCAAAATCCTCAAAGCATTTCTGAAGAAAGGAACTTGAAGATCATGGAGCATGAAGATCAAGTTAGGGGAGGATTGTTGGGAATTATTTGTAAGCAGACTTAAGTCTCGAATAGTCAGTTAAGTCGGGTAAATAGTTAAGTCTGCCAGTACTAAGTTAAGTCTGACAAATACTAGTTAAGTCTGTTTATGTTTGTACTGTTAAGTCAGTTTTGCTTAACAAGTTAGATATCTTAGGAGATATTATAGGAAAGGATATGCACATGGTTAGATATCTTAGGAGAAGATATGCATACATCCTTTCACATGTTTTGTAGAATTAGGGTTTCCTTATAGTATAAAAGGAACCCTACGGCATTGTGTTCTATGCCAAGTTTTCAAAGTTTAATAGAATATAAAGTTACTAAATCCCTGTGTTGTTCTTACTGCTTGTGTTAATATTCCGCGTTAACATCAAGTATACATTGTTCTTAAGAGTTTTTCATATAAATACTTTGGATTTATTCAAGGTGTTTATTGTCTTACAAAGGCTACTTAGATCCAGAACTTTAGACCTACATTTACTCTAAACGGACGAGTATACTTGCTGCTAGAAGAAAAGTTACAACTGCTAGTTCAGAAGTTAAAGCTGCTATCAAGATACACTTGCTAGAGTTGAAGATACAACTACTAGAGTGTTTTGTTAAAACTGCTTATGAAATAAACTTGTATAGTCGGTTAGATAATTATAGAAAAGATTCTAAAAAGATTTATCTTGTGTAGAAAGTTATTGTAAGCCGACTAGGACCCCTTAGCCTATAAAAGGAGGTCCTAGGGCATAGAGTTAGATACGTATCATTAGAAAGTTGATTAACTTCAAGGTTATAAACCCTAATACTCTTGAGTATTCGTATTAATATATTGAAGTGTTTTGTGATAACAACTGTGATTTTTATTTAAAGTTCTTCTTAAGATTAAACACAAAATTTTGCATTGTATTTAAAAGAGTCTCAGTCAGTTTCTATATCTAGTTGTTTTAGATCTATCTAAGATAACTAAATCTTTACAAGCTAAAGAATTCGATCAAGTGTTTAATTGGGATCAACATATCACATATGGTATTACTAAGAAACTCTTAATGAGGCGAGTCTATACAACAAACAAAAAAGCCAATTCCTTTTGTTATCTATAGTTCATAAATTTTTTTAACGTTAATATCAGGTTATATAAATAATTTGATGCTCATTTTCTAACTAAAAACAGCTCAAAACACGGAATCAGTCATGCTCAATTATAACCACACAATCACTAGTATACTACCTAATAAACCATAGCTAACTATAAGCCGATCAACAATATTTGGGTCAAATTTGGGCGCTACCTACCTACCAACCTACTTTCAATTTAATTTAACAATAAAATGATGACAACTAAACGTGTTTGTTTTGGTATGAACTAAACGTGTTTGTTTTTTGCAATCGCCGTCACTTATTAACTATAACATAGCTAACTATAAGCTGATGAGCAACATTTAAGTCAAACTTGGGCGCTACCTACCTACCAACCAATAAAACAATGACAACTAAACATGTTGATTTGTTATGTATAATCAATCATAAAACTAAATTAAACCGGCACGAAACAAAACGATCGATCAACATACGTTTTTCGCAATCACCATCACAAGTATAATGATAATCACAATCACAATCATAATCACAAGCTACTGACTCACTTATTAACTATAACATTAATGAAAATTAGGTCAAATATGGGGCCAAACTAATAAATATACCATATATCCAAACAAATGATAAATCCACTAAAAAGAGTAATGATATCATACCGATAACTGTAGCGAGCGGGTTGATTGAATGCTTTATAAACCAAACAGTAACTGTAGTGAACGTGTTCAGGCCGTTGTAGATCGCTCGCTGGTGTAGATCCCGATGTACTTCTTTTTTATGAAGGCTAAAAAAGGAGTGAATAAAAGATATTTGATGTAATGGGTGATATATTATGTGAAACTTTTAAAATTTGATATGATTGAACTTAGTGGTACTGACTTTTAGAATGTATGGTTGGTCTATCATTGGAGCTTTAGTCCAATGGATGAAGCTCTCGTGCACGAGTCAATAGACCCGGGTTCGAGTCCCACCCCTGCCATAAAGCTCTCAATGGTCCATCCCTCACCGCAAATGCTCAGATTGACTGGTCAATGAGGGGTTTATCGGAGAAAATAGTCAGGTTCAAAGCCCACCTCCTGATAAGTACAGTCACTACGACAGGTGCTCATTGCCTTGGGCTGGGTCCTTGAGAGAAGGTCCGGTTGGCATTCTTAGGATGCATGAGACCAGGGTGATCCCACCGTTCTTCACCTTTGAAGAATGTATGGCTGGTTTGTCGCATAAAAAACCTATTATTAGATTAAACTTTTATAATTTTATTTTTATCACATAAAAAACTTGTTATTGGATTAAACTTAGTGGGATTAAGTTCCCCCCCCCCCCCCCCCCCCCCCCCCCACAAATTTTGTTAGGCTTTTAAGGCCAGTGAGTTAAGTGTTAATCTTTTTTGTAGCCATTAGTGTTATACTTTTTTGTAACCTTTTAGATTTTAGTTTAAGCTTGTATGTGGCTTATAAGCCTATTTGTGTTTTCGCTTATATTGTATAAGCCTCAATGTTTCGGCTTATTTTGAGACTTGTGAGTTTATATAAGTTTATTGTGATATGATAAACTTATATAAGCTCATAAATCTTGGTATAAGCCCGAGATTTGAAGCTTATAAAATATATACCGAAATCAAATAAGCTCATAAGCTCACATAATCATGTTAAATTAGTGGCCAATAATCTTATTTTGTATTATAGTAAATCAAAGATATCCGACATGTAGTTCAATGAATAATTAGTGACTATCTAGCTCGTCACTAATGATTTACGAATGGCCAAAAAACAGTGACAAAAATTGTATGGTCGTTAAATGGCCAAATAGTGACTAAAAACAAAGTTGTCACTAAATTTTCATCACTAAATACACTTTTTCTTGTACTGGGTGGTACAAACATTTTAAAGTTTTGGAATTGTTTCACGTAACACATGCATTAAATATCTTGAGACTATTAAGAGGTCTACGGTTTATGACCTTTTACATGCCCCGCATAAACATAAAATGAAGATCAAAACTATGATTCAAATGAAACATCTTTTCAACAATTTTAAACTTATTCTTAAACCTTTCGTAGTGCTCTTATAAAATAACCTATTTTTATAATCTCACTCGTTATCTTCATCTAGAGCTTCCTCTCCAGTTCTAACAACAATCACTTTTACCAAATATATCCTAAATTAAAGATAATGGAAATTTGTTTTATTATATCTTATTACTTTAAGGGTGCGTTTGGTACTCATTCCTGGGAATCAACTATCACTATGAAAGTAATAGTTGGTGTTTGTTTAGGGTGTCTGGGCCCACAACTATGACTATGAAAGTCCATTATTTTCCATACTCCATATATGGCTAGAGAGTGGGGAATGAAACTTTCATAGTTGAGTACTATCAAACTCATACCCATTGTCATTCCTCCCCAGCATACCAAACGCACCCTAAAATCATTTGTTTAGACATATCATTTGTTTTCGATTACCGCCATTCATTAATGTCTATTTCATTTAATTAACCCGTTCATTTTTTGTTCAACGATTACTATACTTATTTGGAATTAACGATTTCGTGACTTTGACATGACCTACTGGCATGCTGCTTTATATTATTTCCTTTTTAGCTTAATTTGTTTGACATGGTCAATTGATGAATTCTATAGCTACGTCGTACGTGTATCTAATGAACCTTTTAAGGCTGTAACCTTTTTCTTATGAGCACAAAGTGGTCCATGAAGTTCCACAATAAAGCTTATACGGAGTAATACTTTACAAAGTTGGTTAGATGATTCTTTAATATTGGTTCCCAGCGTTCACATTCAAGTATTCCACTTTGGGATATAAATTGAATAATAATATGGTAAGAACTTCACTAGATCAGAGGTGGACATACTTGAGTTGTCAAATTTTTATTTAATTTTTGATAATTTACCGGGTAATTGATACCGTTTTAAAATAAAATAAAATAAAATAAAATTTTATGGCTAATGCCTATGTGTACCACTCTAAGAGTGCTAGTTATGGGCGTCGTGTTATAGACACCGCCACTTCAATAATAACACAAAATCATAAAACACTCTCCCAATACTATTCTTATAATAATAATAATAATAATAATAATAATAATAATAATAATAAACAAAATAAAAGCATTAAAAAAGAAGGTCGAAAACGCTCGCCATTCAGATGGCAATGCGCCTATAATGCGCGAAGACGGTGCAATATAGGGAGTGGCGCCATAGCTATATTGACACCTATAACATGTCATAGGTATATTGCACCAATGCACCGTGCCATCTTAGCAATAATTTAGTTTTAAATCGAAGAATAATTAACTAAATTCATTGTAGATGATCCTGTATTGGTACCCTAATGTGTCTAAAGTCTAAACATGTCACTATCGCCCACATTTTACGTTACGTGAATATATGCTATTTCAATGTTTTCATGTATCTTGCTAATAGCACATTTGAAAAGAAATGATTGATGTTTACATGTATTTTGCAATACATCACACAAAATATCAAAAGAAAAATGAGGCCGTTTAGTTGCTGATTTTTTTTTTTTTTTAAATTTATTATTACTATTATTATTTTTCTAAATTTTTAGAGAATGAAAAAAGTGAGAAGAGTATAATGGGCTTTTCAAACATTTTAGTTAAAATTTAAAGAATGAGAATTTCATATTTTTTTGAAAATTTTTGAAAAAAGTTTTAACTAAACGGATTTTTAATTTTTCTCTTATCATATAAAAAATTTCTTAAAAAAATAGAAAATTTTTCACTAAATAAATGGCCAGCTTTTCCATTGAGATTGTTCACTAGAATCCTTATTAAACAGTACTCGTTTGTTTTTTATCAGAAACATGGAGCCTTGTCACTGGGCCTTTGGCTCAGTTGGCATTTGCAATTATGGATAAGAACCTTAAGCCAGTAGGTGCGGGGTTCGAGTCTTGAGCAGGACGGGGTTTTCATCCAGCCGTTTCTCCAGCAAAAATAATCTTGTGTGGAGGCGGTACGGTTTCCTCGCGAATCCGTAGCCTCACTTGGCTTCAGCGTGAGCCCGGTTAAGATAACATATTCTGGGTAAGTGATGGTTAGGGCTCTCCAATTAGGAGGGTGGTCGAGTCTAAGTTGAAATTCGCCATTAAAAAAAAAGAAACATGGAGCCTTGATATGCAATCGAATCATTGAGTGCCTAACCCAGTAGGATAGAATTACCCTCTATATATAATGGAGCGATATGAAAGCGACATGTCTCGAGCGAAGATATCAACAAATATTTGTTTATGGAGCGAAGATATCAGTGATACTAAAAAAAATATTTTCTCAGTGAATAAAATAATATCAATGGAATAAAATAGTCTGAAAATCCTTGCCACAACAACTACAAAATTCAGAAAAATGGGGCCCAAAAATAAGTAAAAAAATATATTTGCGAATCACACCCTCAACTTCTTACTATTTACGCTTTTTTTATACAACAAACTTTATTTACCAAGTATCTAATAAATATCTCGCAATTCCTTGAACAAAAAAAATAATGGCAGAAAGGTCTCTCGATAACGTACAAAACGAGCCTAATATTTATATGCTTTTTACGTACACACGGTTTAAAAAAAAAAGTTTAAGCTTAATATATATATTGAGTTTTTTTAATAAAAAAACTTTCAAAATAAACCCTTAATCTATCAAATAAGTTTAAAATTTGTGTTAACTTTATATACACAAAAACGTTTAAACAAAAAAGATAGCGTTTTTTTCCACTCGGCCAAAACATATCTCAAACAAACGGGTTACAATTTAAAACACGTTAAAAAAAATTCCCAGCCGCATTGCGGCTGGCGACAACCTACTTGTTTATATAATGGAGGTGATTTTCACAAGTCCCTTTTGTTTTATTCGAGATAAATATTTAAAGGGTTTGCTATTTGTAACCTAAAAAGCTATGGTTACATATTCAGTTGGTTGAAAGCAAGGTTATAGCGTTGGCGTAGCGTGGCTGTATGGTCAAGCTTTATGTTTTAAGAGCTATTGCGAAGCCTTAGCGTTATTTAAGACATGACTTAAAGTGCCAAAAAATATAAAAATATTTATAAATTGATATATTATTTATTATATATCATATTTCATGTATATCGAGTATACAAAAGGTGTTATATATACATAATAAACTAAGTCATTAAACTATCTTTAAATGTAATTTTCTTCATTTTTTGTGGAAAAAAAAAAAAAAAAAAAAAAAAAAAAAAAAAAAAAAAAAAAAACTTTTTCATCGTAGTTGAATTCTAAAAAAGCATGCCTTGTCTATTGCGTAGCGTAGAAGTCACACAGTGCCTTTGCGCCGCCATGCACGCCTTTTATCAATGCTTTAAAAACTGGGTTCGAAATCGACCCGGTCGAGTCACCGGGCACCGGTTCGACTACCAGGTCAACTCGGCTTTCAATTTATTATTATTTTTTTTTTCCGACCGGTTCGACCGCCGGGTCTACCCGGGTATTTATTGAAAAAATTGAAAAACCGAAACCCGGCCGGGTTTCGAGAACCGGGTTAACCTGGGTCACTCAAAACCCGGCGGGTCTAACCGGTTAACTCGGTTTTAGAAACCTGATTTTTTTTACCCGTTTTCTTTGCCGGAACCGGTCGAACTGGTTAACCCGGCCGGGTCGATCCGGGTTTCAAAACACTGCCTTTTATAACCATGGTAAAGTAGTTATTTGTAAGAAGAAGGGGTATCATTACATTGAGCCCGCGCCATTCTCATGTTGTACCTGAAATGGCGCTGCCATTGGGGCGTGACCACATCATCTGAGCCCTCCGCCATTTGCCAAGTGACTCACTCACGCTATTTCTCATTTGGTTTAAATTTTTTGAACGTTTATGCTGTCAAACTGCTAGTTTTTCAAATATATATTTTTTTTTCACCCCAACTATATAAAAACTACTCATATTTTACCATTTTTCACACACAAAACATAATTCTTTACTAATACTATCAATGAAATCATGCCTTGTGTTGAGAAACTAATTGAGGAGGATAACGTTCATCAGCAAGCGATTATCGACTTAGCCGTGCAATTTGAGAAGGCATGTGATGCTAAAGATGATCTGAGAAAAGCATACGAGAAATACAATGACATTGCGCAAGAAACCGTGCTCAAATGGAGAGTTATTTAAACAAAGAATCTTTGAAAAATTACAAGACACATAATGCTTTGTTTAGAAAGGCTGCGAAAATACAAAAACAAATCAATGCTAAATCTGTTTGGCTACATGAAAATACAATTAGGACGATTATGTTTTAGTTCTCATATTATTTTTTAAAATTCGTGTTGTAATTTGTATTTTTATTTTAATGGATTTACAATTTCTTTTTTGAATTCGTATTACTCCAAGGACTACTTTTCCCACTATAAATACTATGTTTACCATCATTCATTTCCTCACACAACTTATTTTTAAACTCTCCCAACTATCATTCATTTTTTCACACAGCGGATACTATGCCTACTGAACCAAATGATGTGAGACAAGCTATCCTTACACGACTACGGGAAGAACTTGTTGTTGAGCTTGCACTGGCGAATCAATTGTTGAACGTGTTGATTTGCTATCTTGTTCAAATGCGTAGCCATGTCCTGAAATGATGAGGGTGGGTTCGTTGCCAGATCACCCTCTTATCAACTACGGTTTGCACACTCTGGAAAGGACGACTGGAGCCGATATGAGAAACGCAAACAACTTGGTGTAGGCTAGAAACGAATTGATTCAAAGCATTGCTGAAGGAAGAATTTATTAGCAATTATAAAGCAATGTAAAAGTTTGAAACGTTTAATGTATTTTAATTTCCGTATTGTATGTTTTATATTAAATGAAAATTTAGTTTGTTTGAAAAATGAGAAAAAAAAAAGATAAAAAATTAAATAATGGGGCCCAAAAACTTAGAAAAGGCATGCAACGGCATGTTATATGGTAGAGGAGGCATTTTTGGTGTATAAATGTGCTTATTAGCATGCTATGATACCCTTTCTTCTAAGGCTGGTAGGCAAGGGTGTGTTTTTTTCACCTGACATCTCAGCGCCACCTCAGGTTTCTCTCTCCTCTCAATTTTCTTCATCTCACTTCACCTTTTAGTGGGCAATAATAGGGGTGTCCAAAGAACCAAGGAACCAAAAGAACTGAGGAACCGTACCGGAACCAAACCGTATATTAGAACTATGGTACGGTTTTTGGTGCCTAAAATTCCAAATTTTAGGTTCTCAGGACAGGTCGGGTCGGAACCTTCCGGTTCCGGTACTTTCCTGAAAGAAGCAACTACTTTGAAAGTATGAAATTTTATGGGGTTTATTTGAGACATTGTGTAATGTGTATAGCCTTTTAAGAATATATATATATATATATATATATATATATATATATATATATATATATATATATATATATATATATATATATATATATATATATATAACCTACTCATTATTAAGTTGTTAGACATGGTCACCAGAAAGTTCCCTTCATAATTGGTACCTTTTAGTCGCGACCAAAATTGTTGTAAATATTAGAATGATGATTGAAAATGTTAAAACTTTGATGATGATTGATAAAACCTATTTACCGAACCTTCTCTGGTTTGAGCTAAGCGCCTCTATGCTTAGATGATCAACTTTCTGATTGACTGTGTATAAATTTACTTGCGAAAGTAGAACACACAACACAACTTTAAGTATACAATATTTAATTGTGTATATTAGTTAATGGTTCAATCTTGATTATCCCAGTGATCATTCATTCTGATAATTTTTGGGTCAATCATTTTGAAGCAATATATAAACTCACAAAGTTGTATCTTGGACTTTGCATCGTTGGAGACATTTTTGTGTGTATTTGGATTGTTATAGCATTATTATCATGTATTTATAAATGATCGACGACGAAAAAAATAAATTATTTAAACACTTAGGTTCCTGTGGGAATTACCGAAAATTCCCGTAACGGAACCGTCCACGGACACCGCTAGGCAAGGATACTACATATTCACATTTCATTAAAATACTCACTTTATACAAATATATGCTACTAAATACTTCACACACTTATACACAAAATAGAAAATAATAAAACAAGAAGGAGAGAGAAAGGTGAAACATTCACCGTAAATTGTTTTGGTATTTGTGTCTCACGCGTGAAATAGAATCGAGGGCAAGGGGCAAAGTTGTGAAATTGCAAAATGGTGATGGCTTCACCATGCCATGCCGACTAGTCTAAGAGTTTGTGTGGTTATTTTTTACAGCTAATAACAAGATACCTTAGGTTCCATATTAAAAAGGATCAAATTAAAAAGTACTAATGTTATAAAATAATCTACTTTGTCAAAGAAACCGAAATGCCATAAGAAAATTTTGACAACGAAGGGTAGTCTGCTATTTTATTTTTTATTTTTTATTTTTATTATTTTTTTTTTTTCAGAAAAGTGTTTACGCTATTTTTTTTATTAAAATAAATAAATAAATGTAAATGTGGTTGAAGAAAAAGTGTGATTAATGATTAAGGGGGCGGAGATAAAGGGGTCCAGGGTTCACGTGACCCGGCGAAAAAAATTGTAGGGTAAATTTTTGAAAATTTTTGGCTCCGCCCCTGTTAATGAACAAAAAGTTTTACACAAAATTATATTTTGGGTAAACTAATTGTTGTTAACTTGCTGCTGCATTGCCCACAAACTGTTTGATTTTTGTCCTACAAGAACTCATGATAGTAAGGTACAAGAAGCATGCTGCTCTCAAAGTTGATAATCACGCTCAATCATGAAAAGAATGTTAACATAAGCAATGTGGTATGTATGTATCAGGACTTCTTTCAGTAGCAAAGGTGCTTTACTAGACATAAATTTCAGGTTCAAGTCTCGCTGACATATGTTTTATACGTACGGTTGCAACAAAAGCTGTGTTATATGCGGTTATTTTCAAACTAAAATCACAAATAAGATTGAGTTACAAGCTTAGTGATTAAGAAACATTTATTCTAAGTATTTTCATACGATAATACAAGCCAAAAATGATATATAATGCCTGAATAATGCTTAGAGAATAGAGAGTGTAAGCTTTGAAATAGTTTCTACGGGTCTTGAGTCAATAACATGGACTAAATGATTGTTCTGTTACAGCTTGGTTTGGATGATCAAGTTCTTGATTCCACAGAAAGCCACTCCATAAGCGATCTTCTGATACCGTGTCCCACCAGCGTGCAACATCTTGAGCCATCACACACGGGTTTTGTTGTTGCTGCTCCATGGTGGCCTCTGGCCATGCGATGGCAGTGGTTTCTTGCAGTGTGGATTGACTTGGTTCCGTAATCATTCCTCCATAGTTCTCTTCCGATTCAGATGATGAGGCAGTATTCATTGTTCCATAAACTTGTTGCTCTTGATTATAGCTAAGGTGAGTTTCATATTTTCGTTTTTTCTCGTGTTGCAATGGTTTTCCACTATTCTTGAAATGGGTTCTCCAGTAATTCTTAATTTCGTTATCTGTTCTTCCAGGCAAGTATCTAGCTATAGTAGACCATCTGTACAACAAAATATATAAGTTTGGTTTTAGATATCACAACATGAATCCATCAATTCAGATGAGAGATAAATCCAATAGAGACATGGCTTACTTGTTTCCCCATAAAGCATGAAGTTCGATAATGATGCCTTCCTCTTGAGGCGATAATTGACCTTTCTTTAGGCCCGGTCTTAAGTAGTTCACCCACCTTAACCTACAGCTCTTGCCATTCCTCTTTAATCCTAAAAAGTAAAGCAAAAAAAGTCAATCAGAATGTCCAAAAACAAGTAACTAACCAAGTACGTGATGATATATATAATGCAGAACTGCACGGTGTAGAGGCAGATTAGTTGAATTCAGGGTACACATGCGTATACCCTGTTACAAGTTCTAAATCCGCCTCTATAATAGTGGACTCACAGCCTCTAAATGCATGCCCTTAGAGCATTATAACAACATAAAATTGTAGTTCATATACAGTTTTCTTTTCTTTTCTTTTTTTGATGATAGTGCATATGCACTAATTAGTGAGATAAATCATATATACCTGTGTAACTAGCTACCGAGCTCCATCTTCCCTCCCCATGCAATGCAACATACTCTGCAAGCAACTTATCTTCAGCAGGTGTCCAGGGTCCCTTCCTCCACCCTTGATCCGCCATTCTCCAACCCATCATTCCGTCCATTTTGTTTTTATTCTTTTTTGCTACTTATTTTAATCTTGTCTCCAACTCTTGTGACACAAATTGGTCTTTACTTAACTTAGAATAACTCCTTTATATATCCTCTAGCATCAGCAACTTCAGTGCCACTTTAAGAAATGGTGATCTCACAATCTTAATGGCACTACCTTTATGAGATCTTGTAGTTTCTAAAGTAAGAAATTTTTATTTATCAAATCCTGTCTCCCCAAGTGTCGAAAATTTGATATATACCCAATTGGAATTGAACAAGTGTCGTTAATTACTACTTAAACATCAAAGAAAACATTCCTTATAAGATGACTACTTAGTAAGCTGAAGTCATATTTTCAATGATAACACAGAATCTGAAAGAAAGCACTGTCTTAATAATATAACTTAAAAAACATACATAGTGGTTGTTGGTGTCTCCTTGAAAACGGCCTATGCCCAATCACTGCGTAACATATGTTAATACACGTAATCGTCAATCCTTGATCTTTGTTTTTCAGCGTAGAGAAGTTTCTGGTTACTATTTCGAGTGGTGGGATGATAGAATATGTATTAAAGCCAATGAGTCAGCTAGCAGACACGTGTTGCGGAACTTAGTTAATTCTCAATTATATGTACTGTTAGTGACTTAATTCATTGTTTAATGGTGTAGCTCATTAGTTTAAGTGATAGCATGCCAATTTGAACATGATGTGTAACACCTAAACAATATATTAAGAAAGCTTTCCCGATGTAGAAAGGATATTAGTATTATTATATTATCTGATTTAGAATAGTTTATTAGATGATGTGTCAAAGATGGAATGAATTTGGTCTGTTTCTTTTTGAAGAACTTAGTAGTTTCGTTCAAACATAAAATGTTTGACAGGGATCTATGTGGATTTGCAAGACGTCGATGATTGTTACAGATACTTGAATCAACGGTCCAAAACTATTCAAACTTTCTCCTGGTGTTTTAGGTACGACGCAAGATTACACGTCTAGTATGAGATATTAACCTTTATCTTAGTTGGTTGTACTACAGTATTGCGGCTCAAAAAGGCTTCTAGAATTTGTTTATGATCTTTTCAGCTTAATGGAAGTTAATTAGGATCTTAGACGATTCATAATCTTAGTAAGTTTTAGCAGTCTTTTTCTTCATTTAGCCTTATTCCTAGAGAAATAATAAGCTGGATTATTACATATGCAGGTAATGGAATAGGAAAGAATATTTATGTTGCTGATTAAATCAAACTTTGCTTCATATGGAAGTTTATAGTGACCAAGTTTAAACTTTAATTAAGACATGATCAAAATATTCGTGAGTTGAGTTCGATTTATAAACTTTACACATGTGAGCTTTCATGCCACCAGTGTTTTGGGTTGAGCTTATCCCTTTCAAACAGAATTCTCATGAATAGATGAGGTTATATATGTAATATGTTGGGAAAAACATATCTAAACAAACACACAATAGCAACTAAAAATAAACGACATAAAAAGTTAATGAGGTTCACAAGATCACGATAAGGGTATATCGTATTATATATGTCCTGAATAGGCGACTAATTAAGTCATTAAACATCAGTCACCACAACTCAACTTTAAGCATGGTTCTAATGGATACTTTGAGCCCTTCATATGGATTCAAATATTTTTCCTTGAACTGAGCTCGGTGCCGGTATCAAATAGACTTGTCGAGATATTGAATAGAGTTGGGACTTTGCTTGACACCGAAGAGTCCAAGTCTGAGTCAAAACTCAGCTCATTTGCAACCCTACTACAAACCATAATATTCCCTGGTTCACATATGAGATGAAAGTAATAAAAGAATAAGTATAGTAATGAAAACACACCATTTGTAAAGGTGCAACTATAAATTTATAAAAAAGATTTTGGGGTTGAATAAAAATTGGATAGCATGCATGGAGATATGGATAGATCACTACAAGAATCAGGAGGACAGGCGACGAGGATATTTCTGTCAACACATTGTCGACGGCAATATACACAAAACGACAAAAAACAAGCTTGACCGAGCCTAGCTGCGTTGAATTTTTCGGATTAATACGCTCCCGTCGACATGTCGACGGGACCATATTAGTCAAACTTTCACACCTCTATTATTGCCAAAATTTGGGCGCGAAATTATCCCGCCAAGATGATACCGTCGACATGTCGACAGGAACATATTAACAACGAAGCAAAGTGTAATTAACGTGTGATTAACGTTAATTGCTGTTTTTGGTTTAACGATCCCGTCAACATGTCAACGGGAGAATTTTATTTAATTAATTATAACAAAATACTGGCCAATAATATGGCGGGACGTTTTCCCCACCTGTTTGTTCCCGTCGATATGTCAACGGAATTATGTCCCCATATTTTTTTCTTATAAATATTCTCACAAAAATCAATTCTTTCAAAATCATTTATATCTCATTTTACACATACATTCTTGATTCTCACAAAACCCGATTGTCAATTTTCACAAATCACAAACAACAATGGACAGTTTAACTCCGGAACAGGAGTGGTCAAAGGCTTTATCACACGAGCTCTTGTATAATGAAATTATAAATCATTGGGGCTATGAAAATTTTGATGAATATGGTTCTTATGCGAACTGTGCACCGTGGCAGAGGGGCCGGATTCTGGTATGGTTAAGAAAAAAGTCATACTATAGAGAGTATTTGGAAGAGCTACATGCTGTTGAAGCTCAACGTGCTGCTGAAGCTCAAACTGCTGCTATTGGAGGTGAGGATGAAGCTGAAAGCACGTTTAACGTCAACACCGGAATTGATAATCTGGAAAATAGAATAATAGTTCTTGAAGCTACGTTTGCACATCTCAAGGAAATGAGAGCAAGGAAAGGAAGAGATGGTGCGAGTTCAAGCAAAGCGGGAGGTAGCCGCAAAAAAAGTAAATGGGTTGTTTCGTTTGGCTGTCGAGTTGTTTAGTTTGAGTTGTTTCATCTGATTGTCGAGTTGTTTCATTTGATATGGTTCGTTTGCTTGTCGAGTTGTTTAGTTTGAGTCTGTATGAAAATGTATCTGGTTTACAACTCTTGTGTGGTTTGAATAAAATGTTTGCCTTCGTGTTTGAAGCTAAGCGTGTTCAAGCTAAGCGTGTGGTGTTTGGGATTGCTTTATAAACTGCTTAGTTTCTTACTGCGGATGTTTTGTTAGATTAATAATTACAATCTTGAGTGTTTGGATTGAAGCTTACGATTTCTAGTGATTAAGCAGTTTTGAGTGCATCTAATCATGTGTGGACATCAGTTTTCACAACAACAACAACATTTTATTAAACAACAATAACACAACAAACAACAACAACAACAATAACACAACAAACAACAAACAACAACAACAACAATAACAACAACATTACATACGAAGATTTTCCATGGCACCTAACAGGTTACGGAGTATTGCATCCGACTGACATGCGTGGTCATGTCGACGACACCAATAAGAAATACGTTGACCGATGGTTGACTTGACGAAATAATACCGTCGTCATGTCGACGGCGACGTATGAAACTTGATTAGCGTTTACTAATTAAAACGTTAATTAGTGTTATTCTCCCGTCGACATGTCGACGGGAACAAGTTGACGGACATCGAAATCCTTTGATTGAAAAATCAAGTGGGACCCACATAGTCGTCGGCAGTTGTCGACGGCACAGCTGTTGCCGACGCGGCATCGCCGGCATATTGTTCCCGTCGACATGACGACAGGACGATATTTTTCCGACGTCATGACGACGGCAATGTTGCAAAAATGTCGTTGCCGAAAGCATCGAATGTACTAGTGAGAGGGTCGTAAGCAAAAGAGTACATTTTTGAAGCATTTAGGTGAAAGAGTCTAAAGCATATGTCAATCAAATTTCCCTTTACGAATTGCAAGGGAAGCGGTCCATTCTTTAAAATTTGGAATTATCTCTTAAAATATAAACTTCTTATTACTTAGGTTAGACACAGTAAGGGGATTCAATCCCTTTACTTTTCCCTGCCACGTCAGCTTTCTCTCTCCAGCGACCTGCAGGCGATTCAGTGCCCCAGTAAGGGCGACCTAGTTTAGTTTTTTTTTTTTAACATTTTTAACACAAACTCAAATTTCATTAATAATTAAAACGTTACATATTAATTCAAATAAAATAAAATACATTACAACACTTATTCAAATTACATTAAAACGACCAAACTAGTTTGGATTATCTTTATTTTTGTCATCCGAAGACGAATTGGCAAAAAAGATCTCGAAAGAATTCATGGTGTGATTGAATATAGAGAATGTTTGAAATGAGGTTTGTGAATTAGAGTGTGTTTTATGTTGTGTATTTATAAGGTATTTAAAAGATTTTTTTTTTATTCAATCCTAACAGCTAAATTGTCAAAAACAACACAAATGAGTTTGTAAAATACTCGATCGATCAGGCGATCCATTTCTTGGTTTCACAAGCCACGACCGAATTCCCACAAGAGCCACGATCGACTGGGATCGATCGTGGGAGTCGATCTTGGTCTCCTTCTGTCGCTAGCCTTATACCTTGCGTTTGGTGCTGGGTGTATAAAAGCTTATACGAGCTTGAACTTTTAAAATAAGCTTTGTTTGTCATACCGTACAAGTTTATAAAATCTTTTATAATTCATAAGTCCAAGTCAGTTGAAACGGACTATTGGAGGCTTATAGTTAGTCAAGTTACTTAAATATCTTTCAAAATATAGTGAATTGTCACGCAAAAATTGAAAATATATCTGAATTTAATTTGATGTATTTTTATGCGATTTTACATTTATAAATTTCAGCTTCAAATAATTCGCCAAACGGTTTTATAAAAATTTAAGCTCCAGCCTCCGACTTATAATATAAGCTCCAGCTCCAACCCACGGCTTATAATATAAGCTCCAGCTCAAGCCCTGCCCCAGCTCCAGCTTAACTCATTTCGTCAAACTTACCCATGGTGATATAAATATCTGCAACAAAATGTATCTATTGTATCACGTTGACGTTTTAAGTTTCTACATAATATGAAATGAGGGATTAGTAACATTTAACTTGTCTGCGAACGACAAATAACTAAAAATATTATTAATGAATTGATTAAATGCAGATACGTATTGAAAATTGTGATTTGTTATACATAGTGACAAATGTTTGAAAATCACGGTTTCAAACTACGTATCAAGACGCATATGTATTCGTTCGCTTTGTAATTCCCGCTTACCTACTTCTCACATCTTCTTCTCCTGTTCTCTAGCTCGGCATGTTATGAGCAAAGTGTTGCGTTGGTGGGAGCTCGAAGACTTCTCTTTCAACTCTTATGATGAGTGGTTTAGTTGGCTTTGTAATTCTCGCCCTTGAAAGCACTTGTTATATGACGTGTGGCTTATTTGGCGTCTTGGCTGTTCAGAAATCAATGCTTATTGCTCTTGTCAGCCTATAAAGGAGCTTATTTTTTATGACTTTTTTTTGTGAATTTCTAGTCATTGTAAATCTAAGCTTAATTTGGCTACTTGATCCTAAGTTTCTTAGCTTCTTGCTAGTTTTTAATAAAATCGCCGTTAAAAAAAAAAAAAAAAAAAAAAAAAAAAAAAAAAAAAAAAAACGCCTACTTTCAACTATACTCGCATAGAAGCGGGTTCGAAGATGAATATTGTTTATTTATTTATTATTATTATTATTTTTTTTTTTTTTTTTTTTTTTTTGCAAATATTGTTTAACGATTTTCTATTGTATGATAGTTTCTAAAAATTGTGTTTTTATGTTGCAAGATTGTGAAGAATTAATATGACATATTATCATATACAAATTTATAAAAAAGTTATTAATTTTAACTATAAACATATTAAATTTATTATATTAGTTATATTTTATTTTTGTAACATCTAATTTAATTTTATAATTTAATGTGCAGTGACTCCTCCCAAACCAACCAGTCAGCCGTGTGCAGCTGTTAGGCCCACCTGGGAGAAAGTGCAAGTTAATATTGACCGTGGAAGTACAGGGAAATCCCCGGGTCGTTAAATCCCAACGAGATTGAAATTGTATTTGTAAACGGATAGGAGAGTGAGTGGTACTGATGACAGTAACAAAGATGATTTGAGGGTTGATTATACTACTGATTGCTTGATATTTGGAAAATATGAAATTATAACAGAAATACAGATATAAGCACAAAATCAGATAATCAGATAACAGACAGAGAAAAGTGGTATTTTAACAAGTTACAAACTTCAGGGGTTAAAAGTGAAACTTTTGAAAACTTAATATTAAAGAAAATAGAAAATGAATTTGAAATTATGAAAATGATTATTATAATATTTAATTACTATTTAATTAATAAAACTTAATTAAAATTTAATTTAAAACTTAATTTAAATTAACTAAAAATTACAACTATTACAAATAAACCTAAAAACTTATAACAATAATTTCTAAACTTTAAATAAGAACTTGAATAAAGTATAAAAAATGAAAATAAATATTTTTGTCTTTTTATGAGTATTTTATTAATTATAAACTATTTAATTTAATTAATCTAATTAAACTATTCTAAATTACTATTAATACTAAATTACCTTAGAAAATTATGATAAAATTTATAAAACTATTTAAACACTACAGGAATACTAAAAAATTATAAAAACTTGCTAAAAATTATATTTAAGCTAATTGACTAATTAATTACTTATTAATTAATTTTAAGCTAATTTAATTAATTTAAATAAGAAAATTAGAAAATGGACAGTGAAAATTATGAAACTATTTTTTAAAAGTCTTAACTATTTTATAAAACTTAGGAAAAATATAAAATTCTACTTTAGTTAATTAAAATTAAAGAAATCTATTTAATTACTAATATTACCTATTTAATTATTTAAACTAGTTTTAAATCTAATAAATAGTAAACTACTTAGGAAAATTCTAAGAAAATTATTTTAACTACTTTAAGGTACTAAGTAATTTATAAAATTATAAAATTGGACAAGTGCTTATTAATAAGCTGAAATAAAAATTAATTAGATAATTTCTATTAAATAGAAGCTATCACTATTTTTATGTTTGCTTTTTCTGGTTTTTCTTTTATAAAACTATTTAAATACTTAAATAATGAAACTTTTACAAAAACAACTACTTTGGAAATCAAGAATAAGCACTGAGAGTGCTTATTTGCTTATACAGTTTACTAAGGTTGACCAAATTAAGAAATAAGCTAAGTTGAGGTTATGTGGGGTCCACTATGATGAAATCTGGTTTACCTAAGTTATTTGAACTATTTTAAACTAAACTTGGTGAGATAAGCTCCTAGAATAAGCTGAGAAGCTCAAATAAGCACTTGCTTATTTGAGTTCTGACTCAGAAATGGGACAGAGTTTGGGGACAAGTTTAGGTGGGGTCCACTGATCTATAAGTCAAACTAAGGGTCAAGTTTTGAACCTGGGTAGGAAGGGGTTGTAATAAGCTAAGTTTGAGGTGTGGGACCTACTGGTGTGGGCTGCAGCCACCACTAAAGTTGGTGGTGTGGTGGTGGTGTGCTGATGCAAAGGGTATTGTTTTGCCCTGCAGTCCACTTTCAATGAGTGTGGTGTCCACAAAAGTAAAAGAGGGTTCAAACTAAACCTAGGGGTTCAAATATGGGTTGATAAGCTACAAATTAAACTAATAAGCTACCCTTATGGTTCACTAATAAGCTCTAGGTGAACCCTTGAAATGGTGATCATACACTGAATAATCAGTGTGGCTTGTTTTACAAAGGTCACAAATTTGATCCTAAAAGCTATCCTACAATAAGCTAAAGGCTAAACTAAACCTAGATGTGATAAGCTGGTGTATTAAGCTACAATTAAGCTAAATCCTAGGATGTCGGGTCCACTGATAAGCATACAAGAGGTCTTGGTGTTTTACTTAAAACCTGTGCACAGGGCAATGGTTTGCCCTGCAAGTGATTTTCAGCTTTTGCACAAGCTTAAGAAAAAATCTTAAAAATCAAATAAGCTTAGATTTCTAGAGTTTAGGTGGTAGATAATAAGCACAAGAAATTTCAAGCTTTCAATTAGCTTCCTAAATTCTAGAAAAATCTCCCAATTTTTGAGAAATCTGAGAACAACACAATTTGACTTTTTGAATTGTGAACTAACTTTGACTTTAATGAACTTCTGATTAATCCTACTTGTTTAAAAAGATGCTATAAGCTATTATTAAGTTAATTTAAGCTAGATTATTAACTTATGAGGTGATGTGATGAGATTTGGACTCAAATTCCACCACAGTTAACTGTGGTGATGGATTGAGTATGATTTTGACTTTCTAGTGTAGTTGTGATGAAACTAATGATTAAACTGACCTTGTATGAACTTAGGTAACTTGTTAGAACCAACCTTAATTCTAATAAACAACAAGAGCACAGCAAAACAGTTTAAACCAAACACACCTTATACTAGAATGATTTGAGATTTAAATAGCTAATGGCTATAAGAACTTATTCTACTGATTCATACTAACTTATTATGATATATTAGATCTAATTAAGTACTTAGAAACAAGTTTTAACCACAGATACACAAGAACACAAGATATACTATGACGACTGATTGATTTTTTATTTTTTTTTTGTAAATATTAATTCAAACAAACAAGATACTATTTTTATGTTATATTATTACTATATAAGACTAAATAAGCATTAAACACTGAAAAAGCAAGCAATAAGCAAAGCAATAATACAAAAGCATAGATGAGAATTTTGATGACTTACAATAAGCTTTCCTGCTCAAACCATAAACCAAGAACAACCTATTTCCTCCCCTGAGGATCTAAACCAATACTCCAAGCTTCCTTATTTCTTCCAAATCTCTTCTGAAACCCAGAAATCAAGAACAAATTGCAACAGTTGACTTTAGTTGACCAATTTGTAATTTGTGAGATTTTTTATATTAAACTGATTAGTAGGTTACTAAAAGCTTCATTGAGCTTATGGGAGCTTATATGAGCTTATTCAATCCATTAAACCATACATTAACAACAACACAGCTTATTGAGAATTTTGAAATGAGAATAAAAATTGCACCAACCGAAATTTAACTTGAAACTTAAATTTGATTATCACAAAAGCTTAGGTTACACTTTAATTGACTAGTACAGAGCTTAAAAGCTTGAAAATTAATTAAGATAACAAGTTACAATTTTAACGAGACTACTTTTGCTAAATTAAACTATATCTTTCACTTCTGATCTTCTCTTCCTTTTATAAGCTTCCAATTAGGTTTAGGAACATCTTCTGAGCTTTTCCCACTTCATCTGAGCCATCCATTTCTCTGAATTGATCAAGACCGTTTAAACTCACTTTTGGCGCCAAAGTCCTCCACGTTAACTTGGAGGCAAAGGGTTGCAATTAAAGATTGTTGGGAGTATGTGGGTGTTGTCAGAAGACAATTGGGGAAGTAAGGAGACCAAGTTGGGTTGATATGATGAAAACAGAGGACACAATGGAGTTTGGAGTGAAAATTTGTGTGGAAAGCATTTAATGAGGAGTGGGTTGCTGTGAGGTGGAAAGGTGATGTTAGGGGAGTAGGGGGTGAGGTGGAGAGGTGATGTGGTGGTGGAATACCACCTGGTTTTGGTGGTTTCAGTTGTGGGATAGGAGGGTGAACAGTGGTAGCTGTTTGGCGGTTTTGGGTGGTGAAACGGGGGTTGACCCGTTTTAAATAACAAAGGGTGGGTTTGGACTGGGCTTATGTTGGGCTAGGGGTGTGTGTGGGCTGGGGTGTTTAGGTGGGTTGGATTTGGTTTTGGTTTATATAAATAAAAAGGGTCCGGATTGGTGTAGTATTAAATCAAGGACCAAAAATGTAATTTGGGTAAAATAGAGGGACTGAATATGTGATTTTCCCAAAGTAGTTTCAATTACTATTTTTGCCAAATATGATAAACCAAGGACCAATTTTATGATTTTTTTCATTTAAAATTATCCAGGGACCTTTTCTGTAATTTCTCAAACTCCAGGGACCATTATTGAAAATTTGGATTTTTAAGGGACTGTGTTTGTAATTTCTCAAAATTTTATCAAAATTGTTCCATTTTGTCATTCATGCATAGTACAAGGGTATTATTTGTAAATTTTCCAGTTTTTAATACCCAGGGACCATTTTTGCCAATTTTGTAACTTGAGGGGTAAAAGTTGCCAGTTTGTGTAAACTTTCATCCAGGGATCATTTGTGAATATTTTTGGTTTCCCAAGGACTTAAGTTGACTTTTCATTTATTTTAAACCTTCAGGGACTAGTTTTGTCAATATTTGAAACTTGAGGGACTGAAACTGCCAATTATGCAAACTTTGTACGTTTTTCATTTGTTTTTGCATATTTTGTATTTGAAACATATAAAATACACTTCTAAGATATTTTAAGTATTATGATGCATTTTTGAGTGTTTTTGTATGTTTTGGCAGTTCAGATTGGTACAAAATGATGAGTATTTAGACACTCATCAATCCCCCACACTAAACTATTGCTAGTCCCTAGCAATCTATTTGAGAAAAAATTAATGGATTTTTACTCTTTACCAAAAGCCATCACTTCTGGAGTAGCCAGGTGTAAGAACTGTGGCACACCTGATAACCGTATGATTTTTAGCAAACCACCAGCTGTCAACGGATTTGATTTGTCTTTACCAAAAGCCGTTTGCTTCTGGACTAGCCAACTCTTGATGGAATAGTCAACATCTTGGTGAGCTGATTACCAATTATGGTTTTTCCACGGCCTTTACCACAAGCCATAATCTTGCGGGCTAGCCAACTCATTTGTTTTTGGGGAGTTGAGGAACCGTACAATTTTTGGCAAATTGCAAGCCATCAACGGTTTTGAGATGTCTTTACCAAGAGCCGTTTGCTCCTGGACTAGCCAATCCTGTTGTGGGTTAGACATGGAGGATTGATACCATTATTCGCATTTCTAAGTGTGAAAAAACTGGTAATTTTGATCAAATGGGGGTTCTTGATGGAACATGTGTTTTGCATTCGTGAGAACGCTCCCCCACACTTAGAACTGAATATTGCCCTCAATATTCAAAGTACTTGGTGTCCCACCAAGACTTTAGAACGTAAGGAGGCAATACTATTAACCTTTTTATTTTACTCTATTTACATATAAACTCACTTTTTTCTTTTTATTTGTCTTATGCCATTTTTTTTTTTTTTTTTTTTTTGAATAAATATTTTACATATGTACAACATGTGGTTCGTCTCCCCCACACTAGGGTGGTAGAAAAGAGAAATAAATTAGAAATATGAGTGAAAACCCATATTGCTATGCTTTTGATTACCGAGTCACTAGCTTAACTCGACCTCGAATTGATTTGTCCATGAGGTAGCTTGTTTTTGATTCCCGAGTCACTAGCTTGACTCGACCCCGAATTAAAATTGTCCTTGGGGCAACTTGTTTTTGTTAACCGAGTCCCTAGCTTGACTCGACCCCGAATTTATTGGTCCATGGGGTAAGTTTGGAGATCCGGGACAACCATTGGTTGTATGTCCCCTCCAAAATAGTGTTTTAACCGATGACCATTTACTTTAAAATTGGGACCGTCGGGTTGTAATAACTCAACAGTTCCATATGGGTATACTTTTGTTATAGTAAATGGTCCAGACCAACGGGTTTTTAGTTTACCCGAGAAAATTTTTAACCTTGAATTGAAAAGAAGAACTCTGTCACCAACGTTGAAAACGCGGTTCTTTATTTTAGAGTCATGTATCTTTTTAGTCTTTTCTTTATAGATTAAAGAATTTTCATAAGCTTGATCACGTAATTCATTTAGTTCGTTTAGTTGAACTTTACGGTGATCACCCGCTGTCTGAAGGTCGAAATTTGCATGTTTTAAGGCCCAATAGGCCTTATGTTCTAATTCAATCGGAAGATGACATGCTTTCCCGTACACTAGCTTATATGGAGTACACCCTATGGGTGTTTTGTAAGCAGTGCGGAAAGCCCATAATGCATCGTCCAGCTTATCCGACCAAGAGGCACGGTTTTCACCAACCGTCCTCTCGAGAATTCTCTTAATACCCCGATTTGAGACCTCCACCTGCCCACTTGTTTGGGGGTGGTATGCTGTAGAAAGACGGTGAGTTCCACCATATTTCAGCATTACTCTCGCAAATTGTTCATTGCAAAAGTGAGTACCACAATCACTGATAATGGCACGAGGAGTCCCGAATCTGGCAAAGAGAGACTTTAAAATTTTAACAACTACTCGGGCATCATTGGTGGGTAAGGCTTTTGCCTCAACCCATTTTGACAGATAGTCGACAGCGACGAGTATATACTTATTCCCTCGTGAAGACGGGAATGGCCCCATAAAATCAATGCCCCACATATCAAATATTTCACAGACTTGGATGGCGTTTTGCGGCATCTCATTCTTTTTAGAAATATTCCCGTGACGCTGGCAAGCCTCACAGGTTTTGATAAGTTCATGGGCGTCTTTATATATCGTGGGCCAAAAGAATCCTGAATCAAACACCTTTTTGGCGGTGTAGTTTGGGTTATGATGTCCCCCCGTGGGTCCATCATGACAAGCTTTAAGAATTTCCATGGCTTCTTGGCCATGGACACACCGTCGGATGACTTGATCCGCACATATTTTAAACAAGTAGGGGTCGTCCCAGAAGTAATGTTTTACATCTTTAAAGAATTTTCTTTTCTGTTGGGACGACATCCCTTTCACAACGAAATTTCCCGCACGGTAATTTGCAAAGTCGGCAAACCATGGGGTGGTGGCATCATCCCGGTTAGAGATGAGATTTAGAGTCTCCAGAGGAAAAGTTTCATTAATTTCTTTTCTCTCGAGAATATCCTGATGAGGATTTTCTAACCGGGACAAGTGATCAGCAGCAAGGTTTTTTGCTCCTTTTTTTTATCTCTTATGAGAATATCGAATTCCTGGAGGAGCAGGACCCAACGGAGTAGTCTTGGCTTTGCATCCTGTTTAGTGAACAGGTATTTCAAAGCCGAATGATCCGTATACACCACGCTTTTGTTTAAGATTAAGTAAGACCGAAATTTTTCGAAGGCATATACCACGGCTAATAATTCTTTTTCTGTGGTGGTATAGTGTGTTTGAGCCTCATTCATGGTCTTACTTGCGTAGTGTATTGGCTGAAAATGTTTGGTTTTGCGTTGCCCCAGAACTGCACCAATAGCATAATCGCTAGCATCGCACATAAGTTCAAAGGGTAAGTCCCAGTCGGGGGCAACAAGGATTGGTGCTTCAGTAAGTCTTTTCTTTAGAATAGAAAAAGCTTCGATGCACTCTGGAGAAAAGATAAAAGGAGCATCCTTTTCAAGAAGATGAGTCATAGGCCGGGCTATTTTGGAGAAATCCTGAATGAATCTCCGATAGAACCCGGCATGTCCGAGAAAACTCCTTATTCCTTTAACAGTGGTGGGATGAGGCAGTTTAGTAATAACATCAATTTTGGCCTTATCGACCTCAATCCCACTTTTTGAAATTTTATGGCCGAGGACAATGCCCTCCTTAACCATAAAATGGCTCTTCTCCCAGTTTAGACAAAGATTAGTGTTTTCACAACGTTGAAGCATTTTTTCTAAGTGGGAGAGGCACGAGTCGAAAGAATTCCCGATGACTGAGAAGTCATCCATAAATACTTCCATGGTTTTTCCAATCATGTCATGGAAAATAGCCATCATGCACCTCTGGAAAGTGCCCGGAGCATTGCATAACCCAAAAGGCATGCGACGATAGGCAAATGTCCCATAAGGGCATGTGAAGGTAGTTTTATCTTGATCCTGTGGATCAATGGGAATTTGGAAGTATCCCGAGAAGCCGTCAAGGAAACAATAATACTCATTTCCTGCTAGTCTTTCGAGCATTTGATCCATGAAGGGCAGAGGAAAGTGGTCTTTACGGGTGGCTTCGTTAAGTTTTCTGTAATCAATACATACTCGCCACCCTGTAACCAAACGAGTTGGTATTAACTCGTTGTCCTCATTTGTGATAACCGTGATGCCACCCTTCTTTGGAACACAATGTATTGGGCTTACCCAAGGACTATCAGATATAGGGTAAATCAATCCCGCATCAAGAAGTTTGATAACTTCAGCTTTTATAACTTCGTGGATTTTCGGATTTACCCTTCGTTGATGCTGCACGGTAGGTTTAAAGTCCTCTTCCATTAGGATTTTGTGTGTACAAAAATCCGGGTTAATACCCTTTATGTCTGAGAGCTTCCAAGCAATTGCTTGCTTGTGGGACTTTAAAACCTTAAGCAGCGCAGTTTTCTCCTCATCCTTTAAGTCTTTTGCAATAATGACCGGTAACTTATCTTTACCTTCCAAGAATGCATATTCTAGATGAGGAGGCAGGTCCTTAAGTTCAACCTCGGGAAAGTCATCATTTTTCTCAACATATTTGACTTCCACCTTATGAAGTTGTGGAGGTAGAACAGGAATGGGAGAAGGATCTTTGTTCAATAACTCCTCAAGGAGAAGTATATCCCCCTCCGGGTCAATCTCTTGGTAACCAATTCCTTCGGGAACTGAATCACTTTTGAGAAAGGCCTCTAATTCCTCAAGGACGAAATCACTTCCCCCAAATGGAGTGAGGGAAGGAGAAGAATTAGCGATTATGGGATCAGAAGAAATAGTGGGATTGCCACTCGGAAAATTATCAGAGAATCCAAGGAATTCCTTAGCATACTCCTCGGATGCAATGTCAATGACATCAATTCGGTTGACCGATTCAGCATCATAATTCGAGGAGTATCTCGAGGTTTGATCAAGGTTGAACGTAATTGCTTCATTGCCAACTCGTAACGTGATTTCCTCATCGAAAACATCGATTAATGCACGTCCCGTTCTTAAGAATCCCCTCCCAATAATGAGAGGAACTCTTGGATCTGCATCGAAATCAACAACGACAAAGTCTGCCGGAAAATGGAACTTTCCCACTCTCACAAATACGTCCTCGGCAATACCGAGGGGACGTGAAATTGAACGGTCTGCAAGCTCGAGAGTCATGCATGTGGGACTAAGTGCCTGAAGAGAGAGCTTTTTCCAAACTGAGTGAGGCATTAAGTTGATGCTTGCACCAAGATCGGCCAAGGCAAAACATTCAACCATACCCGGGAAAGTACATGGTATTAGAAATCTCCCGGGGTCTCCTAGCTTTTCGGGAAGCTGTTTCAACAAAACTGCAGAGCAGTTCTCATTGAGTGGAGTTCGTGCCATCTCAAACAGTTTTTCTTTATTGCTCAACAGATTTTTGATTGTCGATGCGAATTTGGGCATTAAAAGAAGAGCATCCGCGAAACTAATATCGAAGTGTAGTTCTTGGAAAATCTGAAAGAATTTTTCCATCTGATGATTAGCTTTTTCACGGAGCTTTTGGTCTTGCAATCGTGAGGGATATGGAATTGTTGGTTTTGGGTTGGCTTTTGAATTTTCAACAGGACCTTCGGTAGTTTCAAACACGACCCTTTTAGGGGGAGTCGGGACCGGAATAACTGGAGGAGGGATGTCATTGGTACCTCCGTTATTATTAGGAAGTACCGTATCCGTAGTATCCTCAGTTTCACATTCCTCCACAGGGATAGGAGATGAGGTGGAGGGAGCTGTAGGTCCTTGGTAAGAAACTCCACTTCTTGTGGTGATCGCCTTTACATCGCCCCTCGGATTAGCGATCGTGTTGCTAGGTAAAGTTGTACCTGAGCCCGAGGGTCGATCATTTAAAGACTTCTGGAAATTAGACATTTGACTAACCAGCATTCTGTTCAGTTCTTCTTGAGATTTCATAAACTGTTTTAATAACTCATCATGTGATGGTCCAGTTGGAACAATGGCTTGATTTTGGTTTTGAAAATTTTGAGCCCGATTGTTCTGGAAATTCCCATGTTGCTAATTGTTGTTACCTTGGAAGTGGTTTTGTTGTTGAAAATTACCCTGTGGGTAATTGTTCTGACCTTGATTACGGTTATAGTTCCCTTGGTTCTGATTTTGGTTAAACTGATTTTGACTAGAGATGAAATTCCCTTGGTTGTTATAACCTTGGTTCATTCGATTCTGGTTCTGATTCTGGTTAAAATTTTGGTTCCTGTTTTGAGGCTGATTAAACCCTGGTGGTCCGATATAGTTATTAGATCGATAGCTCAAAAGGTTTCGATCCCCTTGCGGTTGGTAAGAATTACCTCCCGTGTTATAGGAACCTTGAGCTGCAGACACGTTTTCACGAGAAAAGCCACCGGAAGCTGGGCAATCTGTGTACGTATGTGGACCACCACAAGTTTCACAACTTGGGTTAACAGTTTTGACCTGATTAGGATTATTCTGATGGATACGCAAAACTGCTGTAGACAAATCATCCAGCCTTTTAGCTAGGATTGATATTTCATTGATTGCCGGAGTGTCTGACTTAAATGAGTCGTTCCTCTCAGCAGAGGAGTCCCAAAAATTATGATGGGCAGTCATGTTTTCGATTAAGTCATAACACTCTTCAGGGGTCCTTTTCATAAAGGTGCCCCCAGCATTGATGGTGTCACGATGACGGAGTGTCAAACCATTATAAAAGGTGTCAATAATGGTGACAAGAAGCATGTTATGATTGGGACACTTATCAATGGCAAGTTTGTAGCGTTCTCATGCCTCAAATAAGGACTCTTCGGGAAGCTGTCTGAAGTTGCTGATATCATTCCTCAGCTTTGTGACCATAGATGGTGGAAAGTATTTGGCCAGAAATTTAGTGATCATCTCATCAAAAGTGTGGATCGAATTCTTTGGAAGTCGATCGAACCATGAAGTCGCATGATGAGTGAGAGAATAGGGGAACAAGTATAAACGTAGGCTGTCTTCGGCGACGCCATGTTGTTTCATGCTTTGGGTGACAGTTAAAAATTTGTCGAGATGCCTGTTGGCATCGTCACCCTGCAATCCGTGGAACTGGCACGTATTCTGGATCTGTTGTATCATGTGGTGTTTTAATCCAAAATCCGTGGCTCCAATAGTGAGTGGTGCAATTGGTCCACCCCTCCCTTGCATAGTAGGTTGACACAGTTCCTCCATAGTTCGGGTGTCAGGAACGGGCTCATCCTTGGGAAGGAATGGGGGCTCGTCGTTCATTTTTAATGTGTGTTCTTCTTCAACAATACGTAACTCGGGTACGTTTTTCTTCTTTTTATTCTTTGTTTGTGAACGAGTGCGCATGCACAAAAATTAGTTTTCAACACAAGATCGAGGCAAAACTACAGCGAACTTAAACCCAATAATCACAAATGAACAGCTTCTTTAAAAAAAGGTACACTATTCACAAGGATACAATGGTAAGTTTTTAATCTTTTAGGTTTGGGAACTTATTATGTTCACATCCCCAGTTGGTAGGTGTTCTGCCTTGGTTTGCGGTGGTAAACTTTTATGTAATTATATTCACAGTAAAATGTTTTTGGCTTTTCGTGTATGGGTGAAAAAACTTGGACAATATTTTTGAAACTGATTCGTTAACCGAAATCGTTCCTTTAAGATTACTCGCAGGCTGGCGGGAGGAAATAAATGGATCCCTCTTAAGTTCGCAATTTAATGTCAGAACTTACCTTAAACCAACTGTATAGGTTGTAATCGTAAAGATACGAAGTAATTTAACTTCACAGTTTTGTTTTGTTGTTTATGATTTGTTTGGTGTTGTTAACACTTCAGGAGAAATGTTATTGAACGTTTTCAGATATGATTTTGATTTTTCTTAAAAATTTACAAAGTGGTGATATTTGTACAGGAGGGTTTTTGAAAACCACTAAACTTTTACCGTTTTGAAATACGCAACAACCTCCCCGGCAGTGGCGCCAAATTTTGACTCCTCCCAAACCAACCAGTCAGCCGTGTGCAGCTGTTAGGCCCACCTGGGAGAAAGTGCAAGTTAATATTGACCGTGGAAGTTCAGGGAAATCCCCGGGTCGTTAAATCCCAACGAGATTGAAATTGTATTTGTAAACGGATAGGAGAGTGAGTGGTACTGATGACAGTAACAAAGATGATTTGAGGGTTGATTATACTACTGATTGCTTGATATTTGGAAAATATGAAATTATAACAGAAATACAGATATAAGCACAAAATCAGATAATCAGATAACAGACAGAGAAAAGTGGTATTTTAACAAGTTACAAACTTCAGGGGTTAAAAGTGAAACTTTTGAAAACTTAATATTAAAGAAAATAGAAAATGAATTTGAAATTATGAAAATGATTATTATAATATTTAATTACTATTTAATTAATAAAACTTAATTAAAATTTAATTTAAAACTTAATTTAAATTAACTAAAAATTACAACTATTACAAATAAACCTAAAAACTTATAACAATAATTTCTAAACTTTAAATAAGAACTTGAATAAAGTATAAAAAATGAAAATAAATATTTTTGTCTTTTTATGAGTATTTTATTAATTATAAACTATTTAATTTAATTAATCTAATTAAACTATTCTAAATTACTATTAATACTAAATTACCTTAGAAAATTATGATAAAATTTATAAAACTATTTAAACACTACAGGAATACTACAAAATTATAAAAACTTGCTAAAAATTATATTTAAGCTAATTGACTAATTAATTACTTATTAATTAATTTTAAGCTAATTTAATTAATTTAAATAAGAAAATTAGAAAATGGACAGTGAAAATTATGAAACTATTTTTTAAAAGTCTTAACTATTTTATAAAACTTAGGAAAAATATAAAATTATACTTTAGTTAATTAAAATTAAAGAAATCTATTTAATTACTAATGTTACCTATTTAATTATTTAAACTAGTTTTAAATCTAATAAATAGTAAACTGCTTAGGAAAATTCTAAGAAAATTATTTTAACTACTTTAAGGTACTAAGTAATTTATAAAATTATAAAATTGGACAAGTGCTTATTAATAAGCTGAAATAAAAATTAATTAGATAATTTCTATTAAATAGAAGCTATCACTATTTTTATGTTTGCTTTTTCTGGTTTTTCTTTTATAAAACTATTTAAATACTTAAATAATGAAACTTTTACAAAAACAACTACTTTGGAAATCAAGAATAAGCACTGAGAGTGCTTATTTGCTTATACAGTTGACTAAGGTTGACCAAATTAAGAAATAAGCTAAGCTGAGGTTATTTGGGGTCCACTATGATGAAATCTGGTTTACCTAAGTTATTTGAACTATTTTAAACTAAACTTGGTGAGATAAGCTCCTAGAATAAGCTGAGAAGCTCAAATAAGCACTTGCTTATTTGAGTTCTGACTCAGAAATGGGACAGAGTTTGGGGACAAGTTTAGGTGGGGTCCACTGATCTATAAGTCAAACTAAGGGTCAAGTTTTGAACCTGGGTAGGAGGGGGTTGTAATAAGCTAAGTTTGAGGTGTGGGACCTACTGGTGTGGGCTGCAGCCACCACTAAAGTTGGTGGTGTGGTGGTGGTGTGCTGATGCAAAGGGTATTGTTTTGCCCTGCAGTCCACTTTCAATGAGTGTGGTGTCCACAAAAGTAAAAGAGGGTTCAAACTAAACCTAGGGGTTCAAATATGGGTTGATAAGCTACAAATTAAACTAATAAGCTACCCTTATGGTTCACTAATAAGCTCTAGGTGAACCCTTGAAATGGTGATCATACACTGAATAATCAGTGTGGCTTGTTTTACAAAGGTCACAAATTTGATCCTAAAAGCTATCCTACAATAAGCTAAAGGCTAAACTAAACCTAGATGTGATAAGCTGGTATATTAAGCTACAATTAAGCTAAATCCTAGGATGTGGGGTCCACTGATAAGCATACAAGAGGTCTTGGTGTTTTACCTAAAACCTGTGCACAAGGCATTGGTTTGCCCTGCAAGTGATTTTCAGCTTTTGCACAAGCTTAAGAAAAAATCTTAAAAATCAAATAAGCTTAGATTTCTAGAGTTTAAGTGGTAGATAATAAGCACAAGAAATTTCAAGCTTTCAATTAGCTTCCTAAATTCTAGAAAAATCTCCCAATTTTTGAGAAATCTGAGAACAACACAATTTGACTTTTTGAATTGTGAACTAACTTTGACTTTAATGAACTTCTGATTAATCCTACTTGTTTAAAAAGATGTTATAAGCTATTATTAAGTTAATTTAAGCTAGATTATTAACTTATGAGGTGATGTGATGAGATTTGGACTCAAATTCCACCACAGTTAACTGTGGTGATGGATTGAGTATGATTTTGACTTTCTAGTGTAGTTGTGATGAAACTAATGATTAAAATGACCTTGTATGAACTTAGGTAACTTGTTAGAACCAACCTTAATTCTAATAAACAACAAGAGCACAGCAAAACAGTTTAAACCAAACACACCTTATACTAGAATGATTTGAGATTTAAATAGCTAATGGCTATAAGAACTTATTCTACTGATTCATACTAACTTATTATGATATATTAGATCTAATTAAGCACTTAGAAACAAGTTTTAACCACAGATACACAAGAACACAAGATATACTATGATGACTGATTGATTTTTTATTTTTTTTTTGTAAATATTAATTCAAACAAACAAGATACTATTTTTATGTTATATTATTACTATATAAGACTAAATAAGCATTAAACACTGAAAAAGCAAGCAATAAGCAAAGCAATAATACAAAAGCATAGATGAGAATTTTGATGACTTACAATAAGCTTTCCTGCTCAAACCATAAACCAAGAACAACCTATTTCCTCCCCTGAGGATCTAAACCAATACTCCAAGCTTCCTTATTTCTTCCAAATCTCTTCTGAAACCCAGAAATCAAGAACAAATTGCAACAGTTGACTTTAGTTGACCAATTTGTAATTTGTGAGATTTTTTATATTAAACTGATTAGTAGGTTACTAAAAGCTTCATTGAGCTTATGGAAGCTTATATGAGCTTATTCAATCCATTAAACCATACATTAACAACAACACAGCTTATTGAGAATTTTGAAATGAGAATAAAAATTGCACCAACTGAAATTTAACTTGAAACTTAAATTTGATTATCACAAAAGCTTAGGTTACACTTTAATTGACTAGTACAAAGCTTAAAAGCTTGAAAATTAATTAAGATAACAAGTTACAATTTTAACGAGACTACTTTTGCTAAATTAAACTATATCTTTCACTTCTGATCTTCTCTTCCTTTTATAAGCTTCCAATTAGGTTTAGGAACATCTTCTGAGCTTTTCCCACTTCATCTGAGCCATCCATTTCTCTGAATTGATCAAGACCGTTTAAACTCACTTTTGGCGCCAAAGTCCTCCACGTTAACTTGGAGGCAAAGGGTTGCAATTAAAGATTGTTGGGAGTATGTGGGTGTTGTCAGAAGACAATTGGGGAAGTAAGGAGACCAAGTTGGGTTGATATGATGAAAATAGAGGACACAATGGAGTTTGGAGTGAAAATTTGTGTGGAAAGCATTTAATGAGGAGTGGGTTGCTGTGAGGTGGAAAGGTGATGTTAGGGGAGTAGGGGGTGAGGTGGAGAGGTGATGTGGTGGTGGAATACCACCTGGTTTTGGTGGTTTCAGTTGTGGGATAGGAGGGTGAACAGTGGTAGCTGTTTGGCGGTTTTGGGTGGTCAAACGGGGTTTGACCCGTTTTAAATAACAAAGGGTGGGTTTGGACTGGGCTTATGTTGGGCTAGGGGTGTGTGTGGGCTGGGGTGTTTAGGTGGGTTGGATTTGGTTTTGGTTTATATAAATAAAAAGGGTCCGGATTGGTGTAGTATTAAATCAAGGACCAAAAATGTAATTTGGGTAAAATAGAGGGACTGAATATGTGATTTTCCCAAAGTAGTTTCAATTGCTATTTTTGCCAAATATGATAAACCAAGGACCAATTTTATGATTTTTTTTCATTTAAAATTATCCAGGGACCTTTTCTGTAATTTCTCAAACTCCAGGGACCATTATTGAAAATTTGGATTTTTAAGGGACTGTGTTTGTAATTTCTCAAAATGTTATCAAAATTGTTCCATTTTGTCATTCATGCATAGTACAAGGGTATTATTTGTAAATTTTCCAGTTTTTAATACCCAGGGACCATTTTTGCCAATTTTGTAACTTGAGGGGTAAAAGTTGCCAGTTTGTGTAAACTTTCATCCAGGGATCATTTGTGAATATTTTTGGTTTCCCAAGGACTTAAGTTGACTTTTCATTTATTTTAAACCTTCAGGGACTAGTTTTGTCAATATTTGAAACTTGAGGGACTGAAACTGTCAATTATGCAAACTTTGTACGTTTTTCATTTGTTTTGTATTTGAAACATATAAAACACACTTCTAAGATATTTTAAGTATTATGATGCATTTTTAAGTGTTTTTGTATGTTTTGGCAGTTCAGATTGGTACAAAATGATGAGTATTTAGGCACTCATCATGCAGTTAATGTATTTTTAAATTTTATTTTAATAAATACTAATAATTGATGGTATGTTAACTTAATTGTTTAAAAATTCTAAAGATACAAGGTCTCAAACACTCCTTACATCTTAAAATAATTGTCTCTGATAAAAAAAATTAAAAAAAAAATACTCGATTTACGAAAAGCATAATTACTACTGCTTATTCTTTTTTACTTTTTAGTAGAATGATAGTTTTACTCATAACTAGTTAATTAAAGTGTTCTTTAAAGTTTGTAATAGTAATTTCAAGCAATGGTAATATGACAAACTCGATCAAACTTCTCTATCGATTTTTAATAGTGACAATTAAATTGTGACATTCTAAAAAGGAAACATAGACAATTAATTTGAGATAAAATGAATACATTATAAAGAGTATAGAATTTTTATTTTACTTTTTTTTTCTGAATATTATGTAACGATTTTCAATAATTGAAAATAATGGATGAAAGTTTCTAGAGATTATGTGTTTGTCTTGTGAGTTTCTGAAAAACTAATAGTCATATTATCATGTGCAAAAATTTAAAAAGTTATTAATTTTAACTATAACTATTATGTTAAATCTATTATATTAATTATATTTTATTATTGTAATATATAATTTAATGTACGGTTAGTGTATTTTTAATTTTTATTTTAATAATTACTAATAATAGAAGGTGCTTTAACTTAGGTGGTGTTTGTTTGTTAAGAGGGTCTGAATCTGAATCTGAACCGCACATCTGAATCTGAATCTGATGCGTAAATGTCTGAATCTGACCGCATCTGAACTGGAAAAAAAAAAACTCATGTTTGAACCGCACATTTGCTTGCTCTTACTATTTTTATTTTTTTATTTTTTATTTTTATTTTTTTTTTGTGTCAGCAAGAGGCAACAAGACGCATTAAGACACCCCTCTCAAGTCTAAACCATTAAGATCTTACTGCATCTGAGAAAAAAAAAAAAAAAAAAAAAAAAAAAAAAAAAAAAAAAAACGGTCTGAACGTCAAAATGTCTGACCGATTCAGACATAATGCCCATTCAGAACAAACACAACCTTAATTTCTAAAAGTTTTTAAGTTAGGAGATCACAAATACATCATAAGGAGTAGATAGATTTAAAATGCGTGTTATGAAATTACTCATGTGTTACGTTTCTTTTTAAGACAAAACATAGTTAAAAATGTTTGGGGCTACATAAACATTTTTTTTTAATCATAAATTTAGTTTTGTAAGATTATTATTCATATCTAAAACATCATAAATCTTGCATATATTTTTATGCGTATATTGGCCGTCTTAGCACAATAATTGCTTGGATTCATCGTTTCTTTTAGTTAAACAACATGTTTGGTGACTTGGCATTACTCGATTGTCATTTTAGGAAAGTACCAAGGTTAAAATGGTATTATCGTATCAACATTACCCATAAGTATGTTAGACTAAGTTAAAATTAATACAATCCGAACAAAATTTCCCAGCTGTATAACGAATTATCGTTGTCCGAGTCCCACATTTTGCCCGGCACTTGTCGTAAATTCGGACAGTTTGCCCACCTCTGCATATACGACAAACACTAGTTTCTCTTTGCTCTTGATAATAAATAACATGTCCCTCAACATGGTATAGTTTTCTTACAAGTCACTGAAGTACCCGGGATATCGATTTGCCAAATATTATGCCATAGCAAGATTAAGACAATTTAGGTGCTTATAAGAACTAGCTGCCAATTTTTCACTTTAAAACATAGATTTAACTCTTTCCCTTTGGTTTCATTGTAATCATCCTTTTATTAGCCGTTAAGTTAGCCTGTATGTACTAATGTAGAATAGTGGTGAATCCATGAATTCTTCATCCACAACAATGAAACCAGATGTGACCCTTTCCTTAACCCTGCCATCATCTGATCTTGCTCACTCATTTAAGCCCGAAGAAAGAGGTGTCAAGCTCATCAAACTGTTGCTAACTTGTGCCAAACATGCATCCTCCGGTGATCTCCACCGTGCTGACACTTGTCTTCATCGCATATCACAACTAGCCTCTGTGACAGGCGACTCCATGCAACGGTTGTCTGCTAGATTTGCCACTGCATTGGCAAACCGAATAATTAGGCGTTGGCCTGGTCTTTACAGTGCCCTGAGTCATTCAGAGCGTATGAGTACAGACCTAGGGTGGGCTCGTCAAGCCCGCTCTATGTTTCCAAAATCATTTCCTTACATGTCATTTGCTTATACTGTCGTAACCCAAACCTTGGTTCGAGCTATGTCTTGGGACCGTGTCATTCATATAGTTGATTTGGGATTGGGTGACCCACAACTATGGGCACCGTTTTTACAGAAGCTTTCAAATGGCCCAATGGGCCCACCCCATGTGAAGGTAACCTGTGTTAGTGGTAACAAAGTGTTGCTAGATGATTTGGGCACCGTTCTTTTAAAAGAGGCTAAAAGCTTGGATATGCCATTTCAGTATAACCCTCTGAATGTCACCTTGATGGACCTTACACAAGCCATGCTCGATGTAAGGCCTAGCGAAGCATTAGCATTCGTATCTATATTAAATTTTCATGTATTATTGGCTGAGGACAACTGTGTTGATATGCATTTCACAGCCAACGAGAACAATGATGAAACAAAGGAAAATAATAAAATGGCAGAGTTTCTAAAAATGTTACGCTCAATGTCACCCAAGTTGGTACTACTAGTTGAACAAGAGTCGGATCACAACTTGACACGATTGGTGGATCGCTTTGTTGAGGGGTTGCATTACTATAGTGCAATATTTGATTCAATTGATACTACCTTCACTATTGGGGAGTTTTCTAGTGATGATCGCATCAGGCTAGAGGATATGGTCGGGCAAGAAATTTTGAACATGGTTGCTTGTGAAGGACTAGAAAGAGTAGAGAGGCACGAGAGAATAGCAAGGTGGGTTGTACGGTTTTCACGCGCAGGGTTCAAGCCTGTGCAATTGTGGCTTGCGGCAATGGAGGAAGCACAACAAATAATCGAGAGGGTAGGACCCATTGGTTACAAAGTAGTTACTCATAGACCCGGTTTGATGATCTGTTGGCATGATAGACCCATCTATACAGTTTCAGCATGGATTGTTTAATTTTTGTATATGTATAATACTATATCTATAATACGAGTAATAATGATAATAACAATATTTAATTTATACGCTAATCATCTATTTCTTCGTGTCCATTTTTAGCTAGTTTCGTTCATCTTTGTCTCACAAAGGATTATATATGTTAGTATTAAGCGAGTTTTACATAGAGAGATAGAAGCCTAGCTAACCAATAAGCCTTTGGTCTAGTGGTATCCGGAGTGTAATTAAGGTATTCCTCAGCCAATAGGTCGATGTTTAAAGTTAAGTCGTGTGCGTAGGTATGTGCATTATCCTTCCAGAAAGAATGAAAATAATTGAGTATTGTAGATTGAATAAGCTAATATGAGTAGTAGTAGTTTAAACTACCAACTATAACGAAAAGTTTTTTTAAGTGGACATCATTTATCAGGAACTTGGGATTTTATTTTGATCACTTGCTGGCACTGAACAATATGTGGCTGTGCGGATTAGAGGTCTGTATTCCATAAGAATCACTTATCGAAAGCGAGGTGATTTTAAAAGAGAAATTAAATTCCCAAGTAATTTATCGAGAATAAGCCAAGAAGAAAAAACAAGTGACCAATCCAATAAGCCACTTGCTTGTTTTTATCAAATAAGCTTTTACATGTTATCCGAAAACGAGAGGTTTTCATCAATAAGAGCAGCTAATAACTCCATTGTGGCATGGATGATCTCTAAACATGACAAAAGTTGATACTTTTGGACGAGCTTGAGACTACTTTTCCTTACTATACAAAATTAAGACAAGTTTGGGAGAATACCCGGTTGGAACAGGACCGATGGGTATCTGATCAATACTGGCCTACTGGTGTTCAATATGACAATATGTGGTAAATCGAAAGCCACATAACAGAACATGTTAAAACTACAACTATGTTATACTGCTTTTAATGTCCGTAAACGCATAGAGTCGGACAATAACTACAAGTCTACAACTAATAATATTATTTAACTATATATTTGTTGAGATTTGAAAGTATGATCAAATTTTGTTTTTAATGTTGTTGTTTGATTAGTTAAATTTGATATTTTAACATAAGTAAAATTCAGTTAGAGGATGTTTGAGGAATATTACTAGATCCACCAAAAGTTTAAAAAAAATCATCCACTCGCTGACGTGGCAGAGTGGTGATTGGTTAGTTTTTTGTGGGCCACAGAAAACCAACCAATCACCACTCTGCCACGTCAGCGAGTGGATGATTTTTTGTAAACTTTTGGTGGGTGTAACACTCCTCATGTTTGAGATTGCTTATGTTTTCTGCTTATGCTTTAAAATAAGTACTTATAAGTTGCTTAAAAATAAGTGCTTTTAAAAATAATGGTTGGATAAACACTTGCTTATATTGCGAAAGATGCACTCACACTATAAACATAATAATTTGATAAAAGTATTTAACGAGTAATTTGGCTGCCGCATGTTGCGGTGGAGCCAGTTTAAGTCTAATAGTCATTTCGAACAATTTATGGTATAAACTAATAAGATCGATACAAAGTTTTTGTCTAACGGACTTGTTGAAGTATGCTATTTATTGTTTTTGTTTTATTTTAATGTTATCATCAATACTTTAAAGCATTAACCATGAGTAGAAGCATAAAATTAATATATATATATATATTATTTACAATCACTTACGACACCGTTTCGGTGCCTTTTTCCATTCTTTTTTCTGGGCCAACTTCTCACTCCCGAATTTTCACCCTTTTATATTGGCCTAATTTTGGCCCGTGAATTTTGGCCTGTTTCATGTCCAGTAAATAAGCCCAGCACTACACCGCCTTTCTTGTACCTCCTAGAAAATTCATACGCTTCATTCATCTATTCCTTACCAAAAGAAAATCCCCGCCACATGAACATCAAATTAGGTTTATCTTATTAAAGAAAATCCCCACCACATGAAACAATACTCTTCTGAAACTAAGGTAAACAATGTATTTGTTTATATTGTTACGATTCTTGGGGTTTTGTTGTGATATTCATGTTAATTTTAATTGGGTGTTTTTATTATTACGATTCCTATTACGATTCCAAGTGGTTACCCTCTTTGTTTGTTAAGTTTCGCTTTGGTTTTAATCTAAAATTATAAATTGATTTAGGCATCAGCAAAGATTTAAACAATAACATAAGACTTTGTCATATGTTTTTAGGTTTTTGTTTATAGCTCAGTTTTTATGATGTGATGAGAATTTGTGGTTTCAATTAGCAAACAAACACACACTTCATACAACTTTTAGTATCTTTTATTTATTTGTTGAACTTTGGTTTTTATCTATGTATAGGAGCAGGTAATTTTGAGCTCACTTCATACTAAGATAATTAATTTTGAGCTCACTTCATACATTGCTTGGTTAACAAGAGGCAAGTTTGAGCAATATTTTTGGATGGGTCGATTTAATTAGACACAACAATGATAGCTCATAACTCATAAGGCCAAACAAAATAAGTTTTTGTGCCTTTAGTAGTTATGGGTTTAATCTGTTTATTTTTAATTTTGATCAATTTTGTTTTAACTTAAAAAAAAATACCTGTTATTTAGTTTTTGTTAATGTCAAGGGTTTTGTAATAAAGACTGAATCTTGATTTATGGATTGTTGTTAACATAGATAACGGTTGACGTATAAAATTTTGGGTGATTATCACTTCAATTTTTTTTTTGGTCAACCAATAATTACTGTTATGGTGAATATTGCTTATATGATATATCAGTTTACAGGGTGTTTTGGCGTTGCGTCTGAATGTTATGGTTTGGTGCCTGTGTTTAAGTGGTAGAAGATTTTTAAGTGGTGGAAGCTTTATTGCGGTTCTGGATTGGTCATAATCTACAAGTAGTTAACATGACGCATGCATAGTAATTCAAACTTGGTAAGTTCATTTACTTTATTTTGACGTGCTTTCAAATAAAGGTTTCATTTTATATACATGAACCTCTGTAATTAAAGCGAATAAATGTTATTCAGGTGCAGCGAGGCCAACAAACTTCACAGACTGACACCATATACAAGCTGGCAAAGGCAATTCTCGACTTGAACTTCTGCAGGAGGTATACAAATTTAAACGTATTATAGATGGAAGGTAAATTTTATTTGACTCATTTGTGATTGCTATTATAATAGTAGCAGATTGTGCTATTTCAGTGTCACTATTTCAGCAAAGACACATGCCAAGGCCCGAGGCTTCAAGGATAAGAAGAAATGTCCTGACCGAATTCCAGTATGAGCTAATTGCCTAACCTTTATGTAAGTATCCATTTCCAAATTGGTTGCTTGATAACCACATTAATGTTTATGGTAAGTTTACTTTGTTCTTATGAACCTATGATTTCAATATAGTATAGATGGCCATTTATCAATTTCATGTGATGTTTCGTTTTGTGTTTTTAGGTATCTAGAAGCTCGCCCGATATTGAAAATCCGAACTCTTTGAAAAAGGTATAACCTATTGCTGCTTATAGCCCCTCTTTGTTGCATATTAAAATCACAAAAAATGTCATTATGTTTCATGTAGTTCCTCAATTTGGAACTTTAAAATTCATGAATACAATTAAGTTGATGTTGCATAGAGACTAATTTTTTTGATAAAGTTATATACCTCCTGCAATGCTTGAGCATGTGGTAAGAAGGTTAGTTCAAGTTGTATTAACAATGTACTTTTTTGGTGGTGCAGTTTTGCAGGATTATAGATAAATATAAGGGCAATCGTACGCAAATTGATAGGGGTATGGATGACGACTTGCATGGTGCTAATTACAGTATACTGTAATTCCATATTTCTCTTCATTTGAGCCGCCATGATATGTAATATTGTAAGTCAACTATATTACAAAATGATCATAATTTATCAATTAGCATAAAAAGTTGGTGAAATTGCACTTGTACTGGAAAAACTAAAACAAATATTTTGGTGCAAGTGCATCATTGCTATTGTTTGCCTATACTTAACTTACATAACACTAACTGTAAGATCTTTAGCTTGCACTTATAATACTGGTATTATTAAAGTAAAGAGAGTTTTTATCTTTAGCATATAAAGTTTAACATGCATGATCATCTCAACTCTCAACAGATTATTTTCTTATATACAAAAATTACCAAGTAAGCAACCGTATTTCTTCTGCAATATCATTAAAATTTACAATGCAGATACATGACTGCAAACTAGGGAAATACAAACTCATTAACTTTCATTCCATTTTGTAGAATGCACCAAATGAATCCAACCCACAGAATGGTAATCCGAGGAAATGAAATTGGCTCAACTCAAGAAGGTCCTTAGCACCGAAACAACAATCTAAAGCTTTGCCCCATTATTTTCTGTTTTTTTCCTTTGTAATCTGTATTTTCTAATACCGCAATTTGCTTTTTTTTGTTTCTTTGCTGGAAAACTTTTTTGTTCATCCTAATAGTAACTTAAATAGTTCAATTCAACTGTATGTAAAAATACTATGTGATGATCGACAACCAATCTCTCGCTTTGACTGTCCACCATAAGCGTATTCGTATTGAAACCATGTACTATAAAACAACACCGGCTAACGAGGCCATGAAAAGTATGGATGGAAGTTGATACCCAAAAAATTTTAACATACCAGGAACACCAGCCCACATGGCAACTACTGATGCCAAAGAACCGACGCCCCGCCTCAACGCGGCGGCCGGTCCCCATCTAGTTAATAGTATTTATTGCACATAACAACCATAAAGGAATGGTAAAGCAATCAACAAAATAACTATTGCAATTCTTTTTCAAAGAAACCAACAAACACCGATGTTCTTCATAATACATTAAGTGTACCTATAACACATCTAAACAAACAAAACAACTCTAACGAATCTATTTAGTTCAGGCACCTCGTTTTCTAACATTAATTTGAGTTCCAAGGCATGAAGAAAAATAATCAAAGCTTCCATATATCATTGACATGATGACAATAATGATGATGTCATCGATATCACCAACAACATTCCCATCATCAAACGCAACAATATCTCGAAGTCTATACTCTTTTACCTCAAACCCTAATAGTGAAGAATATCATGCCACTTCCTCATACAAAGCTGAAGAAGAAAAGTATATTCTTTGTTTCGATTGTGAATATAACCTTTGAGTCATCATCTATCATAACGTAAAATATTGAGAAGTCCAAACCTGCATAACTCGTTAACCCCGGCTGTGTGTGATTCAACAGGGGCAAACTCGACTACACATGTTCTAAACAAAGCTCACCATAAAACGAATTTCTCATACGCATAGAAGCTGGCCTCTCTGTTCGCAACTCAATGTTTTTGTGTTAGACTTATTGACATATTGACGCAGGATAACTCATCTGATACCTTCATGTAAAGACACCATAAAAAGTTACGACCTCACCAGAAAAATGTATGTGCAACAAATTATTATAATGATTTTGGATATTGTAACCTGGGTTGTAGAATCAGCAACAACCCCAACAAGGAGCATAAAGTGAACACGTTTAGATTATCAAAAAGGCAGTATCAATGATAAAATGCACCAGGTTAAAAACAAAAAATAAAAAAATAAAAAAACATAAGAAGTCATGGTGACAGAGTTTGAACCAAATGTCGATTAGTACATCGCCATCTACTTTTTATCCTTCTTCAGGCAAATCCATTTTACTATTAACTATGTCTTATTTATCACCTAAATGTGAAATGCTACAAAATATATACTCACCTTAGCTACACCATCTTCTGTTTTCCACCTTTATTTATGTATTCACGTTGCATCAATATCTATATAAAAATGGAAGCTCTGAGAATCCATAACTTGACAGCTAACATCGGCCAAAAATCTCAAATTTTCGTGGACGGATAATTCTTGCAGAAAAAAACCTCTACTGCAACACGAAACCAAAAAAAATAAAAATAAAAAATAAATAAATAAATAAATAAATAAATAAATACTACATTGAGGTCTATCTCAGGACAATGCGTTAACAAAAAAAGAATTGATCTCCCTTGCATAACCAAACTCTTTTATTAACTATAAAAACAATAATAAACATAACTTGTTGTAAAAACAGACCAAAAACTACATAATAGTTGTACATATCTGATAAGGATTTATTTGGTACCTTTTTAAGGGGTCATTTAATCCTAAAATCGAATAAATATGATTAAATATTGCCTTAAATCGTTTCTTTTTGTATTTTAGGTACTTGGAACGAGAAATCTGAAAATCGGCACTTTTTGGACATATTTGGCGAAAAAGTTAAGGAAACGACGAAGTCGCGAAAACCCGTCAGAAAAGGGAGTCTGACGGCGTCACACACCACAACGTGACGTCGTCCCTTGTTATAAAGCTGGAATTCTTGGTTCAAGATTATCAAGTGACACCTCAGAGAATTTTAGAGGTCTTACAACCTGACACCGTCAGGCACAAAATGAAGGAGGGAGTCACGTTTTAAGCTACAAAGAGACGGCCCAGAAGATTTAAAAGGTGACAGCCACAAGCCATTCCTAATGCCGTCACAACGATGACTTGCACAAGACGAAACCCTAGATACGGCAATCTGACAACGTCACTATCCATAACCTGACGCTGTCAGCCATGTAAACTTATATATTTTCGCATTTTTTTTTTCATTAATTTGTGTAACACTTTGGAGAGGGAAACCCTAGATGATTTTTACTGCTATTGTAAGGCTTTACAGCCTTTGAACTTCATGTTTCAATAAAGATAAGTTATCCCTTTAATCATTCATTATGTCTATGTATCGTTTGATTATTTGTTTATCTTGTCTTTGCATTAACATCATAGCATAAATTCACTTGTGTTTGCTTAGATCTAGTGAAACGTAGTTATTGAATATTGATTTGTTGTCTTGTTGAGTTGATTGTCTCGTGTTAGGCTAAGAAAACTGGCTAACCTCTTATATGTAACTTGCTTGAACGTCTTAGATACGTAACCGTAGAGTGCACTATTGGTTTTTCTCGTTGTATTTATTGTGTGAGTTGCGGCTTGTAGATCCTAGATAACTTAATAGACTTTAAGGGGTTTAGGGGAGACTAAAGCTCATAGAGTTGGGGATTTCGGCACCTTCCCACAACCAATATTAAGGAATACATCACATCAACTAAAACAGAATGTCAGTTTTGGGTCATGTCGTTTCCACGTAAAAGTTTAAAATTTTGGTCAAATCAGGCACGGGGTGTAACAGTCAAAAGGGGTGTTTGGTTCAGGGATTTAAAGTTTAAATCTTGATTTTTCCCTCGTATTCTCGAATTTGAAAAATTAAGGGTGTGAAGGCGTCAGCACCACCTGACAACAGTTTGTTTCTTTTCTCCTTATCTCATTGGCTTCCATTGTTCTTGCGTTATTTCAGGAAATTAGTAAGAGAGGTAGGACCAGTAGGGGCAGTCCTCAGGTTCTCTAAGGAAGAACTATGCAGATACCGTTCAGAGTTGGGGTGTTTTTGCTAGTGATTATGCGCTACACTTAATTGCTTAATCAAACCATTGATCATGGGGCTGTTGTGGATTGGGAAATTTTAGAAGATAACAACTTTTTGGATGAGTTTCTTGGAAGTTTTCAAACGAATGGTTTCACGGGTCCTCAGTGGGCTAGATTGTTTAAGATTCATGAACCTGTTTATGACAAGTTGGTGCGTGAGTTCTTTGCTACCTATCATATGGATGTGGGGACATGTAGGAATAATGTTGGTGCTACTGGGATCACGTTTAGGCTAGGAGGGGAGATACATTCTTGTTCGTTGCTTGAGTTTGGTTGGAGGGTTGGGTTGTACAGGCAGTTTGAGGCTATGGAGGCCCAGTTCATGAACCAGTTGAGTTTGGGGGGTCACTGTGAAGAATGATGTGAGGAGCATTGGCTTTTGGCCAACGATTAGGGATGGCGTGTATGCCACTGGGGCCACTGGAGCCGCCCGGATCAGGGATCCTAGAGTCAGGTTGACACATCATTGCATTACCTACTCTATAGTTGGGCGTCAGGACACCACTCATTGTGTCACCTATTTGGACATATTCTTGTTGTACTCGATCTATGACCCCCGATGTGTTCTGTAATATCCCTTTTTGGTTGGCTAGTTACTTGAGTGGTGCAGCTGGAGAGAGAAGCTGACCGACAAGATTTATGGGGGGATGTTCATTACCAAGCTCACTTGTTCATATGGGGTGCTTAGGCCAGAGATTAAGGGGTACTTGAGTATTGGGGGACCCGCTAGGATTATCATGGCTAAGTCACTAAAGGCCATGAGGATTTTCAGGGATTTAGGCGGTGGTCACCATGTGTGGTGGGCTCCTAGGGCAGCAGTGGCTCATGATGACGACGATGATGCGTGGAATTGCACCCTCGCAAAAGGTTTTACCTCTCAAGGGATCTTGAGAAGCTTGCAATCCCCACCAGGCAGTGTACCTGACCGTTGTAGTATAGTATAGTGACAAGTACCGGGGGATTGATCGTTCAACTCAAAGAATAGTGTTCGCTAGGGTTAAAATTCACTTAAACTAGGTCTAGAAATGAGGGATGATTCTTTTTGTATTTTTATATTTTAAATGAAAGCAAGTAAAATCTCAGTTTTGGAAGGAGTGGGCGGAATTAGTTGCTAATCAACTAACCCAAATAACTAAAGATGCAATCAAAATAAAATAAACTAAACTTAAACTAAATTATGGCGAAAACAATAATGAGAGAAAATGTGTTTCCTTAGATTTAACTACTCCCTAGCTATCTTTTACCGGTTGATTGGTTTGTTACAATTGCATGGATGACGGGTTATATTCCTTAATACCATTCGTAGGGTTGTGCATGATCTTCCCTAACTCTATAAGCTTCAACCGCTTCCTATGTCGAGCCGACTACTAGCTCCTAACATGGCCTCATTAGTAGTTACCTATGCATTAAATATAACCAATATATCGTAGTACACCTCCGATCATGTTTCTTAAGACGTTCAAGCAAGTTACCAATTGGAAGTCTGCCAGTTTTCTTAAGCCTAACATCGAATTCATTCATCCACAACAATTATAAACAAACAACCAACCAATAATCAATATCTAAGTTTCATTATATCTAAGCAAACACAAAGAAAACCTAGCCTAGCATGTTAAAGAGAAGACAAACGTAAGATATAATCAAACAACACATAGACATACTGAATGATTTGATGAAAGACTTATCTTCAATTAAGAATGGATGAAACAATGGTTTGAAAACCTCAAAGTATAAGTAAAATTCGTCTAGGGTTTACTCCCTTCAAAGTTGCACACGATGAATGAAAACTAGTAAACTTTATATAGATTTTACATCATGACGGCGTCAAGAGTAAGGTCTAACGCCGTCAACTCACTGCCCAAAATAATGTTTGTATTGCTTAGATTCACTTCTGACGCCGTCACTCTTTACATACTTTGGGTCGTCTCTCTTTGTGATATACGTGACGGCCTTGGCGACCCTTAAGGGTGACGCCATCACTACTCCTTTAGAAAACTCTCTGGTGCGTCACGTGTATTTGATTTATCCACTTCTTTGTCAAGTCTTGACGCCGTCACTAGCAACCTGTGACGCCGTCAGGTACAATTCTCAGCATGATTTTGAGACTTTGTCGTTTTCTTCATTTTTTTGCTCCAAAAACGTCCAAAATGCTTCTTTTTGTAAATTTCCTCTCAAAAGTACCTAAAATGACAAAAGGAACGATTTAGGGCAATATTTGATCAAATAATCTCGACTTTGGCCTTAAATGACCCCCCAAAAGCGGTACACTTTTCGTCTCATCAAATACCCTTACACTTGAGATTTGCTTTTCCTCAAGCAAATGCGCTTTTATTCTAATCAAAATACAAGCTAGGGGTCATTTAACGCTAGTATAAAAGTAATTGCAACAAATAATCATTCCGCTTCAACCAAAAACAAGCACGGAAATTATACACTAGCACCTCACAACTAGTGTTTAGATACTCACATCTCTCGGGTGTAATAAAGTATATATCACAATATGGAAATGGAAAACATCTCTCACTACCTGTCATAGCAAATAGATTACCATAGGCTTGGGAAAGGATCAAACCTCCACCACTTGGTGTAAGCACCTAGGATAAACTATCAAAGAGGTCTTCTTAAAGGGTTATAACGTGAGGTGTAGGGATATGGTAAACACGGTTTTGTTAGATAAAGGCAATATTTACTGGTGACGAGTTAATCATCATGGTCAATTACATGTACAATGTGGCGTTGCTAAGCCAAGACTCGACTCGACTTAAGCTAATCAAAAACTAATAAACATAAAAGGAAACGGGATGGTAGTCCGTATGCTTTTTTTCTCTTTTTCTTTTTCTATATATATATATATATATATATATATATATATATATATATATATATATATATATATATATATATATATATATATATATATTGCATACACTCTTGCCCAACCATCCAAAATAATACATCATATGGGATTCGCATTCCCCTTACACTTAAACTTTTACATACTTTACAATCAACTATTCAAATGACTCGAATTAAGATAATCAAAACACTTGGAGTACTTTTTAAGATTAACGCACATATGGGGGTAATATATGATGTTCTTCCCAATTACTCCATAACAATAGTACTTTACCCATGAGTCCCAATCATCCCAAAACAATATGTACAAGATATGACTCGACTTAGCAACCATGTAATCAATTAGACAATTAACTAAGGGTTTAAACATGTAACAATAATGCACTAAAGATGAGTGCATACACGGAAGGCTAAGGCGATTTGGGTGTACATTTGGGGTGGATTGTAAACAAATTCTTCCTTTAAGTAAAATGCTTAAAGTTAGAAACGAAAAAGATAGGCTCAGAGGGTTGTACTAGGGGTATCGTGTACTAAAAATGAGTACAACGCAAAGGTGTGGGAAAAATTAATTGACTTTATTAGTCAAGTAATTATGACTTCATTGGTCAAGTAATTATGATATGGGTTTAACACAAGGGTGATCCTAATGCCTCTTATCATGTAGTAAATCCTACTACACGAATGTAGTCTCACCAGCGGTCTCGGGATGCATCACTAACGCAAGTTCTAGAATCTAAGTGCTACCGTACACTCATAAGCACTAATAATGAATGGTTTTCCTAACAAATCTAAAGGCGAACCTCACATATTTGGGTGGAAATTTTTTTTGAGTAGTACGGTTTTTGTGCTAATCATACAACTCCTATCCATGAGACGCTCATTAAGGCTAAAGCTTCACTCCTAAATGATGTAAAAAATTTTAAATTTGGCGCTAAAATTGCCCTAACAAGTATTTCTCATAGTTTTATTACACACCTACTATTGAACAAACAAACTCAAGCGTAATTGTATTCTCTAAGGTATCATCATTTACCCTCCCCTTACACTTAGGCTGAACATTGTCCCCAATGTTCATTTAAAGGATGTAAAAGCAAATAAGGTAAAAGAATGAAAACAAATACTCCATTGATTCGTTCGGTGTGGATAAATGGATAACATGGTTAAATCCTCCTCCAAGAAAATGAACGTTGAAAGCTTTCCCCCAGAAATATAAATCATCTTCTTGTCCAATATAACCTGTTAAACCTGAGAAAACAATCATGGCAAACCTTGCGTAAAATCGGCGGCAATCTATATATCTAAGGATATAATGCTTATGGAATGAATGTTTGCTGATTTCCCGGAGTTTATAAAACTAAAGAATTAACAAAAATTTTAAGATTCCATTAGAAAAACAAAACTCGCAAAATTTTCAGATTTTTACACCTGACGTCGCCAGGTTATGATCCTGACGCCGTCAGAGTCCTCTGACAAAAATCTCATGTAAAGTTTCCGGAAAATTTCTAGAAAAACTTACGCCTTAATTCCTGGAATTCCTGCAAAACATCATTATGACTCGATACAAGCATTTGACTCAAACAAATACTAATATACATGCTTATTTAATATTGTTGTGGTTCATGTCCAATTCCATTCTTAAAAACAAATTTAGATTTCCCTTACACTTAGCTTTTGCGAAATACCTTTTTATGAAGTTAAGACAAACAACAAGGTAAAGTATTTTCACAATTTATTATGAAACATGACCGACAAACAATAAAAATAAAGCATGCATACATAAACAATTAAAATCAAACAAACAAAACAAATAAAACATGGGTTGCCTCCCAAGAAGCGCTTTTCTTTATTTACGAGTCTTGTACCTAGACTCAAGGTCATGGGCTATTACGTTTTCCTTTCCCACTTTTCAATCGATTCTCTTAACCTTTGCACTACTTCCATGTCAACTTTATACTTAGGTCCAAGGGTTAAACAATTCTTATAGTAAAGGCTCCTCTTTTCCCAAACAAAATTCAATCCTTTATTCTTATCTTCTTCGTTAATGTCCTCGATTGCACTAATGTTATCCATATCAAGTTGAGGCACATAACGAAATTCCTTCATTTTATTAGGCATCCTATAGGTGATCCTATCAATTCCATTAGAAAATTGGACCATTCCTTCTATTTGATCGTGTTTTAACTTGGACTCCTCAATAAATGGCTTACCTAATACAACATGGGATAAGCGACAATCTATAACATTGGCCAGTCTTCAAAAACCATAAAGTAAACGATATAAGTGAAGTTCCCAGCAAAGACATGTAGACCTTTGACTCTCCCGACAAAGTTACAAACTCCACTGGGGTATTTGGGATCTTTCCTAGGTCCGAGTCTTGTTTTTACTATATTATTATAGACACTTGAAGACATAATGTTGATTGTGGATTCAAAATCGATGTAGGCTTGATCAATGCATTTATACCCGATCATACATGGTATCTTCACATTCTTAGGGTCAGCTCTTTTAATCTTAGGGTCAATCTTAACAAAGGGAGGCCTAGGGTTATCAATGAGATTGTTATAATAAGCGATTTCTTCCTCAGTGGGATATAAATTGAAATAATCATCATCTGAACCCTCCTCTTCTTCTTCCTTAACATCTTCTACAATTGCCAAGTTATTGGGTTCAAGTTCCTTATCTAAGTCCATGGCTATTGCTAAGTCATTAAGCGCATAGTCAAGCTCAATATCATCCAATCTATTGAGTTCTCTAAGTTCCATAATCTCATTCTCAATCTGTTCACGCAACAAAGCAACCTCGCTAGGTGAAAGGGGTGGATTCGCGTTTTCCATAGTGGTCAACAGAATAATTAATGAGGATTATACGAACAACCACACAAAGAAAAGATAGACAAAAGAAACCTATAAAAATAAAAATAAAAATCTTACTAGAAAAGAATCTAGCAAGTAGACCTAATAAAAAGAAATTTAACCTAGACAATAACTATTCCCTAGCAGCGGCGCCAAAAACTTGATGCGTGAAATTGCACCCTCGCAAAAGGTTTCACCTCTCAAGGGATCTTGAGAAGCTTGCAATCCCCACCAGGCAGTGTACCTGACCGTTGTAGTATAGTATAGTGACAAGTACCGGGGGATTGATCATTCAACTCAAAGAATAGTGTTCGCTAGGGTTAAAATTCACTTAAACTAGGTCTAGAGATGAAGGATGATTCTTTTTGTATTTTTATATTTTAAATGAAAGCAAGTAAAATCTTAGTTTTGGAAGGAGTGGGCGGAATTAGTTGCTAATCAACTAACCCAAATAACTAAAGATGCAATCAAAATAAAATAAACTAAACTTAAACTAAATTATGGCGAAAACAATAATGAGAGAAAATGTGTTTACTTAGATTTCACTACTCCCTAGCTATCTTTTACTGGTTGATTGCTTTGTTACAATTGTGTGGATGATGGGTTATATTCCTTAATACCATTCGTAGGGCTGTGTACGATCTTCCCTAACTCTATAAGCTTCTACCTCTTCCTATGTCAAGCCGACTACTAGCTCCTAACATGGTCTCATTAGTAGTTACCTATGCATTAAATATAACCAATATATCGTAGTACACCTCCGATCATGTTTCATAAGACGTTCAAACAAGTTACCAATTGAAAGTCTGCCAGTTTTCTTAAGCCTAACATCGAAATCATTCATCCACAACAATTATAAACAAACAACCAACCAATAATCAATATCTAAGTTTCATTACATCTAAGCAAACACAAAGAAAACCTAGCCTAGCATGTTAAAGAGAAGACAAGCGTAAGATATAATCAAACAACACATAGACATATTGAATGATTTGATGAAAGATTTATCTTCAATTAAGCATGGATTAAACAAGGGTTTGAAACCCTCAAAATATCAGTAAAATTCGTCTAGGGTTTACTCCCTTCAAAGTTGCACACCAAAAGTTGCACACAATGAATGAAAGCTAGAAAACTTTATATAGATTTTACATCATGACGGCGTCAAGAGTAAGGTCTGACGCCGTCAACTCGCCACCAAAATAATGCTCGTATTGCCTAGATCCACTTCCGACGCCATCACTCTTTACATACTTTGGGCTGTCTCTCTTTGTGATATACGTGACGGCCTTGGCGACTCTAAAGGGTGACGCCATCACGACTCCTTTAAAAAACTCTCTGGCGCGTCACGTGTATTTGATTTATCCACCTCTTTGTCAAGTCTTGACGCCGTCACTAGCAACCTGTGACGCCGTCAGGAACAATTTCCAGCATGATTTTGAGACTTTGTTGTTTTCTTCACTTTTTTGCTCCAAAAACGTCCAAAATGTTTCGTTTTGTAAATTTCCTCTCAAAAGTACCTAAAATGACAAAAGGTGCGATTTAGGGCAATATTTGATCAAATAATCTCGACTTTGGCTTTAAATGACCCCCCAAAAGCGATACACTTTTCCTCTCATCAGACGACAAAATGATGATGATTAGGAGCAGCCACAGCAGCAGCATTAGGAGTTTGGTGCCGGTGGTTCTGCAGATCGGCATATGAGTCGGGGAGGCTGGAAAGCCCACCAAGGAGCCTGGATGGGTCAGATGGACACACGGGTTACTAGGACAGACCAGCATTTTGACCGGATGTACGATCACACGGTGCGACAGATGCAGTACTTATCTACCCATGATCAGCTAGACTCGCACTTGCAGATTGACCCATTCCCTGGTCGTGAGCAGGATTACCCACCCTATGGGTACACTGGGCAACTCCCTCCTGACTACGATTAACGCTATGGACCCTCTGGCCAGTGATGTTTTATGGTTACCTTTGTTGTTATCTTGGAACAATTTGATGATGGTTGTATGTTTTTAAATAATTTATTGTCTGTAATAATTTAGGTTTGGTCATGTGGTTGCCTTTGGATATTTATGACATTTGTTATGGTTTTATTTAAGCATGTAGGACTTTATTATTTTGTGTTTGTTTGATTGTTTGTTTTTATTTAATTTGATTTCATATATATGCTCCACCATAGTTGTTTATTCGTTCATGCTATGAATAATTTTGTGAAAATGCTTTATTTTGTTTTTAACATCATATTAATCACATATAAAGATATTTTACAAAAAGATAAGTGTAGGGAAGATCGTATTTGTTTGCTAGAACGAATTCGAACATGAAAGATAACAATTAACGATTAGCATATACATTTGTTTGTTTGTTAGAGTCAAATGCTTGTATCGAGTCAAAATGAATGTTGGCAGTTTTTTCTAGGTTTTTAATAATAAGATTTTTCCAGAAATAAAACACAAAAATACTGTCAGGTCTTACCTGACAGCGTTAGGCACTATAGCAGCACAGTTTTCCAGGATTTTATATTTCTGCTGGAACTTAATTTTTGAAAATTTTCAGAATTTTTAATTTTCCAGGAACCTTTAGACATTTATTTTGCAAGCATTATACCTTAATTTGCTTTTTAGGATTTAATTTTTATATAATGTTTACCGCCGATTTTATGCGAGGTTTTGTGTTTCGTTTTCTTAGTGAATTACATGTTATATTGGACAAGAAATAAAAAGATGAAGTTTGTTGAGTTCTTGTTGCATTTATTTTCTTGGAGGATGATCTAACTATGTTTTCACATCGTCCATGCCAAGCAAATCAGGGGAGTATTAGTTTCTTTTCTTTATTTTATTTTTCCCTTTATCATAACTTTGATACTTTTCAGAACATTGGGGACAATATTCAATTTAAGTATAGGGAAGGTAAATTGGGACACCTTAGAAACTATAACTTCACTTGATATTTGTTTTGTTTAGAAGTAGATGTATGATAAAACTAAAAGAGATATTTGTTAGGGCAATTTTAGCACCAAATTTAAATTTTTTTACAACATGTAGGAGTGAAACTTTAGTTTTAATAAGCATATCATGGAAAAGACTTATATAGCTGGCACAAAAAAATCCTACCACTCAAAAAATTTTACCCCAAAAATGTGAGGTTCGCCTTTATATCTTTAGGAAAAAGCATTCACCTTTAATGCTTATGAGTGTACTGGTAATATATAGATTCTAGAACTTCCGTTTGTGATGCATCCCGAGATTGCTAGTGAGACTATATTCGTGTAATTAGGATTTACTAAATGATAAGAGGCATTAGGATAAACCTTGTTTTAAACCTGCAATTATAATTACGTTGGCTTCATTAGTCAAGTAATTTTCCCACACCATTGCGATATACTCATCCTTAGTATACGATACCCCTAGTACACCCCTCAGAGCCTATATTTTTCTCGGTTCTCGTGATATTTCAGTGGATTCCAAAATATTAATGAAAAACATTGTTTATAATCCACCCCCCAAATGTACACCCAAATCGCCTTAGCCTACCTTGTATGCACTCACTTTTAGTGCATTATTGTTATTTGTTAAACCCTTTGTCAATTGTTTAATTGGTTAGATGGTTTCTAAATCGAGTCATATATTGTAAATACAGTTTTGGGACGATTAGGACTAATGGGTAAAGTACTAGTTTTTATGGAGTAATGGGGAAGAATGTCATGTGTTACCCCCATATGTACGTTAATGTTTAAAAGTACTCCACATGTTTTGATTTTCTTAATTCGGGTCATTAGTTAGTTTTGTGTAGAGTATGTAAAAGTTGAAGTGTAAGGAGGTTGCAAGATCCTTTTGATGTACTATTTCGGATGGTAGGGCAAAGAGTGTATAAAAAAATCGAAAAAAATTATAAAAAGAAAAAGAAATAATTTAAGACAAGAGAAAAAACATACGGACTACCATCCCATTTCCTTTATTTTTGTTTAAGTCAAGAAAGTGTCAAGAAAAATACAAAAAGAGTTAGTAGTTAGTGAGTCGAGTCGAGTCTTGGCTTAGCAATGCCTCATTGTACATGTAATTGACCAAGATAATTGATTTGCCACCAGTAAACTTCATTTTATCCAACAAACCGTGTTTTTCCATACCATTACACCTAACGTTACAATCCTTTAAAAGCCTTCTTTGATAATTTATCCTAGTTGCTTACGCCAAAGCGGTAGAGGTTTGATCCATTTTCAAGCCTATGGTAATCTATGAGCTATGACAAGTAGAGAGTGTTTTATTTTCCCGTTTCCATATGTTATATCACTTTATACACCTGAGAGATGTGAAATTCCAAACACTTAATGTGAGGTGCTAGTATATAGTTTCCGTGCTTGCTTTGACTAACGTGGAATGATTGTGTGTTGTAATTATTTTTATATTAATGTTAAATGAACCCTAACTTATATTTTGATTAGTGTAAAAGCATGTTTGCTTGAGGACAAGCAAATCAAAAGTGTAGGGATATTTGATAAGAATTTATTTGGTACCTTTTTAAGGGGTCATTTAATCCCGAAATTGAATAAATATGATTAAAGATTGTCTTAAATTGTTTCTTTTTGTATTTTAGGTACTTGAAACGAGAAATCTAGAAATCGGCACTTTTTGAACGTATTTGGGCAAAAAAGTGAGGAAAACGACGATGTCGCGAAAACCCGTCAGAAAAGGGAGTCTGACGGCATCACACACCACAACGTGATGCCGTCCCTTGTTATAAAGCTGGAATTCTTAGTTCAAGATTATCAAGTGACGCCTCAGAGAATTTTAGAGGTCTTACAACCTGATGCCGTCAGGCACAAAATGAAGGAGGGAGTCATGTGTTAAGCTACAAAGAGACGGTCCAGAAGATTTAAAAGGTGACAGCCTCAAGCCATTCCTGACGCCGTCACAACAAAGACTTGCACAAGACAAAATCCTAGATACGGAGATCTGACGGCGTCACGATCCATAACCTGACGCCGTCAGCCATGTAAACTTGTATATACTTTTGCATTTTTTTCATTAATTCGTGTACCACTTTGGAGAGTGATGAGGCGAAAAGTGTACCGCTTTTAAGGGGTCATTTAAGCCCGAATTCGTAATTACTTGATCAATTATTGCTCTAAATCGTTGCTTTAGTCATTTTAGGTACTTTTGAGATGAAATCTGAAAAAGGAAGCATTTTGGACGTTTTTGGAGCATAAAAGTGAAGAAAACGGCAAAGTCTCAAAATCCTTGCTGGGAACAGTACCTGACGACGTCAAGATCTAACACATGACGGCGTCAAGAGTGGCAAAAGAGGTGGAAGTGGAAAATACACGTGACGGCCCAGAACATTTTTAGAGTATATTTACATATGAAGGCGTCAAGACTGAATCTAGGCAATACGAATTTTATATTGGCGGCGAGTTGACGGCGTCAGACACTATAACGTGACGCCGTCAGGATGTATTATCTATATATATTTTTCCAATTTTTCATTGTAAAAGTGTGGAACATTAGGAGGAACTTTACCAAAAACCCTAGGTCAAATTTTCATCATATTGTAGGGGTTTCAAACCCTTCTTTCATCCATGTTTGAATAAAGATAAGTCTTCTAATAATCATTCAATATGTCTATGTGTTGTTTGATTCTATCTTATGCTTGTCTTTCTTTTAACATGTTAGGCTAGGTTTTTATTGTGTTTGCTTAGATGTAGTGAAACCTAGATGTTGATTATTGGTTTATTGTTTGTTTATAATTGTTATGGATGATTGTATTCGATGTTAGGCTTAAGAAAACTGGCAGACTTCCATTGGTAACTTGCTTGAACGTCTTAAGAAACATGATCGGAGGTGTACTACGATTTTTGGTTGTATTTAATGCATAAGTGAATTCTAGTGATCCCATGTTAGGAGCTTTTAGTCGGCTCGACATAGGAGTGAAGTAGGAGCTTATACAGTTAGGGAATATTGTACACGGCCCTACGACTAGTATTAAGGAATATAACCCGTCATCCATGCAATTGTAACAAGCTAATCAACCGGTAAAAGGTATCTAGGGAGTAATGAAATCTAAGTAAACATATTTTTTCTCATTATTGTTTTCACCACATAATTACATTAGTTCATTTTTATTTCTTTTTATTTTATTTTGATTGCATCTTTAGTTAATTGGGTTAGTTGACTAGCAACTAATTCCGCCAACTCCTTCAAAACTAGAGATTTTACTTGCTTTCATAAAATATAAAAAAAATATAAAAAGAATCATCCCTCGCCTCTAGACCTAGTTTAGTAGGCTTTCTAATCCTAGCGACACTATTCCTGAGTTGAACGATCAATCCCCCGGTACTTGTCACTATACTATACTACAACGATCAGGTACACTGCCTGGCTGGGATTGCAAGCTTCTCTAGATCCCTTGAGAGGTAAAACCTGTTGCGAGGGCGCAATCCCGCGTATCAGAGAGGGAAACCATAGACGATTTTTACTGTTATTGCAAGGCTTTTACACATTTAAACTTCATGTTTCAATAAAAATAAGTTATCCCTTTAATCATTCGTTATGTCTATGTATCGTTTGATTATTTGTTTATCTTGTCTTTGCATTAACACGATAGCTTAAATTCACTTGTGTTTGCTTAGATCTAGTGAAACCTAGTTATTGATTATTGATTTGTTGTCTTGTTGAGTTGATTACCTCGCGTTAGGCTAAGAAAATTGGCTAACCTCTTATATGTAACTTGCTTGAACTTCTTAAAACGCAACCGTAGAGTGCACTATTGGTTTTTCTCGTTGTATTTATTGCATGAGTTACGGCTTGTAGATCCTAGATAACTTAATAGACTTTAAGGGATTTAGGGGAGACTAAAGCTCATAGAGTTGGGGACTTCGGCACCTCCCCACGACTAATATTAAGGAATACAAAGCTTCAACTAAAACAAGAACGTGACAATTCAACAAATCAGTAGGAGATAACTAGGGAGTAATTAACTCTAAGTAACCACGCTTTCCTCTCATAAGTAGTCAACACTTTTACTTTTCTGTTTAATTAGTTTTAGTTAATTTTATAATTATTAGTTTTTTGGGTTAGTTGACTGGCAACTAATTCCGCCTACTCCTTCAAAACCGAGATTTTTACTTGCTTTCTAAAAAATAATAAAAAGACAAAAAAAATCATCCCTCACCTCTAGACCTATCTCGTCATACATCTTGACCTAACGACATTATTACTTTAGAGAATGATCAATCCCCCAGACCTACCTATACTACACTACAGCGATCAAGTACACTGCCCGAAAGATTGTAAAACTTCTTTCGGTGTCTTAAATCTCGCATCAATATCGTATAGAAAAAAATAGCACGTTCAGTATATTTGGACTAAAATATTTGACCATTATCTCAAATAAATTGATTCCCACAAATCATGGATAAATTATACAATATCCGGGTTTTGCTAGGACCAATTAACAACTTTTCAGTTGACCAATCACATTATCACGCAAGCAAGCAAAAAAAAAAAAAAAAAAAAAGATCATACACCACTTATGAGAGAACTTGCCAATTATGACTGCACATGACAACACTTATATTTACGAATACAAATTAGACATATCACATTAACGGCATATAGAAACAAACCGAAACTTTGTATCCAGTAAGGATGTTTGATTGTGAAATACTTAAAAAATCAGGGAACGTTCTATACCATGATAACATAATACGCTTCAACATTAAAGATTATATCACCCCTATGCACAATTCTTAAGAGTTCTACCATTACTCGGGGCATGAGGTTCGTGCAGTGGTCTTATCCATCCCTTAAATACTAGTATTTAACATATGTTTTCACATCTTTTGACATTACAAATTTATAGAAAGAATGGCCCACGAATGCTATTTTAATACACATCCGCTTTATTCGTGTAAGTCAAAGGCTAAAACACACTAAAAATGTCATTTGTGATCATAGCTTATACACGGTGCACGACCACAGTTCAACAAAAACAATTACTAGCTAATGCCCTGCAAGGCCAAGGCTATTCACAAACTTTGAATGACTTTACTCAGATAATATATACGGAATATATTTATCTTCACCACCTCTAATAGCCCTGTAAAAAAAAAAAAAAAAAAAAAAAAAAAAAAAAAAAAAAAAAAAAAAAACAGCGTCGCTTTTAACGAACATAAGGCTCATATTTGTACAATTTGCCATGGCTGCAAACTCATTAACCTGCCCTGCCAAGATGCTGATGATCTAAAATTTGACCGAATCTAGAAAGAAAGAAAAATCCAAGTTTCATCATCATAGCCAATAAATAATCAATCACACCCTTGTTCTTATATACAACTTTATTTTCTTATACATTTACTATGGGAAATGAAGCCATTTAGACGGCTTTTAAAACGACAACATCCATGGTTTTTTTTCTTTTGTTCCTTGCTTGCCTTCATATGACAGCGTGTGACGTGCAGATGGACCAATTTCGACCCTCCTAGCATCACAGCCTCGGACACCAACGTTTTATACAAAAATGCATGGTTACGTGTCTCAAATACATATTTCAAAAAAAACATGTGTGTATAGTATCAAACGATAATAAAATTTCACGGCACTAAATTATTCATCTACCGGACGTACGCGTCTGTTGAAAAAAATCCACGACACCTCTGTGTCTTAAAAACACGTACACGCTATACCCTCTTGTTTAATGAAGCTCATATTTGTAAACAATCAAATAAAGAGGATCATTCCGTCATGGCTGCAAACTTTATAGGTTGCCTTGCCAAGATGCAGATGATCCAAGCTTCAATCAAATTAACCAAATTCATTCGAATTCAATCATCACAACATCAACAAATAAGATTTAAATAGTTGTAAGTAATATATGACATGGATGACAATAGCCAGGGGCGGAGCCAGGATTTATAGTTAGGGGGTGCTGACTTTCTTCAAATAAAATAGTGATAAATATTACTAAGTATATGCAAACAAAACCATCATGTCCCGTAGTTTGAAGTTTCAATATAGATTCTATAACCTATAGGTCATATCGTGGTTGTGATTGTGTTGTTGGGTTATGAATAACTCGTCTCTTTGATTATAAAACTAGATTATATATAGTTTTTCTAACGTTTGTTTATGATTTAATATGCAAACGATGTAAGAGTAAGAAACTCTTGTATACTAGTACCTTTCTATGCACCAAACATTAATCATACTTAAAAAAGTAAAGTAAAGTAACTCCCAATACCGTCTTCCACGGGTCATGGGTCCCAATACCGTCTTCCACGGTGTATGGGGGAGGTTGAGACGTAGACAACCATACCCCTACCTAAGGTAGAGAGGTTGCTTCCGGTTCTACTTAAAGTAGAAAAGGACTTCCGGCCTTTTGTAGGGAGTGAGGATCGAACCCTTGACCTCTAGGTTAAGAGGCAAGGGGTTTTCCAACTTAGGTATATTACAAATTTACAAGTGAATTTCTAAATTAGTTATATTATTCTAGCTTTTATTAAAATATGGTAAAAAAAAAAAACGGAGATTGAAGATTATTAAATATATTTAAAATTATTGGTTTTCTTTGCTTGTTTGAGCAATGGTATTTTACTAGGCTAATCTATTGGAAATGAACATAATTTATGTAAATGAACACACCTAAAGTTTAAGCTAGTTATAGTTTAAAAATATTATGTAAACATAATTGATTACCATAACCAGCTAAATAAACTTATATCTTACAATGCTTGTTTTTTATTTGTGGCCAACTGTTAAGGGAGGCTCGTAGACAAAAATACGTGAAATATAAGCTTTAGCATTGTACACAACTAAAGTAGTTGGACAGGTTGGGGGAGGCTCAGCACCCACCAGTCCTCCTACCTCCTCCGCCCCTGACAATAGCAAAGAGGATGTGCATGATTATTTATGCAAAAGACACGTCATCAAATTTTACGATCAAATTACAGTAGAGATCAAAAGGCTGAAGTTACATTAAGCAAATCGAAAGCACAAAGTTCTAGTAAGATCTGAGAGTTCTGTGCATGAAGGATGGTAAACTCAAAAACAATATATATCTGATTTCTTTCAATAAAAAGAAAAAGGAAAAATAAAAAACGAAACGACATCATTTTTGCCCACTATTATTTCCAAACATGAAATGACGTCATACCAGTCTATACCATTCCTAAACCACAACATATCAGGGGCCAGCAACTGACTGTTAAATACTCAAGAAACATTAAGGTAGAAGGCCTGTTTTTTAACCACTTAAAATAACGCGATATTTTTTAGCAGCTTTCACATTTCACGGGTCTAGGGGCCTCTCATAGGTAGCCCTTAAACAACATTTGGCATGGATTTTTTCTTATGTCAGAATACCAGTGCATTGGCTCAGATACATAACATTGGCTGCAAATCCGATTGCATTGTATACCCGTGAATTGGATGAGAGGACCGTCACAACTGGTAGAAACGGGTGAACTAGGCTGGACCGGGATCATTGTCTGGTTTTTCTTGGGTTAATCATCTCGTATTGTCATTTTGTTGGTGCGTGGACTTTAATCACAGTGTACTCGTCGTCGCAATGTGCGGGTTCCGTACTAGTAATTAAAAACATTACATTAATAATTCAAACAAAACTAAAAACATTACAATAAAAATTCAAATAAAATGACAAATTAGTTTTCATTTGTTCGACGTAAAACACTCGTTTCACATATTTCCTTTCTGCTTCGTGCGCATTCTTATACTTTTTCGCTTTGTATCATTCGAGCCCTGCTATGATATAGACTTAACAAGAACAAACCGGATATATCCCGTCAATAAGATAATATCCCCATTTATAAGTCACGTGTAATGGAACCTCTGGTGCTTTCCCGTCTTTGAGATCATTGAAAATAGGCGATTGACATATAACATTCACGTCGTTGTCCGCCCCGGAAACACCAAAGAATGTATGCCAAATATATAAGTCTTGTGAGGCAACCGCTTCCAATAAAATGAATGGATGTGGCCCGCGATCATCCTTACAATATTGAGCACGATCTGCATTTGGGCAATTAACCCACGGCCAACCCGCACAGTCAATGCTTCCAAAAATCCCAGAAAACTCATGTTTCTCCTCGTGAAAATCATAGAGTTTTTCAACATTCGTATGTGTACGCCTTCATAAAAACTCGTCTCCATATAAGTTCATAATATCCTTATAGAAAGCTTGGAGAGCATGATAGGAAGTTTTCACACCCATTTGCAAATATTTGTCTAAAACATCAGAAATGAGTAGTATGGCAATTGATGAATTGTAGAGGTACGCTTCATCAATGGGAAGATACCAACTTTTCTCGTAAAATCACTACTTTGTTGAAAATACGACACACTATCAGTTACTTCTCGTAGTCTTCTGCTCATTTGGAACCGCTTACAGAATAATTTATCGTTATAGATTGAGCTTTCAGAGAAGTAAGTAGCGGCTAGATGATCATGAGCACTGTAACAATCTATATCTATCGTGACTCGTGGAGTTTTTGGGATTGTAGAAGTGGAAGCTTGGGAAACCATAACGGTTTCTTTGAGAAACTATCACTACTATTAATTTCATTTTCTTCATCATCTGTGGATGTAAAAAAAAATAGATCGGAAGACATTTGTTTAAGATGAGATGTGTAGAGTGTATAATAAAAAATGTGTTTGAAAGTTTGTATATGTGATATTTATAAAGTAAGTATTTAAATTTCAAAAGTGTATTATTATTATTCTTTTTAAGAACAATCGATCAAATTTGGGAGGTTTGTTTTGCCTTTCAACTCGGTCACATAAGCGACCGACTTTTTTTTTCTTGCCTAGCACACATCCCGTTGAAGGTGTAATAGTTAGAACGGGTTGAAACGTTTTGAGTCGACCGATCCCTCGACCGAACATTACACATGGTCTTAGACATCAAAACCAATGTTCTAAAATCCGGGTTGACCCGGCCGGTTGAACCGCGAACCGGTCGGAGACTGGTCTGGATGTGACCAGGTTTTTGCTTGTTTGATAACCGAATTAAACCGCTGGTTTTTCGTTGACATGGTTTAATAAACCCGGCCGAGTCAAGACTTTTTATCGAAAAATCTAACAAAATCTTTTTTTATTTCTCAATTTCTAAGTTTAATTGACAAGTTCAAGTGGTAAGATTAATGTTAGTTGAAATTTTGTAAAATCGTAAATTAGAGTTATAAACTATTTTAGAAACACCAATTACTATAGTTTTAATATATACTTTATAACTTAGAATTATAAGTTGATTCTTGTTGCAAACCTTTGTGATATTATTATAGATATAAAATTTAAAAACAAAGTTTAACGTGAGAGTCTCAATTTTTTTTCACCAGTTCAATCGAATGTGGAATAAAGTCGGATAAATAAAAAAATAATACAACACTACATATTAAATAGAGAAAAACATATGTATAAATATAAAACCAATTTGACCCGATAGTTCAACCGATTGAACTGATGACCGGGTAAACAGGTGAAAATCAATAAACCAACTCTAACCGCATCATTATCAACCCTCGTACTTTAAAAAGTACTTTTATATTCCCAAAATCTTTAAAATTTATTTTTTTCCAAAAAAAGAATCTTTACAAATACTAAAAAATAGGGTTTATAAACTCCTCAACTTAAATCCATCACCGGAAACCACCACCTTCTCAGCCGTCACAACCACCACCGAAACAAGAATCAAGTAGATGGGCAACGTTGAAGATACAAAACCAATGGAAGAACAAATTAATAATACTAAAATAGCTTTTGATTTGAATGATTACATCATTATTAAAGAAGGTGAAGCTGAGATTTTATTGCAAACTAAAAATGAAGTCTTTTACAATAAGTCCCAGGTTACTTTTTTTTTTTTTTTTTTTTTTTTTTTTTTTTTTTTTTAATGGATTTAATTGATGTTATTTGATGTGGGTCTTGTTTAATTTGTTTATTTATAGTTAAAGTTTGTTCTGTTAGATGTTTACTTGTTTATGGTAGTTTTTTAATTTATGTATTGAGTTTAGCAATATAAAGGGTATATGATTTTGTGCAAATTTGTGTTTTTATGGGTTTAATCAATGTAATATGATGTGGGTATGGTTTGTTTTCCTTATTTATGGTTAAAGTTTATCGCTTTTGTTGGTTTAATGTTATATAGATGCATTAGGATGCGTTTATCTTAAACTATGTATTCAGTAGAGCAATGTAAAGGGCATATGAAGATATGATATAGGTGAGTTTAGGGGGTGTTTGGATGTTTGTTTTAAAACTGATTATTGCGACTTGAATACTTGATTAATTGGAATTCAATAGTAGTCTAGTCAAGTAAAGTATAATAAGGTGTTTAGCATTGTGTTTTGGAGATGATTATGTGATAGGGAGTAGTCAGCTGCAAGAAAGTTGGTGTACTAGGTAGTGTTTGGAGTATTGGAAGCCCCTTTGCTGTTTTAATCTGTGATAAGAGTGGAAATTTTAATTATTGATGGATTTTATGTAAAGTAATGGCTACATATAATCAGATAATAGGCGATAAACTCGATTTTAAATTCCCTTAAGTTGGTTAAAGTTAGTGCCTTGGGGGATATGTAGTTATGTTGGTGTTTATATCAATATTAAGTAATTAAGTAATTTGATAACAATTTTTTAATTTTTTTATTTTTATTTTTTTTACTTTTGCATCTACATGACTACATCAGTTAAAATGAACACCCAAACACCCACACTTGGTCCATATATGCATTAGGTGCGAAGTCATGGCAATTTCGGTTCCTTACTTAATCACTTGTTTAGTTATGATTAATGAAGTTAAATAGATTAATCACTACTAAAGTTTTCTACATATATTCTAGCCTGCCTCATGAAAGTTGCCTTATCTCTTTAGGAATGTTGCATGACATGTATAGTACTTTTCGTTTTGGTATGATCTCTATTTAAGATGACCTTTATGTCGGTTATTGATATTCTTGATTGAGTGTACCAGGCTGTTTATCGATGGTCTTGATTTGAGTGTACTGTTTGTGAGCTATTGCTGTTTTAGATATTGGACTAGTAGTCAAAGCTTTTTATTTAAATTATGTGCAAGTCATGAGTTGCAATATTCATTATGTATGAAGAAATTCTTTTGAATCTTAAACTAGTCCTTTTTATGTTGGATTTTTGTTGTTGCAATAATCAGACTCTATGGAATAATTTAGTATGGCATTGGACACAGAGGCGGTACCACAATGGGGGTAGTGTGGGCAGCTGCCCCCACAAAGTTCACTCGAGTAATGGGTCAATTTTATGAAGATAATCACTGATTTTCATTTTGCCCCCATATGGGTAAATAGTATAATGGTGAAAACATATCCAATAGTTGCATCATAGTTAAGTTTTTTTTTTTTTTTGAACGGTTAAGGACATTTGCATCATAGTTAAGTGGTTAAGGACATTTGCACTTTCGTAGAGATATAATGTTCGATTCTTGTGCTACTCTTTAGACTTTTGTGAATTTTTGTTATCCAACTTTTTAATTTTACTTCAACTACTTGTGTTACTTATATCGCTGAGAAAAAGTAAGTACGCGCTACATATTGTGCATATCATCACTAATTCTTAGTTTTTTGTTCTCGCATGCAAACAAATACCAAAAATATTCACTTCCATTCAAAGTGAAATCGATTTCATTATAGCAACAAAGGTCGAATTACTGACCTGATATCCACTTTTAACTTTTGCCCCCTATTGAAAGTTTTTCTGGTACCGCCCCTGATTGGACACCACTATGGTGTTTTTTGGTTATTTATTTTCCCCATATAATTTATTAACACGGAATTGCATATATGCCCCACACCCACACCCACACCCACACCCAAGCTTTACTGGTGTTTAAATAGCGAATCATAAAAACATGTTTCGTTGCTTCCTAAATCCTAACCTTCTGCCTTTGAATTGCATTATTTGTTGTATAGCTAATCAAGCTAGGAGATTTTGTCAGATTAGTTTTATGTTTAACTGGCAACTATCTTTTAATCATGGCTAAACGGTTCTAATATCTTACTTCTATGAATACCAGGTTAACAACAGAGATATGTCAATTGCTGTACTGAGGACATTCATTTCAAAACGAAAGGAAGAACATGAAGCTCTGTTGTCCAAAAGAATGCAAAAAGCATCCAAAGTATCAGAGAACCATGCTGCTAATGGAAGCTCCAATGGTGAATGTGAACCTTCAGAAGTGATACCCGAGGGTGAACCGTGCAACAATGGTGATGAACCAGAGAAAGCAGTTGAGGGAAGAGCCCCAAGAGAATTGAAACCAACAAGAGTACTTGAGGTTCCCAATTTCCCATCTGTTTAATCTGTTGTTTTATATGTAATTGCATTGTTATGGAGATGCCAAGGTTATATATTTTTTGATTTTCTTGCTAGTTAACGTTTGTTTCTACTTGGATTTATAGGCTCTGTCAGCTTCGGGACTAAGAGCTATTAGATATGCACGAGAAGTAGAAGAAATTGGACAAGTCGTGGCACTTGACAATGATAAAGGTAGGTCTCAGTACTAGCTTTATTTATGTCAAATTGTCAACATATAGGCATGGAAGTACCTACGTGGAAGCTTCTTTTAGTTATAAACAAGTTTAGAAATTTGTTGCTTTAGTGCATCCCTTGAAAATTTTGGTTCTCAATGTCTGTTTGAAATTCCACTGACTGAGGAGAGCTAATGTAGATTTTGATAGTCTTTCCAATCCAAAATTGAAGCCTGCATTGGTGTTTTAGATTCGAACGAGATAGCTTTTCGATGAGGGTTTGTGTGTTAGCTTATATGATGGGCTTGCTAGTTTAATTAAAGTTTGAAAAGCTAATAAGCTTGTTAGTTTGCTTTTGAGCTTATGAACTCAAATAAGCTATAAGATCAAATGGATAAGCTCACAAGCCAGCATAAATGAGCTTATTGTCTTTTCAAACTTTCGATAAGCTCATAAGTCTATCATATAAGCTAAACCAAACACCCCCATATTGTTGATATAGAAAAGGAAGAATAGTTTCTCTAGTACATAAAATGGGCAATAAAAGACATTTTTAGCTACATACATAGAATTACCAACAAATTTTGAATTTTCAAGAACATGGTTTTAGTTTTTATAATCAAAGTTGAATTCCAACCATGAGCTATCGCTTAGAGGTAGTGGTAATCATAACCTAGCTATTTGTTAAGCTACTATAGTATGCTACTAGCAGTTTTAAACTTTCAATCCATAGCTTGCGTGTGTCTCTTGCATATTGTGGGTTTATAGATGTGCAATTTCAAAGTGATAGTTGTGATTTCTAGAATTAGTGGTACTGAGATGAGTTCATATTTATCTCAATAATCAATTTTCTTACAACTCCGTATCCGCATCCAAAACTTAATTAATTGAGCCTAATGATTAGAATTATAAGTCTAAACTGATTATTGCAACATCAAATCACACCAATGAGTTCAGACGCACTCAAAAGTCAAAACACCCCCCTTCATGTTTCTATTTTTCACTGTAAAGTTTTTGAACATTTTTGAAAACAATAAATTGTGTTTGTTTTTTACTTGTCGGTAAATTATTATTGGGTTTGTGCAGCATCTGTTGAAGCATGCAGGAGAAACATAAAATTTAATGGCTCAGTTGCGGGTGCGAAGGTGGAATCAAATCTTGTTGATGCGCGAGTCTATATGCTTACTCACCCCAAGGAATTCGACGTGGTATGTATATATGTTTGTCTATCTACCACTAACTTATAAACCTATTATTATAACCATCATGTGCCTATTATCAGGTTGATCTTGATCCTTACGGTTCACCCTCTGTGTTCCTGGACTCTGCAGTTCAATCGATTGCTGATGGTGGGTTGCTAATGTGTACAGCAACAGATATGGCAGTCTTATGTGGCAGCAATGGGGAAGTTTGTTATTCAAAGTAAGTTTCTTTCTTCTCTTTTCCTTTTTAAATATTACGACTTTACATAACCGGAATCATAAGATAATTGACTGTTCAACGAGACTATGTATTTATCTTATGCTAAATCATGTGCTAGATATGGCTCGTACCCTTTGAGAGGAAAATACTGTCATGAAATGGCTTTGCGGATCGTCCTTGCATGCATTGAGGTACCTTTTGAAAAAATATCATTTAACTTTTTACACTAAAAAGTTGTGTTGACATAGGTAGTAAAGCTATAAACCATACAGATCGCCCTGGAATTTTTTAAATTCACATTTTAGTTTGTTCGTATTCTAATACAAGATAAAATTAATATAATAAAACCTCTATTTGCAGAAACAAACCAATTTTAAATTTCTTTTTTTTTTTTTTCATTAGAAATAAATTTACTGTATGGTAAGATATTAATGTTATAAGATAAATCAATTTGAACTTCATAATCATTCCATGTTGTTTCTGTTCATATTTTATAATCTTGAGTGCAGAGTCATGCAAATCGGTACAAACGATTCATTGTCCCAGTATTATCTGTTCAGATGGACTTTTATGTTCGCGTATTTGTTCGAGTTTTCACGTGAGTATCCTTTGTTAATTATCAAATTCTTACAGTTTAGGCAAATTTACCGAGTTATGACATAAATGCAGCTCGGCAGGTGCAATGAAGAGTACTCCTCTTAAGCTATCATACGTATATCAGTGTGTTGGTTGCGACTCCTTTCATCTTCAGCCAATTGGGAGGACCGTCTCTAAGGTACGCATCTGTGATTGTGTTAAGTTCTGCCTATATGACCCGTTATAATAAAACATATTCCAAACAGACTCAATTTTACATAAATGTGTTGATCTTTGCCGTATTACCGGTCATTATTAACTAAAAGAGGTTATCTTTCCACTCTGAAATTAGCTCTTTTTGACAATTTTGAATTTGTTTTTTAATTTTGTGTCTCTTTATATCATATAGAATACTAGTGTGAGATATCTTCCCGGATTTGGCCCAGTGGTCCCACAAGAGTGCTCTGATTGTGGGAAGAAATATAACATGGGAGGGCCCATTTGGTCTGCGCCCATACATGATCAAGATTGGGTGACATCCATATTATCAGATGTGAAAGCTATGAAGAATCGCTATCCTGCCTTTAATCGGATTTCTGCTGTCCTGACAACAGTTTCAGAGGTACATTTGTGGCCTTTGAACTAAATTGAATCTTATTTAGAGTGAATTATCAAATTGGAACTACAAGAGGTCGCACAATTTGCATGTATAACGAGATAATACTTTATCCATTTTGATGTCAGGGTATATTTTGCTTATGCGCTCCTCTTATTCCTAGTTACATTACAACTTACGTGACTTGAATAATTTTCAGGAATTGCCCGATGTTCCTCTTTTCTTGAGTCTGCACAATCTTTGTGCAACCCTTAAATGCACTTCTCCATCTGCAGTAATATTTAGGTCTGCTGTCATCAATGCTGGATATCGCATCTCTGGTACTCACGTAAACCCTTTGGGGTTAAAGTCAGATGCTCCTATGGATGTCATATGGGATATCATGCGTTGTTGGGTGAGCACTCTTTATTTTCGTCATTTTGGTTACAGTCATCCTTTAAGAATGCACACATTTAAAAATCAGTCTTTGATGCTTGATATTGATCCTTCCTTTTTTTTTTTTTTTTTTTTTTTTTTTTTGTTGTTTTGCCAAGGTTAAAAATCATCCTGTGAAAGAGCAATCCTCTGATCTGTCTGGAAGTGTGATCCTTGCTAAAGAACCCGTTCTTCAGGTACATTGCCCTCGATTTGAGTTCTGTTTAGAGGTGTTAAAATGGGCAAGGTCGGGTAGAGTGGGTAACATGTCAAAACCGTTGAGGTCAATATTTGTGATTCTTTAGTATGAGTCAATTGTATTTGGTTGTATGGGTTGGAAACACTGTTGTCCGTTTTTTAAATTTTTTTAGAGCATTATTACAATGAGAATCATTTGTTAATTAATTGATTTAGGAGGTTGTTTAGATTAAGTATACACTATGGATAAGTCAAAATGGCCACCTATAGCTCTGTTCTTTTATTTTAACTTGTAAGTTTCTGCTTTGTCCAACAGGCTAATTTCGCACGAGCAGTTGCATCACTTAGCAAAGCTCAAGCTAAGAAAGTGGCACGTTTCCTTCCAAACCCCGAAAGACACTGGGGCCCAAAACTTAGAGCTGGTCGAACCATAACCAGCAAACACGTCTCTTTATTAGGTGCAGATGCAGTCAATAACCTTCTTAATAACAATGATGAAGAAGCCGAAGAGCCCCAAGCAAAGCGTATCAAGACAGAAGAACAGACTCCCATGTCTTGTGAAAAGGAATAAATGGGAGCTTTGATGGCACAATAATCTGTTTAAATATTTATGAGTGGAACTTATGTATTGTAGTTTACAATCTTGAAATTTTGTTAGTTTTTCAACAACGATTAAGCTTAGTTGTAACTCCAGTTTTGTTTTAACGTTTTTATTGATTGAAACTCCATATATCTTTTTTCACAACTCAAACTTAATAATATTACAAGCACATTGGTCAATACAACTCGTAGGCTATGTGCTTGGCAGAGTAGCTTTAGCTGTAATAATAATGTGTAAAAATTACGTAAGATGACATACATGTTTAAATAGAAACTCTAAATAAGTAGAATTACTTTTGCATGGGGGCATTTAAGTAATTTGTAAATTCTAGTGCTCTTAAATATGCTAATTTGTAAATACATCTTCAAAGAGTATTGGGAAAACTAGCATTTTTATAATTTTATAAATGATAACTGCTTCCTTCCAAACAAGCTTTAAACCAATGATGCTAAATGCTAAATGCTAGTTGCTAAAAAAAGCTCTTATATGCTTGTTGCCAAACACACCCATAATCACTTGCCGTTAGTCGCCTTAGCCGGTGGGTTAAGCTCATCCCAAGCTTCGATCCATGTAACCATCGCGTCTGCAAGCTTAACAAAGTAAGGATCAATTTTCCCGAGCTTATCTCTAACCTGTTTTGACAATTCTTTGTAGCAAGACTGCACTGTGGTGCACTCTTTTGGAAGAATGGCATCTTGGAAGAAGGGGATCATTTCTTCTTGCCAAAATATGCCCTTGTATTCTTTTTTAAGGTTCACAAATGGGTTGCTTGCCTTGCTGTGCCAAATGTATGGCAATCCAGTCTTGATCCCGAGCCCTAGATGGTCACATATCACCTGCAAAATGATTGCATATTTTGGTAAGTGCAGATGCTTAGTGCTTGAAATAAAAGATCTACTTTAGCACAAGGACTAGTCATGTACCTTTACACACCAGCCAGCCCACATGTCGTCATAGCGACCAATTGGTTGACCATCACCCATGAGCCCGAAGTACATAGCCGGACCAATAAGGGTGCGGTCGAATGCCAGGTTCATTCCACACATAGGAAACAAAATGCCCTTTGGGATGGTCATGACTGCATCAACATACCTAAAGAGCCAAAACCATATCAAACACACAAAAAAACATGTGAACAAAATGAACCTGTACGTAGTGGTTTGACAATGTACCTTGTGTTTCTTTCTCGAGGCTTGACGAGCTGCGTAGGTGCATCATAGTCCGGGATGTTGAGCCAAAGACCGTGAGAAACAGCAGTTGGAACACCCTCACGGAGGCTAAATGGGTAGCCACGGACGAAATCTGCACCCTCAGAGAAAGGGTCGTAAAGGGTGTTGTAGAAATAGGGAGTCGAAGGGTGGAGGAGGTTATTGATATGTTGTCGAAGTGTGTCTATATCTTTCCCAGTCGGGTCCTTTGCAACCTATTAAGATTATCAAAAACAAAGTAATCGATCTCAGACCATTAAACCTAGCTCAAAACATAACCTCAAGAACTTTCTTAAGATTTGGACGAATATTGGCGATGATTATACAATTGTTAAAGAAACTAATCTTGCTAAATTAGTTTAATAAATTTAAAGAAACTAATCTTCCAAAGTAAAAACATAATGTAGATGAAACTAAACGTCCAACAACTAAAAGATCCATACCATACAAACAAAATACATCTTATAATGTATAAAACCATTCATAACAATCAAAAAATGATATATTTCTGTCTAATAAGGGATTTAAACACTTTTAGCATATGGCTAAACAAACATATTCAGGAATCTTTCAATCAAGAAAACTGAAAAAAGAAAGAAAACGAACTCACAAAGCAATCATCATCAATTGTGAAAATATACTTCTTCTTGGACACCATGTAACCAAAGCATCGACAAGCGGAATCCTTGAACGAGATGCAAGAAGCTTTAGGACCCAAGATTTTATTAATATCGTTACGGTTATAGAGCTCATAACTGAACCCTTCCGGAACCTTAATGGTCTTAGATGGATCACCATCTTGAACAATGATCAAATGATATGGTTGAAAGAATGGCCTCCACATTTCGAGAAAATCAAGGTTTCTTATCGTTGGTATGACGATATCGAGCTCATCTTTCAGAGGGGCTGATGAAGTAGTCATGCTTCAAGAGAAAGAGGTTAATGGTTTAAGTGAGTGAGAGAGACTGAGAGAGTGTGTTATATAAGAAGTGTATACGAAGTTCACGTGAGATAACAATGTATTCGGGATTGCAATGCATGGTTAAGATTTGTTCAAAGGAAATGTATACTCCTACTTTGTTGCTTCGCCTTGTATATTGTGTTTTACTTAAAGTACATACGAGATATTTATTTCCTGCTTGAAAAAAATTAGGGTTAATTGCTTAAAAATGTATCTTACTTGTCATTTTTTATTATTATGTGTACTGAACTTTTATTTTTCCTATTGTGTGTACTAAACTTTCAAATATTTCGTGTGTATTTTGTGACCATTTTACCCTTATTTTTTTTCAAAATTTGAAGGGTAAAATAGTCATTTTTCATGGCTGAATAGTTACAAAATACACGCAATAATCCAATTTTGAAAGTTCAAACAATAACAAAAAGTGACAATTATGATATATTTTCAAGTAATTAACCAAAAAATTAAATCATATGTATTTCTATATTGCTAAAATGACAGTTTCCGGTTCAATTTAGGGTTGAAACTTACTGAAAGAACTAAACCAATCGGTTTTATGCATCCTTACATATTTATGTTCGATGTTGTTTTGCAACCTTTGTTATAACTTTTAGGAACTATCTATAGTAATACAGTAATGTTAACAATATATTTGTATTCGTTTAATTAGAAAGGTTGAAATAAATGTAATCCAAACTGTATACGAGTTAAAAAACTGTATAGATTTATAGGTTGATTACCTATTGGTAATCTATCTAATGTTCTATAAATTTTTTTTGTAAAAAAGACTCTTTTTATTATATATATACAAAAGACAACTTAATTTGGGTTTAATCACTGTTTTTATAGTTTATAACCTTTAAGTAGTTCCATTCATGTATTTGATTAATTAGAGATTGAGCAAAGTAAATTTTGTTTAAACACACATTTAGTAGTTCTAAGTAGATTTTGGTGTATCTATACTATCTATAATGGAAAAATGGTCAAACTTGAAAAGTTGAGTCTTGAAAGTTGAGTATTGAAAGTCAAATGTGAGAGAAAATTAATGTAATTAATACTCTAATTAAAACACCCCATTACTTAAAAATACAATAATTTATTCACATTGTACAACCAATTAAAAACATATCTATCAAATTAAATATAGTCAATTAAAACACAAACCGGGTTGACCCGGTAATTTGACCCGTTTTCGACCCAACCTAGCAAGTTGACCCGGTTTAAATCGATCCATTTTTCGACCGGAGCGGTTCAACCAGTTGAACTACCCGGGTTTCAAAACATTATCCATTACTTAAAAGTACAATGATTTATTCACATTGTACAACCAATTAAAAAATATATCTACCAAATTAAATACAACCAATTACTCCGTAAAACACAAACCGGGTTGACCCGAGACGCTTCAAACCCGGCGGATTGACCCGGTTTAATTTGACCTGTTTTCGACCCAACCTAGCAAGTTGACCCGGTTTAAATCGACCTATTTTTCGACCAGAACGGTTCAACCGGTTGTACCACCCGGGTCGAACCGGGTTTCAAAACATTATTTTTCGGTTATAACCTATAAACTTTTTTTTATCAATAAACTATTTGTCGCTATGAAATCCCGTTGCTATGCACGGGTACTCGTCTATCGTCTAGTATTAGTTAAGACTTAAGGTATATATTAGAGACCGGGGTAAGGATCCAGTGAGAAGAAACCTTAAAATGAGAAGAATGAGAAATAATTATAACTGCATATTTGAGATGCATCGACTTGAATTAGATTCATCTCTATTCATTTAGATGCATCACAATTAGTTTCGAAAGTGATTTTGAATTGAAAACGATGCAAAGTAGTACTAGCAACAAATTTGACCCGCAGAGGACGAAAAATACATAGGATTCGTCTAACTTGACAAAATGCATCTAATATATGTATATGCATCTAATTTTTAGCTAGAAAATATATTATGATGCATCTAAAAGATTAGGGATGCATCTAATTCAAATTGATGCATCTCTAATGTGTAGTTATAGTTATTTCTCATCCTTCTTATTTTAAGAATTCTTCTCATTTGATCCTTAGTCTTAGAGACCGAGCAAAGTGAATTTCTTGAAACACAAACCATCTTTCTGTATCATTTGATGGGCCTGTGTCTAGATAACTTTGGGCCAGTGTGGTCATGAATATGCAAAAATGGAGTTGTATTGAATATGCATTGCAAAAACAGGGTTGTTAATTTACTCTTCATAATGTTAAAGACCATGATTTGGAATTTTAAATCAAGTTAGATTTTCCTGACGTTCGGATTCATCTTATCACGTATAAAACATGTATGGATCGAGTGTAAGGAAAAAAAAAAATCGTCATACAAGTGAAGGAGCAATGCACAAAGAGGATTATATGAAGCGTAGACATGAATATTGAAAGTGATCTTGCACATCATGTACATTTCACTCAATCTTACCGTGCTATCGTAATTTTTGGTGTTTGCTATCTCTTTCTATATAACTTTTTCATCCAAGCAAGATTTTCTGGAAAATCCAACAACTAGTTTTAGAATTTCTCAAAACACATGAAATTTATTAAAGCTAGATAAATACCCTTGGAGGATCTTCGTCCTTGGATGCAACTACGTTTTCTTTCCCAATCTGGATACCTTTGGATCTGTTGCTCCAAATTTGGTTACTTCACCTATGTGCATATTATGAACATCAAAAAATTGACAGAAGTCTTCAAGAGACATACTTTTCTTAAACTTGACAAAAGTCTATAAGTTCACTCGGTTGATAACGAAGTTGAAGACAATACCTAGATAAAAGCAGTGGTCCAAACATCATTTGTGCTATTTTCACCTGTTTATGTAATGACAAGCCTTTTCGGATCTTAATCAGTTGGTGATGGGACACTTGACGACGTGCTTGGAAACTTTGACGCAAATCTTGGAATCCGTATAGCTCGTTCCTTAGTGACGAAGTTTCTGTTAGTTATGCAGCTCCTTTAATACGATTTTTACATTTTTGATGTAATTTGATTACCTAAGATTTTGAACTATGCTGACCGTTGGAATCGAGTACATTTGTGCTTATCTTTTAAATAGCATACAAATTTTGTCAAAAGAAAGAAAATCACTTAATGAAAAAAAAAAGAAAAAAAAGTATGCTCGAAATGAGAGGTATGACAAGCAAATGCATTTTTTGGTCTCGGGTTATCAATCTATTCTTGGATGTTACTAGTATAACATATAAGTTTCTTTTATGGATTAAACTGGTCTCAATAATAGAAGTGACATGATCTTAATAAATTATTAAATGAAAGTGAATTATCAAGAGATCCCACATCGGTTGGGAGGGAAAAGTTGAAGAGAGGGGAAGGTGTATATAAGGGGAAAGAAACCAACGGCTTAGGCACTTACCTGGATGGGGTCAATGGATGATCAAGAAGGTCCATGGCCTAGGTTAGTGACCTCCATTGCACTTCGGAGGGGTGCTACCCTAAGGTCGGCCCAAGTGGTCGAGCCTACATCATAATTTGTGGCAGTGGGGGCCTGCGTTCGCGCGGCCCCTAACCAATTCTTCAGTCTAAATCATATCTAACCAATTCTTAGTCTAAATCATGTCGTGGTGTTGTTTGGTTAGTGATATTTTCAAACCTCATTGGCCACTGGTTCTGTGTAAGCAACCAGTCTGGCTCTACCATGGAACCAAAATAGTCTGCAACAGCAATCTGATGTTTTTTGCTTGAGTCAAGAAACCTATCACTTTTAGCAACATCATGTTTCACCCCAATCCCAAGCTTCTTGGTCCCTTGAATGTAGATCATACAATTTGGAAAAAAAAAAAGAAGAAAAAACCCCATTCCTATAATTTGATGAACAAACAGTTGGCATGTTGGTTGTTTCATTAACTCTAAACTTCTTACGTCGACCAATTTGTCACCAGTAAGCTCTAGGAAATACACTCATGAGTTAACCATCAAAGTTGCTTATCTGGAATTCAAAATAATTGCAATCGCCCACATGTTCACCAAACTTTTTCATCTCGGTGTTCCAAGTTAATGGTTAGAAATAAACTGCTGGCCCGTTATGGTCGAGTAAAGCCTTAACTTGCTCCAAATTCAGCATTGGGTTCAAATTTCTTAAACAATAAACATCATATCCAACCTCTTACCGGAACAAACAACCAAGAGAAACACCTTTACACTTTATTTTTCGGAGGCGTGAGACTAAAAGTACTTCCAATAATAGCTTAACAGTTTTTGAGTGAGGTCATCACGCACACATCTAACCTCTTAAATATCAGTTTAAATCTCACCATCATTTACATTATAAATTGTTACTAAATGTCATGAAGCTCGATAACCCTCTGGAGGTTTGGGTTCCCAAGCACCCCTCAATCAATATCACATTATCTGTAATAAGTTATCCCATTCCAAAGTTAAAAAACAAACATGTCTTCCATTTCATTTCATTATAATGGTTCATTTTATTCCGACTTCTATTACTGTGTACCAAACACTATATAAATGTTAAACATGGCATAAAGTTATAAACTGTAATTAGCATACACGGTCAATATTAATGATAAACATACATTTTAGACGATTTATTATTTATCTGGCTTTTATTTATGTGTATCTGTTCTTGATAAACAGATACTTTATGTGATTCTATAAATGTATTCGACAAAATTTCAATCAGTTTGAATGATCGACAAAAATAGTTATTTTTTGTCATTTTCACTAGTTCTAGTTTCCCATAAAAAATCATGTTTGCATTCATCACAATAAATAACCATGGAAAACTAGCACTTTCATATTATTTTCTATCAATGTCATGGAACCCTATATGTTGGTCTTATTTGGTCTCATGAGCATCAGGGTGTACAGCTTCCTCCTCCAGGCTGCGAAATATGCAATTTTCCTCATTAGTAAAGTTAATTTTGTTAACAAATCAAATGCAAAGCTAGGAGTGGTTAATTTTCTATTATAGCTTGGACCAGAATTCGACTTACTACACATGAATGTACATCGTTGCATCCACACAAACGCTCCCCATTTAGCAAATCAACAGCTTGGAATGTTCCTCCACCTTCACTCCTCTGAAAAAACAAAGGGAGTTCCATGTAAAATAAAGTTACAATTTTTTTTTGTAAACTGTAACTTTATATGCTTGACACGAGATATGTTTAGGTAATAGGTACTATACCTTGTAAAAGTCGACAGCAAGGAAGTTGGCCCAGCGATTGCCTGAGTCACTGTAGCATGTCTTGGTCATGTTCAACAGGCCTCCGCTGTTCTGACCGCATGCTAATACTTTCAAAGGAAGCGTACGGAAATAGTTAACTAAAACAAGTGATTTGCTTGTGTCATTCAGCGGAGATGACTCTCCCCTGTTTGGACACTCACCTGCGTTCATTCCACCGTCTCCATCTACAATCAACACAGAAATTATCATGAACATAAAGAACGACAAAATGAACATGAATGTGTGACGTCTATATTTTTAATATCAGTTGAACATACATGTATAAAGTTTAGATTTTGAATGCAATATTTGTGACTTTTTTTTGGGGGGTTAACCATGACCTTTTTGGCTGACTTATCCACAAGGTTTGAACCCACCGTCACACATGTCCAAACCGGGTAAAACACTTACTTTTAAGTTGGTGTGGCCACTTCACGGTTGTTTGCACCTACCATGAATTGAACTTGAGATCTCTCACATTTAAATGATAATAATCACAAGTCTTCTACTACTAGGCCACCCTGAGTGGTTTTATTTTAGTTCGTGTAATAGTCTTTTTTTAGACTCTTTTAAACTAAAATGATGTAAATGGAGACATACATTGGTTTTCGACCATGTAATTCCACTGGTACGCAATTCCTTCACTTTGTTCCTTGGATTTAACTGAGCCAAAAACAAGTAATCTTTGGTTGTTAGACACCATGTCTTTAACCAACGGCCAATCTTGGCCACCTTTAGGCATACTTGTCACAGGAAACCAGTACTTCTTCAACCCCGCATCTGTAAAAACTTTGGTCAAACCGTTTGGTGCTTGTACATAGTCTTCAAGGATAATCGTCACTATTTCATTTGGATTTGCTGATAAGAAAGCTTCAATTTCTTTCAAAGTGTCTATGGCTGGTGCCTATTATGTAAACATTTTGTATCAAGTTAAAAAGGCCATAACTCATCACATTACATAAATATAAGAAACAGTAACGGTATGGGCGCATAAGGCTTACAAATTTAGTGAGGTCGTAACATTTACCACCAAAAGAATGACACAACCATACGGTATCTTCAAAGTCGTATGTATCAAGCATCAAAGCACGAACCCCATTCTATAGAATATGATAATAACAAGCAACATGTATGTTAGTACTTGGTAACCAGTTCTTATTCTTATTCCATGTAATATTTTCAACCTACAAACAGTATAGAAAATGAATGATGTATACAAACATACTTTTACGAGATAAGAAACATACGTTAAGTTGCTGAGTGACAGTGTCTTCTTGATTCGTGGGGGCTACTCGTGTTGTCCCATTGTCGATTGCAAACGCGTTATGTGTTGTCAAGAACGAGTATTTGTTGAATGGTAGAGAATTATTCTGTTTTTCAGTCATGTACACAAAATAAAATAACACGAGTTATATAAAGTTTAAAAGATTACAACGTAGAACGTAACACAAAGAAGCTAAACCCAGCCCAACATGCTCATTCTATTAGCCCAGCAAGGAAGCAAAAACTTTTGTATTCTGAATAAAGTAACTTGGGTTGTTCAAGAAGTTTGACTTTGACGAATGACCTAAACCACTTATTGACTATTGGTTATTTTGGTTCAGTTTTAAAGTTATAAATGACGATATCATCGAGCATGCAATTTGTGGTTTCTAACGTCTCCAAAAACATCACGTAACAAAAGTCTCCCCATTCATAACTATACATTTAACTTTATACGAAAATAGAACATAAATCAATTTTATTTTGGCTACTTAATTATAGCATATAATATAAATGTTATAAACAATAAAGAGCTTTGACCACATACGTTATAAACTTACTAGTCATAAACCTCGTGTACACACGTGTTTACACATAAATCAAAATTATTTTAAAATTTTAATTTAATATATTGGCATATAAAAATTTAGTTATCATATTGTGTTTGATAATCATATTGTCTAATTAGTATCTCAACAATAAAAATATCTCAACAATTTTGTTTGGATTTGAAAAATGATCAATTGTATTTGATAATTATATTGTTTAAGTAGTTGTATTTGATATATTAACATAATTCAAATTCATTGAATATAAATTTTTATATATGTTATATTTGATTCGTGCATATACTCAATAACATGTGTAAATTAATGGTGTTTTAAGTATTACGTTTTATTTAATAATAATAATAATAATAATAATAATAATAATAATAATAATAATAATAATAGTGTTGTTGTTTATAGAGAGGTTTAAATTATATGTTTTTTTTTTTTTTTTTTTTTTTTTTTTTTTTTTTTTTTAATATATAAATACTTTTAAAGATTATGAAATTGAGGATTTTACACTTTAGTCCATAAAATTAGATTTATGATTAGTTTCTTTTTAAAGTTTAATGTTTGATTGTAAATTATATTAACCAAACAAAATATAACATTAATTTGACTTAAATCCGAAATTTTACAAAAAAGAGCTCACAGGTTCATGCGCATATTCATATTTTTCTTTCCTAAATTTCTTAACCAAAATTTTCAAAAGTTTGATCAAAATAATTTAATTTTGACATTTATTAGACAGTAGGAGGGCTTGATCATACAATTAAGATCTCTTATTAGTCAATTGAAAATTTTATTTGTTTAATTTGTATCTTCTCTTGTTATATAAGAGATGGTGGGTTAATGAAACATATACTAAATTAGATAAATAGAACTTGTTGCTAAATGTAAATAAAAAAATACTCCGTAAATTATAGTATTACACAGTGTTGAGACAAATCTGAAGATGAAGAATTTTATGAAAATATGATTAAATGAATAAATGCAACAAACTCGACACCATAATATACACAAGCCATGAACTCATGGCCGTATAAAATATATAATAGTCTTGCAAAAGCAGGAATGAAAATTTTGACTTAGCATGTAGTAGTAAGTAGGAATTATGTTCAAAATAAGATAAAATGTAGTAAGTAGGAATGAAAACTTTTATTATTTTAACCGACTAATCGATCCAGTCGAGTCGTTGCTTCATCGGGTCATTGTTCCAACCTGTTCAACCGTCGGGTCAACCCGGTTTCCGTTAAACGAAAACAATAGTACGACTTACCAAATACCTATAAAACATTAAAATGGTTGAACCGACCGATTCAAATTAGCCCTTTTTCAACCAAAAGCCATCCTAGCTGTTAACGTCCATGACTCCATGGCTCAAACGTGAACATACATTTGTTTCATTGTAGTACTAACTCTCATGGACCATTCGTACGTTGTTCACACCCAACAAAAAAACATCACATATGAGAACAACCTTCGGGTTTCACACACACACACGCAATAACATTTCACATTAATTACTTTTAGGTTCTTTGTTAAACTTTAAGACTTACCAAAAGATTGAATATAGGCGTAGCAGTTAATCGCACACATTTAGAGCCCGGATATCCTTGAGGACATGAGAAACAATACAATCCAGCCTCGCAATCTCCGTCCGTTTCACAATTATCTAGTAACTACAAGAAAAAACAAATTATATTAGGCGAGTTTCTTGCAAAACGTTGATAACCGGCAACGTTGAACTTCACACGCGTCTTGCTCCCGAGGGCATATGTGAAAGACAATGTTTTGACTCAGGCCGGCTCATGAGAGTGTCCGCTTTTATGTTTTTGAGAGACGTGACCATTTTCTTGCAAAAGTTCTCTACTGTTGTAATAAACTAAAGCTGTGAATCCAAGACAGTGTGATCGACGTACGTACCTTACATGTTCCATTGGAGCAAGCTGCAACAATAGCCATGAAGAATAATGGAGCTACGAATAAAAGAGATGATAATCTTCGTAACTCCATGATAATGGACAGGTGATTTTGATGTGAAACTGGCGAATGAAATAGGAGAATGTGAAACTACGAATAGAAATGAATGATATTAATTTATAGGGACATTTAAATGGGAAAAGAGGAAGATGGAGGGATATGATATTCTCTTTCTAGTTGAGAAATAATAACACCATTACTCCATTAGTAGTTAATCAAGACTCAATTCATATTTTTTATAGACAAACATTTATGATACACGAAACATATAGGGTGGTGGCAATAGTCACTACAAAAAAAACACATACCTCCCAACCTACCAATGATATCATTCCACCTCACTCATACTTTTTTCATACCTCTCAACCTTTTTTTTAGTGGCAATGGTCATTTTTTCATACCTCCCAAACCACCAACTTTTTTATTTTTTATTTTTTATTTTTTATTTTCATAAATAAATAATTTAATAAAAACATAATATTTCATTAATAATTAAAATAAAAATACATAATACTTGGAAAAAAACATAATTAATAGAAAATTACATAATACGTAGAAAAAAGAAAAGAAATAACTAGTCATCGAGGTATGTTAAGTTTTGAGCCTCAACGTGCTCCGTAAGATCATATTGGAGACGATAATGGATTTGTTCATCGAGTAACTCCGGTAGTACACTATCGTCATATACTGGCGCGACCGGCGGATCCATTATATGAACCGGTGATATTGCCTCCTCGTCGTCTTTTAAAATCATATTGCACAATATGATACACGTATTAACGATTTGTCGAATCTTTTCGACCGTCATAGGACAGAGAGGACGACTGAGAATCATCCATTTTGCCTTAAGACGACCAAAAGCTCGCTCGATATTTTTTCTTGCAGACTCTTGTAACTTCTTGAATCTCTTTTCCTTCGGATCAGTGGGATACTTATATGCTTTAACAAACGTAGAATATGTAGGATAGATTCCATCGGTAAGACAATATCCACGTTTGTAAAGACATCCATTTACAGAAAATGAACTGTTTGGCGCCGTTCCATTTCGCTCCGTAAGATACAACGGAGACTGACTCAAAACATTGATATCGTTGTTTGCACCGGGGGGACCAAAAAACGAATGCCAAATCCACAAATCGTATGAAGCGATGGATTCAAGCATAATAGTCGGGTATTGGTGATCACCTCGCTTATATTGGCCTTTCAAATGTCTAGGACAATTTCGCCAAACGAAATATGTACAATCAATGCTACCAAGCATTCCAGGAATGTGATGTTGTTCTTCATGTGCCTCGTATAAGCGTGCAATGTCATGAGATGTCGGCCTACGTAAGAACTCTCGACCATATAATTCAATAACCGCATTGCAAAAATAATCAAGGCATTCACCTATAAAAAAAATGTAACGACAACATTATTAAAAAAATATAACGACAACATTATTAAAAAAAATATAACGACAACATTATTAAAAAAATATAACGACACCATTATCAAAAAAAATATAACGACAACATTATTAAAAAAAATATAACGACAACATTAAATAAAAAAAATATAACGACAACATTAAATAAAAAAATGAGAATGATAACCTGACGTTCTTCGTGCCATGTTTAAATAGTCATCAAATCTATCAGGAGGTTCACCCGTTGCGAGTTGCCGAATAGCCGATGTGCATTTATGTAATGCCGTGAAACTTTTTTTTCCCCTCGCATCATAGCCCTCTTGAAACCATTCGAATCTCGCGTCAATATCACCAACAATTCTTAAAAACAACCTTTTATTCATACGAAACCTATCTCGAAAAATATGGTGGGCAAACTTTGGTCGTTCGACGAAATAGTTATTCTTTAGATTTTGTAAAGCTTTTTCACGAAAACGGGTGACAGACTCCCGTGTTTCGGTAGAGGTTGCCGTGTCGTCAATCGAATCGTACATGGTTAAAAAGGTTGATAGCGTAGTACCCGTGGAATGAATTTGTTCGGAAGACTCGACGGGATAATATAACTCATCGGATGAAGAAGATGATGAAAACATTGTATGAAATAGAGGATGTAGTAGTAATTTGTATTGTGTGTGGTATTTGAATGGGTAAAGTTTATTTGTATTGTGTGTAGTATTTATAGGAATTTTTTTTGTTCCACATTCAAATTGCCCAACGTATTTTTTTTTTTTTTTAGCTCCAACGTTCACAGCCCCAACGCATAGATTTCTTCAAACCGCGGAAGTGAAATACCCCGCTGGACCAAACCGCTGGGGTGGCGGCGGTGTTCCCCAGCGGTTTGGGCAAACCGCTGGCCACCCCGCAACCACTGCCACCACCCTAAGGGTATGCTTGGTTGGATGTATTAGAGGGTGAGAAATGAGAAAGATAATTATTACTTATATTTGGTTTACTATTATGCAATAGACTATTACCCGAAACAAGGTAATGGAGTATTACCCTACAAATTGGGGGTTATAGAATTTATTACTCACTGCATTCCTTAGCATTCCCTTTACCTTTATCTTTCCTATTCCTCTATTTGAACCAAGGGCCCCCTAAGTGCATCTACTATAATAAACTTTTAAAGAGGTTTATACAATTAATACATAATCAATTTATAAACTTTTTCATATTATAAGTCTATTGCTACTATGGATAAACCTATTCAAAAAGCTTTTTATATCATAAAACACAATCAACATTTAAAAAAATAAAAAGAATTAAAAAATAGTTTAGACTTTTTCAAAATTTTTGAAAATTTTATTTTACCTAGGATTGAAATGGTTGCTCACTATGGTTCATAAATTTATAGACATTTTTAAAAAGTTTAGACATATTCATAAACCACCATAATAGATGCTCTAAAGATAAACGACTAATAGCATATTTATGACAATTATACCCTCAAAAGACAAAGAGATTGTTATGTAAATGGTAAGGATATTAATGTTAAAAGAAAATATTGGTAGTTTATAAATAAATTTTGATGAATAATGTCCAATTTTTTTAAATATCATCTAAAACTTAAATTTCTAGTTCCCACATAAAAATTTGAACAATGTTATCATCTATATATATATATATATATATATATATATATATATATATATATATATATATATATATATATATATATATATATATATATATATATATAAAGAATGAGTTCCCCTTATTGAATGTGAGCATTAATGTCACAAGCTAAAAAACTCAAATATGTAGTTTATGCAAATGACTTTCGGAGCTTATTTCGAAGCTTTTAAGAGCTTTTAATGTTACATAAATATACAAGCCAATCACTAAAAAAAAAGGTGTTGACATAAATAATGCCTAAAAACATTATTAACATATTATCAATATCTCTATGTTTTAATTATTACAAAACATAAACTCATTGAACTAAAATTTATAACATAAACAAGTATTTTGTGATTAACATTCTCTTTACATCCAAATCACTTAAGGTATGAATAAACAAAGTGTTTATTGTAATCTATGATCAAAGGGGTATTTAATTAATTATTACAAAGCTTATTTTAATATATAAACATATTATATATTTTTGAAAAACACTTTTGGTAATAAAGAAAAATGTTTTAATCATACTAAATATATGAATTCAAATTTTTAACCAAAATCAGTTAGTTTTTCACCAAATAAACTTTCCCCATTAAAAGACAGAATTTCTGGCCGTTACAGCTGGGCGGCCCCCTTAATTATAAGGGGCGGTCCCCTTAAAATTAAGGGGACCGGCCATGAATTAAGGGGACCGCCACGCTCCTGCACAGTATTTTCTGTCTCTATAAATACTAGTTCATTTTGTTAGAAAAGTCCACTTTGTTAGAAAAAAAGTCCACTTTGTTAGAAAAGTGGGAAAAGTGTACAAAATCTCCCCCTCTCCTTTCCACTTCTTTTTTTTTTTCCCAACTCACAGGGCTTGATTGTAACTTCTTTTATTTTCTAGGGTTTGTTTCTTACCTTTTTCAGAGGCAGTTTTGAAAATTCAACCTAAATCTAACCACAGTGTCTAACTCTAACAAACAAGAAGACTACAAAAAGATTGTTCACCGTACAAACATAATAATAATAATAATAATAATAATAATAATAATATGCCATAAATTTTTCATCTTTATTAAAATTATACTAATAAAAATTTTAGATACACTAATGTCTAATGTACAATAAAATTTTGATAATCTTCAACTTGGAAAAGGCTTTAACTGGAGCAACATTCATCACCCAGCCTTTGTCCTACAAAGCAGTAGCAAATCCACCTAGGTTTGAGTTCATATCCATGGCATTTCTGACGGAATCCTTATGTATAACAGATATCATCTGCTTCAATACTCGACGACTCTACGATACCATCTATCCTGTATCACAATCATGAGCAAATAAGACGCGTTAGACCATTTACCACTTGACTATCCACAATAATTTGAGACTCTTTGTTTCTTGCAACAAGATACTTACAATGTCCGCAAGAACACAACAGTCCTTTTCAGTTCTGAAGTCAAAGCTATCGATGCACAAAACAAAAATGCGTTGATGCACCAAAGTCGAGTTGTTTTGACCCAAACCCATTAACAAAATGTCAAAAACTCAAAACAAGATACCTGGTTATGCATTTTATAAAAGTCAAATGAAACCAGATCTTTATCGTATGGAGACATATTTCCATGCTCAGTTTTTAGTAATTGAAAGTGGCAGTGGGAAGGGTAGGAAGGCTTCTTTGCATTTTACCCATGCGTTTAAGCCATAATGTTGGTATTTTATTAGTCTCAAGCATACTTCTAAGCAAGGGTTAATTGGTAAGGTAATCAAGAACAGCTTGTGAGTGAGTTGAATAAGCATAACACTCACCATTATGCTTATACAGATTAGGCCATTGCTAAGAAAATGAGTAGATTATCAATAGCATTCATACATATTGAATAGACAATAAAAGAAAAAAGATTCTACTGAAGAATTATACCGGCAAAACTTCATTGCAGAGTTCTTCATATGTCATCCGCTTTCCTTTACTCATAATTCAGCAATCAAGGCTGGAGTAGAAAAAGACGCCATGTCAAAACAATATAATCTATTTTATCAGATAGCAACATTTAACAAAGGGGTGTTTGGATGTGCATTTAAAAAGTGATGATCTGATATCTACCACTTCCTGATTTATCAGCATGTCTTTTGAATCAGGATTAACAGTTGCAGGAGACACCTTAGACGTATTTGTATAATCCAACATTGGTGGGCCACTTGATGGACCTTACTAGAACACATAACAGAGAGAACTTCAAATCATGTCTTGCCCTTAAGTAGAGGGAAAAAAAGGAAAATAAGAGGTGATGATTTTGACCCATATATTTACAAACATTTTTACTTCTGTTAGCTTTTGATATCTAACCAGTATAGTTAAAAACTTTGTAAAAGATAAAACAAATTGAAGGTGATCCAAAGTGTATTTAATTGCTTGCAACCTCTTAAGTCTCTTCAATCAGTACACTTGACTAAGATCTTATAAAATAAACATATTCAATAAATTAGTTCTATATAAAATTGAAAAAAAGAAAGAAAGACATAAAATGTTGGCCGATGCAACCTGTATCAGAAAGCTGCTTGTTCTATCCTAGTTTCATTACCCAACCCGCCAGTTTTCCCCATGACCATGATTATAGAAAACCAAACATATAGTGATCAGTAGAGAGAAAGAGGTGGACCTTGGGAATGGGTTGAGATTGTGAATCCTATGATCTATTAAACATTGTAAATGAACCACCTTCTTTGCATGCATGTATATATTGTGCCTTAGATAGAGTGTATAGGTGGTTCAAATAGATTCAGACAAGCATTCCCAAAAATCCTCTTGTTTTGATGCTATCACAAAAGTGAACCGGTAATTGTTATCACTTGTTTTGCTATTGTCATAAGACTGAACTAGTTTTGCTACTATGATACGGATGCACTAAAGTACCTCAAACGGATGCACTAAAGTATACCATTTGACCCATTCGAGATAAGACAACCCAAATTGAAACATTCATCAGTAAATCGGTCGAAATTGCTAGTATTACTATATACCAACTATTAATGAATTTGAGAGAGAGAGACTCAGTAATTTGACTAAATCAAGGAGCCGACTCTCAACATCCGGTTCCGATATTCACATTTGAGGATGGCGTCATAGGATTCTGGACTATTGTTACTAAACGAGATGCGTAATCAGGTGGAGTCGAGCAAGAAAATTGACCATTTTCATACCTAAAACTATTACTTGAAGGTGGGGACCAACCATTTTCTCTATTATTAACCAAGCCTGTGTTTTCCTTTAAGTAGTGGCAAAGTAGATACTAAAGAGAACTCAAATTGGTTTGGTTACTAAAGGGAACTAAAATTTAAAACAATATGCAATTGTCCTCATGTAAACATCTACCTTTCTGATGCACTAATATCTATCTTTTTGATGCACTAATATCTACCTTTTCGATGCACTAATTATAGTCATAGATGCCCTAATATCTACCTTTTCGACGCACTAATCATACTCATACATACCCTAATTCCCATTTAATCTACTATTGTTTCGAGACAGTAAATAATATGAATGTCTATCAATTACAATGACAAACAGTCTGACAGTATAAAAGCTCACAAATTTTGAACATTAAAGAAGCAATGAAATTTAAATTGTTAATCGGGTACAAGTCCTTTACCTCTACTGAACTCCTTCCTTCTCGAGCAATTAAATTTACCCTCAAATTGACGATTTGCTAGATCACAATTGAAAAAATAAACAAAAATGCCCAAGGGATGCAAATTGTGGATCACAAGACACCAAAGAAAAGCAAAAGGTAGTTTGCGAATTCATCTCCAGGTATGAAGACTAAAAAGTATAAGCAAGTAGATTACACGGATAGCCAATTAATCACCAAGAGAGCAATATATAAACACAAGAAGAATTGTGATGGTCTTAGGTTCTTAGCATATACAAACACAAACACCAAGAGAGCAATTATAGATCACCTCAGAAACACGGACACACACTGATAAGCTAACTAACTCAAGTCTGGTGTATATTACAACCAGATCAATGATCAATCATTTTAACAAACTCTGGTCTGGTGTGGATGCATAAGATAGAAAAGCAAATACAGTTATGTGTAAATATGTAGTTGTGTGTGTGAGTTGTCCTTAAAAAAATATACATATAGGAAAGCTGAAAGTACCAGGCAACAAGTTATAAAACTGAGACATTTCAGAAGTATGACATAAATTAGGTGTAGTCTATTAAACTTGGCAATGCTACAAGAATTAGTTTCCTAGGCTTTTATATATATGTGACTATGTGAGCATACGCAGATGCGTATTGGTATAATTCTACTGGAAAAATTATAAATCTCAAAGAGAGTGCATAGATCAAACTATATTCAAATAACAAATTGACGTAAAAACTAAGAAGAAACAGCAGCATTCAATACACTTATTATGCCTATAGTTGACATGATTATCTCTGTATTCTACTTAACTCCATCCCGTGAAAGTACAACACTACTAGATGCTATTGGGTTTTCTATCAAACAATATGTAACAATGCATTTGACTTAGCACAGTTGTCCAAAGCTTTGCAATTTTCATGAAACAATCCAAAATAAAAAATATTGATGTATGAAAATTATTGACAAACCAAAGTAGTAAAAACAATCAATTTTCTAACATAATGTTCATGACACACGGTAAACTTCAGCAAATAGAAAATGTCTTCACAGGTTACGACAAAAAGGCCAAAAGTATAAAATACTAACCCTTAGTTTTTCAATGTCTTCACATGTTACGACCAAAAAGGCAAACGTATAAAATACTAACCCTTAGTTTTTTACGTCTACCTTTTCTCAAAAACCTGCATTAGCCAAACATAACATGAACAGTCAAAGGTGCAAATGGCACACAGTTGCACATCTAAAATATTAGTTAACAGCCAGTAGCAAGAAATTATATCTACCATTTGCTTCTCTTCATAAAATGTTTTCTAATTACATTCAGTATGTTGCTGATTAGTTTGATCGTCTTATTGTCGTCACCAGTCTTGAGTGTCATTTTTCTTTACACATATCGATGCCCTAATTTTACACACATCGATGCCCTAATTTCACATACATCGATGCCTTAATTTTTCACAAATCGATGCCCTAATTTTACACACATTGATGCCCTAATTTCACATACATCGATGCCATAATTTTTCACAAATCGATGCCCTAATTTACATGAATCGATGCCCTAATTTTACACACGTCGATGCCCTAATTTCACATACATCGATGCCCTAATTTTTTACAAATCGTTGCCATAATTTTACATGAATCGATGCCCTAATTTTACAAAAATCGATGCGCTAATTTTATACAAATTCGATGCCCTAATTTTACACAAATCGATGCCTTAATTTTACACAAATCGATGTACTAATTTTATTTTTAAACCTCCAAAATCAATGCCATAATTTTACACAAATTCACAATAAAAAGGAGAAAAAAAAAAAGCTTAAAATCGATGCCCTAATTTTACACAAATTCACAATAATAAGAAAAAATAAGCTTAAAATATATATATAACCTGAATAAAATTGTGATAACGCAATTATCCAGTATCACAAAATCACGCAACTCAAATCGCATCTCAAATCGTTGTTATTCCACTGAATAACGTGTATTTTGATGTGTTTTCATGTTTGGGCGTCGGTGTGACGGAGGCGGAGTGACGATTAACGCGGTGGCGGAGGGAAGACGATGGTGGTGGTGGTGACAGTGAGTGTGTGTGTTTTGAATTGAAAGAGAAACAATAACTGTGTGTGTATCTGATGGTTACCAGCTACTCCGTATTTGTGGCAAAAGCAACCGACGAAATATGTTTAGGAATTGACTTGGAGCCTGACGAATGGATCAAGGATAGCGGATGTTCGAGGCACATGACGGGGAACCGCAAGCTATTTTCTACATACAAGGCATACAATGGAGGTAACATTATTTTCGGTAGTAACTTACGTGGAAAAATCATTGGCAAAGGTACGATTTCTCAAGACTCACTTACTATTGAAAATGTATAGCATGTAGATAATTTAACATATAACTTGCTTAGTATAGGACAAATATGCGATAATAAATGTAGAGTTACCTTTACCGAAGAGGATAGCGAAATAGTTAAGAATAGAAAAATTATAGGTAGAGGAATTAGGAAAGGAGGCATATATGTTATGAAACTAGGAAACAAACCTGAGGATAGGATATGCCTAACGACCCTAGACGAGAACTCAACATTGTGGCATAGGAGATTAGGACATGCTAACATGCAACAAATACAATCTTTGGCCTCTAAGGAACTAGTTAGAAACTTGCCTAATCTAAAATATGACAAGCATTTTTGTGATGCATGTAAAATTGGAAAACAAGTTCATGCTAGTCACAAAGCTAAGAATATAGTATCCACTACTAGGTGCCTAGAACTATTACATCTGGATCTTTTTGGTCCATCCGCTGTGCGGAGCTATGGAAGAAACAAATATACCTTAGCAGTGTTGCAAAAATCGGCTGAGACGGCCGATTAATCGGCGATTAATCGGCCTCGGCCTTGGAACTTGTAGGAAATTACAAGGTAATCGGCCGATTAATCGGCCGAGTCAAGAAAATCGGACGATTAATCGGCCAAAAATCGCAACTCGGCCCCCGACCGCCTCGGGACCGATTCACGATTTTTGCAACATTGTACCTTAGTAATAGTAGATGACTACTCACGATACACGTGGACTAGGTTTTTAAGTGACAAGATCCAAGCCTTTGAAAAAATCGAAATATTTAGTAAAATGATTTAAAATAAATTAGGATGCACAATAGTAGCCATTAGGACGGACCATGGTAGGGAATTTGACAACGAAGTACAATTCGAAAAATATTGAGATTTAAATGGAATATCTCATAATTTCTCCGCTCCTCGTACTCCCCAATCAAATGGCGTAGTAGAAAGAAAAAATAGGACACTACAAGAAATGAGTAGAACAATGTTAAATGAACAATCAATCCCACAAAAATTTTGGTGTCACGCCATAGATACATCAACATATATTATTAATAGGGTATCAATTAGGAGAATTCTAGGAAAAACTCCTTATGAGTTACTAAGAGGTAGAAAACCAAACTTAAGCTACTTTAGGGTATTTGGAAGTAAATATTATATTCTAAACACTAAGGATTACCTCACTAACTTTGATCCAAAATCATATGAAGGAATATTTTTAGAATACTCGCAAAATAGTAAAGCATATATTATACTTAACAAACACTCCATGAAAGTAGAAGAATCACTAAATGTAACATTTGATGAAACACCACCACCTCCTAAAACATTACCTTTAGAAGATGATGACTTAGTCGAAGATGATGCTATTGAGGTTAGTAAAACAAAACCTATAGGAAATGATAATGAAGATATTAACTTGGGAAATAACAAAATTGTAAATGTTAAAGAATCTAGATCACATCCATTAGATAATATAATAGGACATCTTAACCAAAGAACCCTTAGGTCACAAGCCCAAGATAAAAATAATTTCTTTTGTTTCCTCTCAGCAATAGAACCTAAGAATATTAATGAGGCTTTAAAAGATGAAAGTTGGGTTATAGCTATGCAAGAGGAATTAAATCAATTTAAGGCAAATGATGTTTGGGAATTAGTCCCAAATCCAATGAATATGACCATCATAGGAACTAAATGGGTATATAGGAATAAGTTAGATGAAAATGGAATAGTAACTAGCAATAAAGCTAGGTTAGTTGCTCAAGGTTATAATCAACAAGAAGAAATTGATTATGACGAAACTTATGCCCTCGTAGCTAGACTAGAATCTATTAGGATATTACTTGCCTATGCATGCGCCCTAGATTTTAAGTTACTCCAAATGGACGTGAAAAGTGCATTCCTTAACGGTTTTATCAATGAGGAGGTATATGTGGCACAACCTCCAGGATTCATTGACTTCGCAAAACCTGATTATGTTTATAAGTTAAAGAAAGCTTTGTATGGACTCAAACAAGCTCCCAAAGCTTGGTATGATCGATTAAAAGCTTTCCTTATTAAACATGATTATTCCATGGGAATGGTAGATAACACTCTTTTCACAAAAAGGAAAGACCCAAATCTTATCATTGTTCAAATATATGTTGATGACATTATATTTGGATCAACTTGTCGAGACATGTGTGATGAATTTGCCAAAATCATGCATTATGAGTTTGAGATGAGTATGATGGGTGAACTTAACTTTTTCCTAGGATTACAAATAAAACAATTAGAAGATGGAATATTCTTTAACCAATCTAAGTACATTAAGGAAATGCTTAAGAAATTTGGCTTAGAAGTCTCAAAACCCATAAAAACTCCCATGTTTACGGAAGTGAAACTCACAAAGGATGATGAAGGTGAGTCCGTAGATAACACCAAGTATAGAGGAATGATAGGTAGTTTACTATACTTGACGGCAAGTAGACCCGATATCATGTTTAGTGTTTGCCTTTGTGCCCGTTTTCAAGAGGATCCCAAAACCTCTCACCTAGAAGCGGTTAAGCGTATCTTCCGATACAATAAAGGCACTATACACTTAGGATTATGGTATCCTAAGGGATCCGGCATAGAAACCATCGTCTATGCGGATTCGGATCATGCGGGAGACTATGTAGATAGAAAAGCACTAGCGGTATTTGCACGTTTATGGGATGTTGTCTAACATCTTGGTTTTCGAAGAAGCAAACAGCTCTTGCTATTTCTACCACCGAAGCCGAATATGTAAGCGCTGGAAAGGCATGTCAACAAGCACTATGGATGAAACAAGCTCTCATAGACTATGGCATTAGGTTAGAAAATGTTTCCATTATGTGCGATAACAAAGGTGTGATAGATTTAAGTAAAAATCCGGTGCAACACTCTAGGACTAAACATATAGAAATATGCCACCACTTCCTTAGGGATAATGTACAAAAAGGAAACATATCTATAGAAAAAGTTGCATCGGAAGATAATGATACGTGGGAATCGCACCAGGTTTTACCTCTCAAGGGATCTTGAGAAGCTTACAACCCCCACCAGGCAGTGTACCTGATCGTTGTAGTATGGTATAGTGACAAGTACCGGGGGATTGATCGTTCAACTAGGAATAGTGTCGCTAGGATTAGAAAACCTAAATACTAGTTCTAAAGATGAGAGATGATTATTTTTGTATTTTTATATTTTTTAGAAAGCAAGTAAAAATCTCGGGTTTTAAGGATTTGGGCGGAATTAGTTGCTAGTCAACTAACCCAATACTAAAGATGCAATCAAAATAAAATACTAGAAATGAAAATGAACTAAATTAACTAAGGTTGTGAGCAATAAGTGGAGAAGATGTGTTTACTTAGATTTCACTACTCCCTAGATATCTTTTACACGTTAATTACTTGTTATAGTTGCGTGGATGACGGATTGTATTCCTTAATACCATTCATGGGGTGGCGCACTTAATTCCCCAATCCTATGAGTGCCTACTTCACTCCTATGTCGAGCCGGCTAAGAAGCTCCTAACATGGGATCATTAGAATTTACTCATGCATTAAATACAACCAATAAAACCTAGTGCACGTCAGTTCATGTTTTCTAAGACGTTCAAGCATGTTACCAATTGGAGATCTGCCAGTTTTCTTAAGCCTAACATCGAATTCATTCATCCAATACAACCATAAACAAGTAATCAACACATAATTAACATCTAGGTTTCATTAGATCCAAGCAAACACAAGATAGATCTAGCCTAGCATGATGGAATTAAGACAAGAACAAGATATAGACAACCAACACATAGACATATTGATTGAATTAAAAGAATACTTATCTCAATTACACATGAAAGGGATCAAGGGCTAAGAACCCTTGAAAAACCTGTAAAATTCATACCAAGTTCGTACTTAGGGTTTCTTCAAAACTTCTCTTCTTAATGTGTGAAAATTAGAAAACTATATATAGGAAATAGGGTCTGACGGCGTCAAGACAAATTTGGTGACGCCGTCATCTCGCCGCCAAAATACTCCTCGGACTGCCTTGATCCAGATCTGACGCCATCATGTGTTATGTGTTTCTAGGCCGTCATGCATTTTACTCTTGACGCCCTACCTTGTGACGCCGTCAAATCTGTACTGGATCGTCATGGAAATTACTCTTGACGCCGTCACCTACTGTTCCCAGCAAGGAAAATTAAGACTTTGGCGTTTTCTTCACTTTTATGCTCCAAAAACGTCCGAATTGCTTCCTATTCCAGATTTCTCTCCCAAAGTACCTAAAATCACAAAAGGAACGATTTAGGGCAATATTTGATCAAATAAATTCGATTCTGGGCTTAAATGACCCCCTAAAAGTGGTTCATTTTTCGCCTCATCATATACCCTTACACTTGAGATTTGCTTGTCCTCAAGCAAATGCGCTTTTATTCTACTCAAAATACAAGTTAGGGGTCATTTAACACTAATATAAAAGTAATTACAACAAATAATCGTTCCACTAAAGACCAATAGACAAGCACGGAGGTCATACACTAGCACCTCACAAATAGTGTTTAGATACTCACATCTCTTGGGTGTAATAAAGTATAAATTACAATATAGAAACGGAAGATATCTCTCACTACCTGTCATAGCAAAATAGATTACCATAGGCTTGGGAAAGGATCAAACCTCCACCACATGGCGTAAGCACCTAGGATAAACTATCAAAGAGGTCTTTTAAAGGGTTGTAATGTTAGGTGTAAGGATATGAAATACACAGTTTTGTTGGATAAAGGAAGTTTTACTGGTGGCGAGTTAACAATCTTAGTTAATTACATGTACAATATGGCGTTGCTAAGCCAAGACTAGACTCGACTTAAGCTAATCAATGAAAAATAACAAAAACATAAAATGAACATAGAATAAAAATGGATGATAGTCCGTATGTTTTTTCTCTTTTTCTTTTTCTATTTTATTTTTTACTTTTTTTGATTTTTTTATTTTTATTTATTTATTTATTTTTTTTTACTAAACACTCTTACCCTACCATCCAAAATAATACATCATAGGGAATGAACATTCCCTTACACTTGAATTTTTACATACTTTACAATAAACTAATCTAATGACTCGAATTAAGAAAATCAAAACACTTGGAGTACTTTTAAGATTAACGTACATATGGGGGTAATAAATGATGTTCTTCCCCATTACTCCATAAAATAAGTACTTTACCCAATCGTCCCAATCGTCCCAAAACAATATGTACAAGGATATGACTCGACTTAGCAACCATGTAATCAATTAGATAGTTAACTTAGGGTTTAAACAAATAACAATAATGCACTAAAAATGAGCGCATACACGGAAGGCTAAGGCGATTTGGGTGTACATTTAAGCGGGGTGTAACAAATTTTTTCTTTAAGTAAGATGCTTAAAGTTAGAAACGAAAAGATAGGCTCGGAGGGGTGTACTAGGGGTTTCATGAACTAAAAATGAGTACAACGCTAAGGTGTGGGAAAAATTAATTGACTTTACTAGCCAAGTAATATGACTTAAATGGTCAAGTAATTATGATACGGGTTTAACACAAGGGTGATCCTAATGCCTCTTATCATATAGTAAATCCTACTACACGAATGTAGTCTCACTAGCGGTCTCGGGATGTATCACTAACGCAAGTTCTAGAATCTAAATGCTACCGGTACACTCATAAGCACTAATAGTAAATGTTTTTCCTATCAAATCTAAAGGCGAACCTCACATATTTGGGTGGAAAATTTTTCTGAATGATACGGTTTTGTGCTAGTCATACAATCTCCTATCCATGAGACGCTTGCTATGGCTAAAGTTTCACTCCTAAATGTTGTAAAAATTTTTAAATTTGGCGCTAAAATTACACTAACAAGTATTTCTCATAGTTTTATTACACATCTACTATTAAACAAACAAACTCAAGCGAAAGTGTATCTGTAAGGTATCATCATTTTACCCTCCCCTTACACTTAGGATGAACATTGTCCCCAATGTTCAAGTAAAGAATGTAAAAGTGAAATAAGTAAAACAAATGAAATCAAGTACTCCCCTGATTCGCTCGGTATGGATAATAAGGTGGTAAGGTTAGATCTTCCTCCAAGAAAATGAACAATCAAAGTTTCCCTTCCAGAATAATAATCATCTTCTTGTCATACATAACCTGTAAATCCTGAGAAAACATACAAAGCAACCTCGCATAAAATCGGCGGCAATCTACATATTTTAATAAATCCTAGAAAACAAAATAAGATATAATGCTTGTGGAATGATGTTTGCAGATTTCCTGGAGATTATAAAACTAATAATTCAACAAAAACTTTAAAACTCCGTTAGAAAAACAAAACTGGTAAACATTCCAGATTTTTACACGTGACGCCGTCAAGAGTAAACTCGTGACGCCGTCAGAAGTGACCTGCAGAAATTCTTATGTTAAGTTTCCGGAAAATTTCTGGAAAAACTTCGTCCTACTTGCTGGAAAATCCTGCAAAACATCATTATGACTCGATACAAGCATTTGACTCTAACAAATACGAATATACATGTTCACTTAATATTATGGAGAATCATGATCGGTTTTGTTTCTTAAAAACATATTTGGGGTTTCCCCTTACACTTATCTTTTGCAAAAATACTTTTAGGTGGAGTTAAGACTAGGCCAAAACAACAAAGTAAAGTATTTCCATTATTTAATTGAGAAGCATGATCTACCAACAATAAAAATAAAGCATGCATACGGAAGCAAATAACAAACAAACAAAAATAAAATCACACAAAACATGGGTTGCCTCCCAAGAAGCGCTTTTCTTTATTTACGAGTCTTGTAGCTAGACTCAAGGTCATGGGTTAACGTGTATCGCTTATGCTCACATAACCAAGTGTGAGCCATCTAATAGTCACCTCATCTTTCTTATAATCATCTCCTAACTCTAAGCATCCGCGATAGTATCTTTTATTCTTTTCATGAGTATACTTTAGTCCTTTTCTCTTATCATTCTCACTTAGCATTTCTATGGGCGGATACCTACTACACTTTTCCATGGAAAAATTCTTGAACCTAGGGTGTGTGCGGGGCATTTGATAGACAAAATCTTCATCCCCATCCGAGAATGTAATTAATCCTTCTATGAGTTTTTCATCGAGGTTGGTCAACCGTTAGAAAGGTTTTCCAAACACAACTTGGGTCAACTTATCATCAATAAACTCTCCTAGATTCTCCATAACCATGAACTCAACAAGATAAACCAAGTTTCCTACAAACACATGCAATGGTATTGCCCTAGCAATAATGTTTTCTCCTTTGTATTCTAACTCATCTACCATGATTTTATTGTATTCATTACGCGAGATTATGTTCATTGGGAGAGATGAGTTAAGATAGGCGTTAAAGCTTTTAAATCCGATCTTACAAGGAAATTGCATGTTAAATGAACTATCACACTCAATCCTGGTTCTAGGGTCGACATACCTAAGAGGGTTTATTTCTTCTTCCATCCTATTCTCATTAATCACATCACCATCATCAAGATCCTCGTCGGAGTCTGAATAGTAAAAGGGACTAGCCCTACGGTCATCATCATGATCAGACTCCTCTAACTCAGAATTATTGTCAAAGTGGTGGTTGGGCGAGAGGTTAGGTGGGTTCTCATTTTCCACTAAAGGGGGTGGGGCGGGCATTTGGAAAATCCTACGACGAAAAACACGAATAACAGGAATCAAACGATCAATGTTATTGTTATCCATCGAAATAGTTTACGAACAAAGGACACAAAGAAATAAGATAGACTAAAGAAAACCTAAAAATAAAAATAAAATCTTACTAGAAAGGAATCTAGCAAGTAGACCTAATAAAAAGAGATTCTATCCTAGACAATAACTATTCCCCAGCAACGGCGCCAAAAACTTGATACGTGGGAATCGCACCAGGCTTTACCTCTCAAGGGATCTTGAGAAGCTTACAACCCCCACCAGGCAGTGTACCTGATCGTTGTAGTATAGTATAGTGACAAGTACCGGGGGATTGATCGTTCAGCTAGGAATAATGTCGCTGGGATTAGAAAACCTAAATACTAGTTCTAAAGATGAGAGATGATTATTTTTGTATTTTTATATTTTTTAGAAAGCAAGTAAAAATCTCGGGTTTTAAGGATTTGGGCGGAATTAGTTGCTAGTCAACTAACCCAATACTAAAGATGCAATCAAAATAAAATACTAGAAATGAAAATGAACTAAATTAACTAAGGTTGTGAGCAATAAGTGGAGAAGATGTGTTTACTTAGATTTCACTACTCCCTAGATATCTTTTACACGTTAATTACTTGTTATAGTTGCGTGGATGACGGATTGTATTCCTTAATACCATTCATGGGGTGGCGCACTTAATTCCCCAATCCTATGAGTGCCTACTTCACTCCTATGTCGAGCCGGCTAAGAAGCTCCTAACATGGGATCATTAGAATTTACTCATGCATTAAATACAACCAATAAAACCTAGTGCACGTCAGTTCATGTTTCCTAAGACGTTCAAGCATGTTACCAATTGGAGATTTGCCAGTTTTCTTAAGCCTAACATCGAATTCATTCATCCAATACAACCATAAACAAGTAATCAACACATAATTAACATCTAGGTTTCATTAGATCCAAGCAAACACAAGATAGATCTAGCCTAGCATGATGGAATTAAGACAAGAACAAGATATAGACAACCAACACATAGACATATTGATTGAATTAAAAGAATACTTATCTCAATTACACATGAAAGGGATCAAGGGCTAAGAACCCTTGAAAAACCTGTAAAATTCGTACCAAGTTCGTACTTAGGGTTTCTCCAAAACTTCTCTTCTTAATGTGTGAAAATTAGAAAACTATATATAGGAAATAGGGTCTGACGGCGTCAAGACAAATTTGGTGACGCCGTCATCTCGCTGCCAAAATACTCCTCGGACTGCCTTGATCCAGATCTGACGCCGTCATGTGTTATGTGTTTCCAGGCCGTCATGCATTTTACTCTTGACGCCCTACCTTGTGACGTCGTCAAATCTGTACTGGATCGTCATGGAAATTACTCTTGACGCCGTCAAGATTTTCTTCTTGACGCCGTCACCTACTGTTCCCAGCAAGGAAAATTAAGACTTTGGCGTTTTCTTCACTTTTATGCTCCAAAAACGTCCGAATTGCTTCCTATTCCAGATTTCTCTCCCAAAGTACCTAAAATCACAAAAGGAACGATTTAGGGCAATATTTGATCAAATAAATTCGATTTCGGGCTTAAATGACCCCCTAAAAGTGGTTCATTTTTCGCCTCATCAGATAACATTGCGGATATATTCACTAAATCCCTTAAGCGTGAATTATTCAATCACTTGCGTTTAGGATTAGGAATGATGGAACAAGTTGACTAAATTCTATTGCATTTAGACATAATTTTTTTCTTGCATAAAATTTGTATAAAATTTACTTTTCTTCCACTTCTCCATTTTCGAGTCTAGGAATCTATTTCGCACAAAATTAAAGATTGGAAAATATTATTTTCTTTGCATATACTCTTTTGTAAAATCCAATCAAATTTTTTTTAACTATTCTCACATCTAGGAATTACATGAACATCATTTTCCTTGCATTGTTGACAAATGCTAAAAACCTTTTTCCGAAATCATGCATAAACTCTCACATAAATTGTCAAGGTATATAATCTAATATATATCTTTGACATTCAAGATCGAGCAAAAATCGAATCGAGGAGATTTTGGATTGTTTCTTAAGAATTTTTTATTTTATTTATTTTATTATTATTTTTTTTTTGCATTTAGGAGTCGAAACAATCACAACTCCACATTTGTTGCTGATGAGGCAAAAAATGAACCACTTTTAGGGGGTCATTTAAGCCCGGAATTGAATTTATTTGATCAAATATTGCCCTAAATCGTTTCTTTTGTGATTTTAGGTACTTTGGGAGTAAATTCTGAAAAAGGAAGCAATTCGGACGTTTTTGGAGCATAAAAGTGAAGAAAACGGCAAAGACTTAATTTTCCATGCTGAGAACAGTACCTGACGGCGTCAAGAGGAAGATCATGACGGCGTCAAGAGTAAAATCCATTACGACCCAGTGCAAACCTGTAGGCGTCACAAGAAGGGCGTCAAGACAATTTTTGGCGACGGCCTGCATAAGGAGAATACATGACGGCGTCAGACCCAGATCTAGGCAGTCCGAGAAACTATTTGGCGGCGAGATGACAGTGTCAGACATTTGTTCTTGACGCCGTCACCTATCAAAAAATATATATATATATAGTTTTCTATTTTTCATTCATTAAGGAGGAACTTGTGTGGTGAAAACTAGGGCCGAACTTTGTAAACCCTAGGTCATATTTTACAGTGTTTTCAAGGGTTCTCACCCCTTGAATCCTTTCATGTTCAATTGAGATAAGTCTTCTCTTAAATTCAATCAATATGTCTATGTGTTGTTTGAATATATCTTATGTTTGTCTTGATTTCAACATGCTAGGCTAGATCTATCTTGTGTTTGCTTAGATGTAATGAAACCTAGATGTTAATTATGTGTTGATTACTTGTTTATGGTTGTAATGGATGAATGATTTCAATGTTAAGCTTAAGAAAACTGGCAGATCTCCATTGTGTAACACGCTTGAACGTCTTAGGAAACATGAACCGATGTGTACTAGGTTTTATTGGTTGTATTTAATGCATGAGCAAATTCTAGTGATCCCATGTTAGGAGCTTCTTAGCCGGCTCGACATAGGAGTGAAGTAGGCGCTCATAGGATTGGGGAAGTAAGTATGCCACCCCATGAATGGTATTAAGGAATACAATCCGTCATCCACGCAACTATAACAAGTAATTAACGTGTAAAAGATATCTAGGGAGTAGTGAAATCTAAGTAAACACAATTCTCCCACATATTGCTCACAACTCTAGTTAATCTAGTTTTATTTTCATTTTTAGTATTTTATTTTGATTGCATCTTTAGTAATTGGGTTAGTTGACTAGCAACTAATTCCGCCCAACTCCTTCAAAACCGAGATTTTTAATTGCTTTTATAAAATATAAAAATACAAAAAGAATCATCCCTCATCTCTAGACCTAGTCTTTAGGTTTTCTAATCCTATCGACACTACTCCTAGCTGAACGATCAATCCCCCGGTACTTGTCATTATACTATACTACATCGATCAGGTACACTGCCTGGTGGGGGTTGTAAGCTTCTCGAAATCCCTCGAGAGGTAAAGCCTGGGGCAATCCCTACGCTACCAAGTTTAAGGCGCCGCAGCCCGGGGAATAGTTATTGTCTAGGTTAGAATCTCTTTTTATTAGGTCTACTTGCTAGATTCCTTTCTAGTAAGATTTTATTTTTATTTTTAGGTTTTCTTTAGTCTATCTTATTTCTTCGTGTTTTTGTTCGTAACTCTACGCCATCCGACATCATGGACGATGGTAACATCTTTGAACCCGTCATCCCACCACAACAAAACCCACCACTAGATAACCAACCTCTTAGGCCCCGAACCCTAGGAGAGTATTCCCGACCTAGCCACCAAGGCTACCGAAACACCATTGAGCTCACCCAAGGAGCCAATTTGACCCCCTTGCGATCTGACACCATCCGGTTGGTGCAAAGCGGATGTGCATTCTATGGATTTCGTTCCAAAGATCTAAACCAACATCTCAAGGACTTCCTTAAAATCGTAGATTCTATAGACCTTGATGTTACAACTAGAGAGTCAACCCGTTTACGCCTATTCCAATTCTCTCTACGTGATCAAGCTAGCCAATGGCTTGAACGTTCACCCGCGGGATCCATCACCTCATGGGATGATCTCACCAATCGCTTCCTTGCCCAATTCTTCCCTCCGGGGAAGACTGCGATGCTTAGAAATGACATTTTGATGTTTGAACAACATCAAAGTGAAACTTTCTACGAAGCATGGGCTCGTTTTAAGGATCTCCTCCATAAAGTCCCTCATCATGGTATAAACCTTTGGTTATTAGTTCAAATTTTCTATGATCATGTCGACTATCTCACTAAACGCACAATCGATAGGGCCGCGGGAGGTAGATTGCGTGATAAGGACGCCGAGGAGTCTTGGGCAATTATTGAAGAGCTTGCCGCCGATAATCAAGAGATATGGGAGTTTAATCATACTATAAAAGCGGCCATCAACGCAATCTCGACACCTGGAGGGACTAATCAAATCTCCGATGAACTCCTATGCAAACTTGAGGCAAAAGTTGACTATTTTGAGGAAAGGCAAAAGAGACCCTTAAGTCCTAAACGGGCTACTGTCAATTCTGTCTCGAAAAAGACTTCAACGCCGTTATCTGAGTCACCCTCTAGAGAGAATGTTGAGACTTTTCAAAACTATGCCCTACCTTATTCCCCTCCCGAGAAACTTAGCCCGGAATTTGAAGCCAGAATGAGAGAATACATGGCAACTCATTCAGATCGGCTTGCTAGATTCGAGGAAGCAATTTATAAACAAAAAGAGGAGATTCAAGAGAAAATGAATGAGATGATGTGATCACCCGTAAAAATTTCCCTATGAATAGTAAAGTTAATCAAAAATTAATATATCATTACGTTAATTAATAACGTTTTTACCGATAACAAATTTTTTTTATTTTTATTATGTATTTATTTAAATATGCTATGTTACTCGAAATCACTACGATACTTATAAATCCTTTTTCCTCGGAACGATGCTCACACATGTACCAATATAGTCTAACAATCGCGAGAATATAAAATTTTACCACTTACAAACTTACGTAACATATTTTTAACAAAACGTGTTCGACAACGTAAAAGTATCACTAATTAAATACTAAACTATTTACTAATTATAATTAACAATTTTTACTAATTACAATTATCTCCAAACCGGACCCTTAATTACACCAAGCCCAAAAACAAAAGCTCGGCTTGTTACTATTCCTAGCCCAAACCAAATCAAGCCCAATTTCCCTTGTTTTGTTTTCATTCCATTCGACTAGGACAACTAGAAACAAGCTTCGTACGCCCAAATCCTACACACGACACCCCTATATTTTTACACATACTCATTCCTCCCCTAGCCAACAATTAGAATGTCGATTTTTAGCTTATCACGTTGAGTATAGACATGCTTTTACGAGGCAAAGTAAATGTCCCCAAAACGATTTTATAAAATGTCAATATATCCAAAACTCCACCGTTTTAACCCACGATTGTTTCTAAAACATCCTAAACTTATTCTAAACTCAACCTAAGGTCTAAATATTTCCAAGTTATCAATATCCCACAAGTTCCAACCGAATTACAAATCGGTTCACAAAAGAAAGTAGTAGTCGACATGCATGTTTAAACCAAACTAGTACTCCCCTAAATCAAGCACACACATTTCCTTATTTTATTCACTAGGGAAAGTACCTTGACCTTTTATAATATAAATCACAAGTACATTTCGTGTGTAAGAGTTCAATGGCCTCGTTTTTCTTTGCAAATTTAGGATGTCGACCACAAGGAACCAAAACTTTGAGTGACTAGTGTTACTCTTACAACTTTAGGACTTTTGAGATTCACGTAACCATCCAATCACTTTAAAACTTGGACACTAGAACACCCTTAGAACCATATATATACCGCATGCATGCATGCTGCATTTTCTACTTCCATGCAAACCAAAACTCCACCAAATATTTCTAAGTAATGAACTAGGCCTTGGGTCGAAGCTTTGGGTAGGAATTTAAGGAATTCGTGTGGGTTTAGGAGAAGCAATTGGTTGTTTGTGAACCTTGGTCGAGCAAACTAACACACTACGTACTCGTCTCACTTACTTCTCGACTCTACGTCCCATTTACCCCACCATTTGGTGTCGTAAGTCCCTAACGACTCATTTCAATTCTTTTTGATATACATTTATTTGCATTACATTTTTACACGATACACACAAACGCACCTCATTATTTAAAATCTAGATAAACGACCTATATATATATTTTACGTCCATCTATATATTTGACACCTTAAGAAATAAGCTATATAAAGTTTTGAAACTAAAACACTACGTATAAACCATTTCGAAGTACATTCCTAGCGTACCACAACAAGTATGAAAAACTCAAATATTTTTCTAAGTCTTTTGTTTACAAAAATTCATCCCATGCCGCGCCCAAAACACACGCATATCTTTAATATTTACTTAACGAGCATACCTTTTGATTTCACAAACCAATAGACCTCATGGCACACAATCAATTTGGTGTAGAAACTTTGTAATGAAAATCACGTTAGGACCTAGTAATCGATCAAAAGCAAATCGACCAAGAAACAGTTTTGAAAAGTTAAGTGGTATCGATTGGGCCTTAAGGCCCAATCATTTCAAAATAAGCCGAGTGAATAAGCTGAGGCTATAAGCTATTGGGCAACTTTTTCACAATCCTAACCTTAGCCCAAAACAAAACCCAAAAACCCCGTAAGCCCATTGGATTTAAAAACACTAACGGGCTTAATTTTTCGTTAAAAAGCCCATAAGCTATCCATAAGCTTTTTCGAACTAATAAGCTGTCGAAATAAGCTCAATAAGCTGTTTTGAAACTATTTAGGAAATGAAAACATTAAGTTTTAAAAATTTTGGATTTTAGACTAGATTTGCAAAATTTATGAAATTCGGGTAAAAAATGTAAATATTTCAAAGTTGTGGTGAAAACTGTCATTTCGTAAAATTTAGGATAAAAACTGATTTTTGTAAACTTTAGGGGTGAAAAGTGAAAAGAATATAAAGTTTTGGATGTAATATATAAATATATTAACTTTTGGACTAACGGCGTAACGCTAATGCCGTTAGGGTAAAAAGTGTAAATTTTTGAAAATACAAGGGCCGTATACTAAAATTGATATTTTCATTTTTATTTTCATTTTTACGAGTTCCCGTCACAACGTTACGTTTATTTTCAAACTATTATTATTATTATTATTATTATTATTATTATTATTATTAAACGTTACATTTATTTTCAAATTAATATTATTATTACTATTATTATTATTAAATGTTACATCTAATTTCAAACTAATATTATTATTACTATTAGTAAACGTTACGTTTATTTTCAAACTATTATTATTACTATTATTAAACGTTACGCTTTATTTCAAACTATCGTTACTATTTTTATTATTAAACCTTACGTTATATATATATATATATATATATATATATATATATATATATATATATATATATATATATATATATATATATATATATATATATATATATAACTAAACTAAAAGTACAATATATAATAAAACTAAAAGTTTTACTAACGTTAAATTAACAAATCACGCATTCAAAAACTACTCGCGATTAAAACATTAAGACTATCAAACACTGAAAATTGCCAAATATTATCTAGGTCGTGTGTGGAGCCGTTCCCATTTTGCAAACTGAGTATCGATATTTTTATTCACTAAACCACTAAGGTGAGTTCATAGCCCACTTTTATAAAACTGTTTTCTGGGGAGATACATGCTTAAAAATCTGAACACAAGTATTTTCTTATATTATGCCTGAAATTGTTATTGCTTAAGTACTTTTTTGCCAAAAGCCCCTCATATCATGAGCCTTAGTCACCCAGAGAGGTGAACGTAAATAATTGTGGATAGATCTATTAGGGATTGACAATCCCCGTTTGGGCGTTGAGAAAACAACCAAACGCACTTTATTTGAAATCTAATAGGTTACTGGCAAGGACCTATCCCGAGGGCCCCCTGTTACTATAATCCATCATTTATGATGAGATCTGTTAATCGGCTGAGTGTCATGAGCTTAATGCAATAATAAATGATTTTAAACTTATAATTGTAATTCGATGCAATTATCACTATCGCTTGTGTTCAAACTACCAAACTTAAACCTATGAATATCACTCAACTTTTGTTGACTTTTAGCATGTTTATCTCAGGAAATTAATGCGAAGGAGCTCGAGGCATGGAGAGGGCATTAACCCTTATAAGGGTGTTAAATAAAATGTTTTGTCGTTCGCTTTTAATAACTCATATCTTCTCTGATATGTTAAAACAAATGGAACAACTTTGTATTTTGAAAACTTGCTTTTAAATGAATGATAAACATAATTTTAAAACGTCTCTTTGAGTCGTTTTCTATGACTTGACTTCGATCCTCTAAGTAATACCCACAAAGTCTTCCGCTGCTATAGTTGAAATTTAGGGGGTGTTACAGATTAGTATCAGAGCCAAGGTTATAGAGAACCAGGTGTATTTTAAAAACACTGGACTATAACTACGCTTTTAAAACGGACCATTTATTTTTACAAAAGTCATGTTACGCCCTCCGTGCCTTCGCAGCTCCATCAACGGTTAGAAAATGTTATTTATCATATGAGCTTTTTATAATGTTAACGTAGTTTATGATTATATTAATGACTTGCATTTACTATTCGGGATTTATACAGTACCATGTCGTCATCTTCTCATCCTATCACCTTCTCATCTGACTCAGACTCAGAAACTTCTCTCCCAATACCACCACCCCCATCACCTGCCCAAAACCGCAGACATAGACATGTCCGTCAACTCCAGATTTACGAGCCAGAACCCTTTGGTCAACCTTTCCGACGATACGGAGGAGGTCCTGTCTGTAAACACACCCCTCGGAAACAAGTGCATGCGACACTTACTCCACGTATACCACCACCATCTCCACCTCTACCTACTCCACTCGTATCACCACCACCAGTGATATTTCCCACCTCGCCTATGACTGGAATTAGGCCATCACCATCCTCATCCCTTGAGCACCCTAGGACTATACGACTATCCCCAGTTCCACCAAACACCGTCCTTTACCGGCAAACCACCACCGTACCCTTACTAGCACCTGAATCACCAACCATTACCTCACTATCCGCTCCACCCCGTAGGAGACCACGCATTGTAGTTTCATCCCTATCTGACCCCTGTGAGCAAACCGTAACCGAGACTACTTCCCGTCCCAAGACCCGTAGGAGGGTCGATGCTACTCCCAATCCTTCAGTACTGGAGATCTCAGGAAGGTGCTCCTAGTGCTAGGGAACTAGGAGAGAGTTCATCCTCAGCTGCTTCTAGGATTCTTCCAGTTACCGGAGAACCCATCCACTATACCATACCCTTACTAGCCGCTAGGATAGTCCACCATGAGGATCGTTTTGATGACAATGTTAGAGTTATCGACGATTTCCCACTAGAGCAGATAGAGGCTATAGGAGAAGATGTAGGAAACCTTGAGATTGGCCAGTTGGCAATGGAGGAGAGCTTTGAGTTGATGAGCACCCATCTGGAGGGGGGCTATTGAGACGATACGTACCTTGGGAGGTATTGCTATCATGATGTAGGGAGAGATCGATTCGCAGGATGACGAGATCGACAGGATTAGCATTCAGGTCCTAAACCTGAGGAGTATGATTAGGGACACCCAGGCCAGAGAGAGAGCCAGAGACTTGACTATAGAGACCATGATGACTATGATTGAAGATCTTCAGCGCAGAGTCAGAGGTGCACTAGGGAATCCATAGATCTGGGACATATCATTATAGCTAAGGACTATCTTAGCCTGCCAATGTGGCATTAATAAATAAATCTTGTGTTGTTATGTTTTCTTGTAAAACGAATGAACGAGACATTATTAATATTATGTTGTCAGTTACTTTGTAATATATTGATGTTTATCTATGTTTTCTATGGTTGTATCTTTATGCGTTGTTGTGTTCTCATATATATGTTGTCACAGGGCATGTCAGTCTATACCAAGCATTTATACTTCTATTGTATGTTGTGATTTATCCAAGCATGTCGTGTTAATTATTTATAATGTTATAAATTTTACGCGATAATTTCTCAACATAACGTAGTTATATCTGTGATATTAATAGAGCGATGGCTAGGACAAGGAAAGCGATGCGACTACAACACCCAAAACCGCAACCCCTGTAACCGAAACGTCCACACCAACTATGACTCCGGCTGATATCGAGAAAGCAATTGCTGACGGTGTCGCCGCTGGTTTGGAAGCAAATGCACGAAATAGCGGCACCAGTTTACCACCAGGAGGAAGTGGAACCTCTGTACCCCGCAAGTGTACCTATAAAGATTTTATAGGATGTCAACCAACTTTTTACAAGGGTACAGAAGGAGTGACTGGACTTACTCAGTGGTTCGAGCGAACCGAAACAGTCTTTCAGAGGAGTGGCTGTTCGGAGGACTGCAAAGTTACCTTTGCTACCGGAACCCTTTTGCAAGATGCTCTGTCTTGGTGGAATTCTATCACCCAGACTATGGGAATGACTGAAGCATTCCAACTCACCTGGACAGAGTTCAAAGCAAAAATACTGAGGAAGTACTACCCCCGTGCTGAGCTGAAAAAGCTAGAAGATGAGTTTCACGAGTTAATGGTGAAAGGGATTGATCTCAGGACATATAACAGGAGGTTCTAAGAACTATCAGCACTATGCCCCACGATGGTGCCGGATTTCGAAAAAACCCTGGAGAAATATGTTGAGGGACTCCCTCGGAGCATCGAAGGAGATGTTACCTCGTCAAACCCACCAACTCTGGAAGTGGCAATGACCCTTGCTCAGAAGCTGTTGGACCGAGAGGTTAAGTGTAATAAGGAACTCAAGCGAAAGCTTGATGATAAAAGGACCACACACACCAACAGTAGCAACCACTATAACAACAACTCCAACAACAACCTTAGGAACAACAATCAGAACCGCCACAACTACAACAACCACAACAGTCAACAGAACCCTAGGCAAGAGACTGCCAAAGCATACACCGCCACTGGAAGCGGGGGATATGCGGGTCCAAAACCCCAATGCCACAAGTGCAAGTTACACCACTATGGGCAGTGCACCATTAAGTGTACCAAGTGTCAGAAAGTGGGCCACCAAGCTAGGGATTGCAAGATCCCCGCTACCGGGAGCAATTTGCAACCCGTGACCCCAACATGCTACACTTGTGGAGAAATTGGCCATTACAAGAACCAATGCACCAAAGGAAATGGTCAGACAAACAACGCTCGTGGGAGAGCCTATGTGATGGGAGAAGGAAATGCGTCACAGAACCCAGACGTGGTCACGGGTACGTTCCTACTCAATCATCATAGTGCTAAAGTATTATTTGACTCCGGAGCCGATAAGAGTTTTGTGTCTACTTCCTTTGCCCCCTTACTCAACATAGCACCCTCTAAGTTAGATACTGCCTATGATATAGAAATGGCCAACGGAGATTTAATAGGCATAGACACCGCAATTCAGAATTGCACCATAACCTTAGAAAACGAAACCTTTCCCATCAACCTCCTGCCTACACAACTAGGTAGTTTTGATGTCGTCGTCGGAATGGATTGGTTATCCAAACACCATGCTAGAATCATCTGTGATGAGAGAGCAGTCCATATTCCATTTAACGGTGAAACTCTAGTTATCCGAGGCAATAAGAGTAAACCACGACACGGTATCATCTAGTATATCCGAATGGTGAAATACTTGAATCAAGGGTGTCAAGTATTCATGGTTCTAGTAACGGAAGATAAATCAAAGGAAAAACGACTTGAGGATGTTCCCGTCGTCAAGGAATTTCCAGAAGTTTTTCCTGACGATTTACCCGGCCTTCCACCTACCCACCAAGTAGAATTCCAGATAGATCTCGTGCCTGGAGCAGGACCGGTGGCAAGAGCACCTTATAGGTTAGCCCCTTCCGAGATGAAGGAATTGGCCGAACAACCAGAAGAGTTGTCAGAGAAGGGTTTCATCCGACCAAGTTCATCACCTTGGGGAGTTCCAGTCCTATTCGTTAAGAAGAAAGACGAAACTTTCCGAATGTGCATTGACTACCGAGAATTAAACAAATTAACCGTGAAGAATCGGTATCCTCTACCCAGGATCGATGATTTGTTTGATCAACTACAAGGATCGAGTGCCTATTCGAAGATCGACTTGAGGTCAGGGTACCATCAACTAAGAGTTAAGGAGGAAGATATTCCCAAAACAGATTTTAGGACTCGATACAGACACTTTGAATTCCAAGTGATGCCCTTTGGTTTAACCAATACGCCCGCAGTGTTTATGGATTTGATGAATCGAGTATGCAAACCATACTTAGATAAATTTGTGATTGTATTCATAGATGACATCTTAATCTATTCTCGCAACGAGAAAGAACATGCAGAACACTTGAGGATCATCTTAGAGCTGCTCAAGAAGGAAGAGCTGTATGCCAAGTTCTCTAAGTGTGATTTCTGGATTAGAACTGTTCAATTTCAGGGTCATGTTATCGATAGTCAAGGCATCCACGTAGATCCGGCAAAGATTGAGGCCGTTAAGGATTAGGCAGTTCCTACCAACCCTACGGAAATACGCCAATTCTTAGGTCTTGCCGGTTACTACAGGCGATTCATTGAAAGTTTTTCAAAAATCGCCAAGCCTTTGACTGAGTTAACACAAAAGAATAAGAAGTACAGTTGGGAGGAGAAGCAGGAATCGGCTTTTTAGTTGTTAAAGAAGAAACTATATGAAGCACCGATTTTAGCACTACCAGAAGGGAGTGAAGACTTCGTGGTGTACTGCGACGCGTCGTACCATGGTTTAGGTACGGTACTGATGCAAAGAGATAAAGTGATAGCTTATGCTTCGCGACAACTTAAGACGCATGAAGTAAATTATACAACTCATGATTTAGAATTAGGAGCAGTAGTATTTGCTCTTAAGATATGGAGACACTATCTGTACGGCACCAAGTGCACGGTATACACAGATCACAAAAGTATTCAACATATCCTAGATCAGAAGGAGTTGAATATGAGGCAACGCCGATGGTTAGAATTGCTTAGCGACTACGATTGTGAGATTCGCTACCATCCGGGAAAAGCGAACGTCGTGGCAGACGCTTTAAGCAGGAAAGAACGAATAAAACCTCTCATGGTTCGATCCTTGGGAATGATGGTTTATTCGCCTCTTCCATCGCAAATACTTCAAGCACAATCCGAAGCTCTTCGAGAAGAGAACAGACCAAATGAAAGAATCTACGGCATGCCGGAGAATTCAAATGGTTTTGTGAAGAGATCGAACGGAATGCTCTGTTTTAAGGAAAGAAGTTGGGTTCCACTGTATGGAGGATTACGTGACCTCATCATGCATGAGTCACACAAATCCAAGTACTCCATTCACCCAGGATCCGACAAAATGTATCAGGACCTTAAGAAACTCTATTGGTGGCCAAACATGAAAGCCGACATAGCAGAGTATGTCGGAAAATGTTTGACCTGTGCGAGAGTAAAAGCAGAGTATCAGAAACCATCAGGATTGTTGGTACAACCCGAACTTCCCATGTGGAAATGGGAACGGATTACAATGGACTTCATCACCAAACTACCCAAGACGTCAACAGGATATGATACCATATGGGTCATCGTTGATCGTCTCACCAAATCCGCTCACTTTCTGCCTATCAAAGAAACCGACAAAATGAATACACTCTCACAGTTGTACTTGAAAGAGATTGTTACCCGACATGGAGTGCCTATCTCTATCATCTCTGATCGAGATAGTCGGTTCACTTCTCATTTCTGGAACTCTTTGCAGAAAGCCCTAGGTACTAAGTTAGACATGAGCACAACATACCACCCACAGACCGATGGACAAAGTGAGAGAACCATCCAAACCTTAGAAGACATGCTCCGAGCATGTGTGATCGACTTTGGAAAAGGTTGGGACAAACACTTACCATTGGTAGAATTCTCCTACGACAATAGTTACCACACTAGTATTAAGGCAGCCCCATTCGAAGCATTGTATGGAAGAAAGTGCAGATCTCCCGTTTGTTGGGCTGAAGTTGGTGACATACAACTCACCAGGCCCGAACTCATTCATGAGACAACGGAGAAAATAGTTAAGATCAAACAACGGCTGCAAGCTGCAAGAGACAGGCAGAAAAGCTATGCCGACATAAGAAGAAAACCTATGGAAGTTCAGGTTGGAGATAGAGTAATGTTGAAAGTTTCTCCTTGGAAAGGAATGATACGCTTTGGAAAGCGTGGAAAGTTAAACCCTAGATACATCGGACCATTTAGCATCCTAGAACGGATTGGACCTGTGGCATATAAGCTAGAATTGCCAGAAGAACTTAGCCGAGTACACCCTACCTTTCACGTGTCAAACCTTAAGAAGTGTTTATCCGATGAATCTCTAGTGATCCCACTCAAAGAGATTCAACTCGACGATAAACTTGTCTTTACGGAAGAACCAGTAGAAATCATGGATAGGGAAGTCAAACGATTAAAACAAAACCGTATTCCCATAGTCAAGGTTAGATGGAACTCTAAGCGAGGACCAGAATACACTTGAGAACGCGAGGACCAAATTCGTGCCAAATACCCCCATCTATTTTCATAGACAACCCTAACGACCATCTTAGACTAGAATTCCGGGATGGAATTCAAAATAAGGGGTAGGTACTGTGATCACCCGTAAAAATTTCCCTATGAATAGTAAAGTTAATCAAAAATTAATATATCATTACGTTAATTAATAACGTTTTTACCGATAACAAATTTTATTTTATTTTATTATTTATTTATTTAAATATGCTATGTTACTCGGAATCACTACGATACTTATAAATCCTTTTTCATCGGAACGATGCTCACACATGTACCAATATAGTCTAACAATCGCGAGAATATAAAATTTTACCACTTACAAACTTACGTAACATATTTTTAACAAAACGCGTTCGACAACGTAAAAGTCTCACTAATTAAATACTAAACTATTTACTAATTATAATTAACAATTTTTACTAATTACAATTATCTCCAAACCGGACCCTTAATTACACCAAGCCCAAAAACAAAAGCTCGGCCTGTTACTATTCCTAGCCCAAACCAAATCAAGCCCAATTTCCCTTGTTTTGTTTTCATTCCATTCGACTAGGACAACTAGAAACAAGCTTCGTACGCCCAAATCCTACACACGACACCCCTATATTTTTACACATACTCATTCCTCCCCTAGCCAACAATTAGAATGTCGATTTTTAGCTTATCACGTTGAGTCTAGACACGCTTTTACGAGGCAAAGTAAATGTCCCCAAAACGATTTTATAAAATGTCAATATATCCAAAACTCCACCGTTTTAACCCACAATTATTTCTAAAACATCCTAAACTCATTCTAAACTCAAACTAAGGTCTAAATATTTCCAAGTTATCAATATCCCACAAGTTCCAACCGAATTACAAATCGGTTCACAAAAGAAAGTAGTAGTCGACATGGATGTTTAAACCAAACTAGTACTCCCCTAAATCAAGCACACACATTTCCTTATTTTATTCACTAGGGAAAGTACCTTGACCTTTTATAATATAAATCACAAGTACATTTCGTGTGTAAGAGTTCAATGGCCTCGTTTTTCTTTGCAAATTTAGGATGTCGACCACAAGGAACCAAAACTTTGAGTGACTAGTGTTAATCTTACAACTTTAGGACTTTTGAGATTCACGTAACCATCCAATCATTTTAAAACTTGGACACTAGAACACCCTTAGAACCATATATATACCGCATGCATGCATGTTGCGTTTTCTACTTCCATGCAAACCAAAACTCCACCAAATATTTCTAAGTAATGAACTAGGCCTTGGGTCGAAGCTTTGGGTAGGAATTTAAGGAATTCGTGTGGGTTTAGGAGAAGCAATTGGTTGTTTGTGAACCTTGGTCGAGCAAACTAACACACTACGTACTCGTCTCACTTACTTCTCGACTCTACGTCCCATTTACCCCACCATTTGGTGTCGTAAGTCCCTAACGACTCATTTGAATTCTTTTTGATATACATTTATTTGCATTACATTTTTACACGACACACACAAACGCACCTCATTATTTAAAATCTAGATAAACGACCTATATATATTTTACGTCCATCTATATATTTGGCACCTTAAGAAATAAGCTATATAAAGTTTTGAAACTAAAACACTACGTATAAACCATTTCGATGTACATTCCTAGCGTACCACAACAAGTTTGAAAAACTCAAATATTTTTCTAAGTCTTTTGTTTACAAAAATTCGTCCCATGCCGCGCCCGAAACACACACATATCTTTAATATTTACTTAACGAGCATACCTTTTGATTTCACAAACCAATAGACCTCATGGCACACAATCAATTTGGTGTAGAAACTTTGTAATGAAAATCACGTTTGGACCTAGTAATCGATCAAAAGCAAATCGACCAAGAAACAGATTTGAAAAGTTAAGTGGTATCGATTGGGCCTTAAAGCCCAATCATTTCAAAATAAGCCGAGTGAATAAGCTGAGGCTATAAGCTATTGGGCAACTTTTTCACAATCCTAACCTTAGCCCAAAACAAAACCCAAAAACCCCGTAAGCCCATTGGATTTAAAAACACTAACGGGCTTAATTTTTCGTTAAAAAGCCCATAAGCTATCCATAAGCTTTTTCAAACTAATAAGCTGCCGAAATAAGCTCAATAAGCTGTTTTGAAACTATTTAGGAAATGAAAACATTAAGTTTTAAAAATTTTGGATTTTGGACTAGATTTGCAAAATTTATGAAATTCGGGTAAAAAATGTAAATATTTCAAAGTTGTGGTGAAAACTGTCATTTCGTAAAATTTAGGATAAAAACTGATTTTTGTAAACTTTAGGGTGAAAAGTGAAAAGAATATAAAGTTTTGGACGTAATATATAAACATATTAAATTTTGGACTAACGGCGTAACGCTAACGCCGTTAGGGTAAAAAGTGTAAATTTTTGAAAATACAAGGGCCGTATACTAAAATTGATATTTTCATTTTTACGATTTCCCGTCACGACGTTACGTTTATTTTCAAACTAATATTATTATTACTATTATTATTATTAAACGTTACGTTTATTTTCAAATTAATATTATTATTACTATTATTATTATTAAACGTTACATTTATTTTCAAATTAATATTATTATTATTAAACGTTACATCTAATTTCAAACTAATATTATTATTACTATTAGTAAACGTTACGTCTATTTTCAAACTATTATTATTACTATTATTAAACGTTACGCTTTATTTCAAACTATCGTTACTATTTTTATTATTAAACCTTACGTTATATATATATATATATATATATATATATATATATATATATATATATATATATATATAACTAAACTAAAAGTACAATATATAATAAAACTAAAAGTTTTACTAACGTTAAATTAACAAATCACGCATTCAAAAACTACTCGCGATTAAAACATTAAGACTATCAAACACTGAAAATTGCCAAATATTATCTAGGTCGTGTGTGGAGCCGTTCCCATTTTGCAAACTGAGTATCGATATTTTTATTCACTAAACCACTAAGGTGAGTTCATAGCCCACTTTTATAAAACTGTTTTCTGGGGAGATACATGCTTAAAAATCTGAACACAATTATTTTCTTATATTATGCCTGAAATTGTTATTGCTTATGTACCTTTTTGCCAAAAGCCCCTCATATCATGAGCCTTAGTCACCCAGAGAGGTGAACGTAAATAATTGTGGATAGATCTATTAGGGATTGACAATCCCCGTTTGGGCGTTGAGAAAACAACCAAACGCACTTTATTTGAAATCTAATAGGGTACTGGCAAGGACCTATCCCGAGGGCCCCCTGTTACTATAATCCATCATTTATGATGAGATCTGTTAATCGGCTGAGTGTCATGAGCTTAATGCAATAATAAATGATTTTAAACTTATAATTGTAATTCGATGCAATTATCACTATCGCTTGTGTTCAAACTACCAAACTTAAACCTATGAATATCACTCAACTTTTGTTGACTTTTAGCATGTTTATCTCAGGAAATTATTGCGAAGGAGCTCGAGGCATGGAGAGGGCATTAACCCTTATAAGGGTGTTAAATAAAATGTTTTGTCGTTCGCTTTTAATAACTCATATCTTCTATGATATGTTAAAACAAATGGAACAACTTTGTATTTTGAAAACTTGCTTTTAAATGAATGATAAACATAATTTTAAAACGTCTCTTTGAGTCGTTTTCTATGACTTGACTTCGATCCTCTAAGTAATACCCCACAAAGTCTTCCGCTGCTATAGTTGAAATTTAGGGGGTGTTACAGATGATGAGCCTGATGGAAGAGTATGCCAACCAGAGAACCCCCGAAAGGATGTTACTAAGGAAAGAAAGCGTCATCCCCACTACCCGATTTGTTAATTCCATCACAATTGTTCACACGGATAATGAGAAGGTAGAAACCCCTACTAAACAAACCGTAGAAGAGCCACCAAAATCCCAATCCTTAAGTTACTACCTAAAACATGATATAAACAAAAACACTATAACAAATTGGATAAAGGGTGACGGGCGCAACCATTCTTCCAAACAGGGTTCTGAGAAGAAGGAAGTGGGAAAAGATGAATATGATACATTACCTGGAGGATCGATATTCGAGAAACTGTTGGTACAAAAAGTGGCTACTAAACAGATGGCGTGTGGGAACTTTGAGATACCGACTAGCATCGGGAATTTGAAATATCTAAGTGCTTTCGCCGACCAAGGATCGGAAGTAAATCTTATGCCCTTAACTATCTACACCCAATTAACGTCAAAAATGCCAGCACCCATTTGTGTTAGGCTGTCCTTCGCTGGACACTCTTACGTATACCACCTAGGAATCGCAAAAGATGTGTTGGTCAACGTCGCAGGATTCATGTATCCCGTTGATTTTATGATCATTGATGATAAGGGAGATGGATGCATGCCAATAATCCTTGGGGCACCTTTCCTTACCACCACAAGAGCTGTCATCAAGTATGAAAGTAGGAAGATTGAGCTTAAATCAGGAAAAAGAAAGATCAGCTTCCCCATGACCCCACAATATGGGCAAGAGAGTTTGAGGGGGAGAAAGCTCAAAAACAACATCGACTCATCACCTATTCATGTTCGGGAGAAAATACTTGCATGGGAGGCAAGAATCAAAAGCTACAAGGAAGCTAAACATGAAAGAAGCGAAAACAATGAAGTTCATGTCGAGTTCGAACACAGTCAACCAACAAGGAGCCATGTACCATTTGAGGAAGGGAACTCAGTACTCTTAAGACACTTGGAGATGACGATACCTCCCGATAAACCGAGTCCTTGGTGGTATGGGCCTTTCACAATTGAAAGCTTAAGCCAAGATGGGATGGCTAACTTGGGAAGTAAGGTAGGAGGAAAGGTGATTGCAAGTATCGACAGGTTGAGACACCACCACCACGATAATAATGACCGCAACTACATGGGGTACATCATCTCAAGGGATGAGGTCACGTAGTAACCCACGACCTTGAGTCTAGCTACAAGACTCGTAAATAAAGAAAAACGCTTCTTGGGAGGCAACCCATGTTTTGTGTGATTTTTATTTTGTTTGTTATTTGCTTTCGTATGCATGCTTTATTTTTATTGTTGGTAGATCATGTTTCAAAATTAAAATAGTAAAAATAGTTTACTTTGTTGTTTAGCTTAGTCTTAACTTCACCCAAAGGTATTTTTGCAAAAGATAAGTGTAAGGGGAAACCCCAAATATGTTTTTAAAGAAACAAAACCGATCATGATTCTCCACAATATTAAGTGAACATGTATATTCGTATTTGTTAGAGTCAAATGCTTGTATCGAGTCATAATGATGTTTTGCAGGATTTTCCAGGAAGTAGGACGAAGTTTTTCCAGAAATTTTCCAGAAACTTAACATAAGAATTTCTGCAGGTCACTTCTGACGGCGTCACGAGTTTACTCTTGACGGCGTCACGTGTAAAAATCTGGAAATTTTACCAGTTTTGTTTTTCTAACGGAGTCTTAAAGTTTTTGTTGAATTATTAGTTTTATAATCTCCAGGAAATCTGCAAACATCATTCCACAAGCATTATATCTTATTTTGTTTTCTAGGAGTTATTAGCATATGTAGATTGCCGCCGATTTTATGCGAGGTTGCTTTGTCTGTTTTCTCAGGATTTACAGGTTATGTATGACAAGAAGATGATTATTATTCTGGAAGGGAAGCTTTGATTGTTCATTTTCTTGGAGGAAGATATAACCTGGCCACCTTATTATCCATACCGAGCGAATCAGGGGAGTATTTGATTTCATTTGTTTTACTTATTTCACTTTTACATTCTTTACTTGAACATCTGGGACAATGTTCATCCTAAGTGTAAGGGGAGGGTTAAATGATGATACCTTACAGATACACTTTCGCTTGAGTTTGTTTGTTTGATAGTAGATGTGTAATAAAACTATGAGAAATACTTGTTAGTGCAATTTTAGCGACAAATTTAAATTTTTTTACAACATTTAGGAGTGAAACTTTAGCCATAGCAAGCGTCTCATGGATAAGAGATTGTATGACTAGCACAAAACCCTACTACTCAGAAAAATTTTTCACCCAAATATGTGAGGTTCGCCTTTAGATTTGATAGGAAAAGCATTTACTATTAGTGCTTATGAGTGTACCGGTAGCATTTAGATTCTAGAACTTGCGTTAGTGATGCATCCCGAGACCGCTAGTGAGACTACATTCGTGTGGTAGGATTTACTACATGATAAGAGGCATTAGGATCACCCTTGTGTTAAACCCGTATTATAATTACTTGACCATTTAAGTCATATTACTTGGCTAGTTAAGTCAATTAATTTTTCCCACACCCTTAGCGTTGTACTCATTTTTAGTACACGAAACCCCTAGTACACCCCTCTGAGCCTATCTTTTCGTTTCTAACTTTAAGCATTTTACTTAGAGGAAGAATTTGTTACACGCCACTTAAATGTACAACCAAATCGCCTTAGCCTTCCGTGTATGCACTCATTTTTAGTGCATTATTGTTATTTGTTAAACCCTAAGTTAATTATCTAATTGATTACATGGTTGCTAAGTCGAGTCATATCCTTGTACATATTGTTTTGGGACGATTGGGACTCATGGGTAAAGTACTTATGTTATGGAGTAATGGGGAAGAACATCATATATTACCCCCGTATGTACGTTAATCTTAAAAGTACTCCAAGTGTTTTGATTTTCTTAATTCGAGTCATTAGATTAGTTTATTGTAAAGTATGTAAAAATTCAAGTGTAAGGGGAATTTTCATTCCCTATGATGTATTATTTTGGATGGTAGGGTAAGAGTGTATGCAAACAAAAAAAAAAAAAAAAAATCAAAAAAAGAAGAAAAAAATCAAGAAAAAGAAAAAAGAGAAAAACATACGGACTACCATCCCTTTTCATTCTATGTTCATTTTATGTTTTTTTGTTATTTTTCATTTATTAGCTTAAGCCGAGTCTAGTCTTGGCTTAGCAACGCCACATTGTACATGTAATTAACCAAGATTGTTAACTCGCCACCAGTAAAGACTGTCTATATCCAACAAAACCGTGTATTCCATATCCCTACACCTAACGTTACAACCCTTTAAAAGACCTCTTTGATAGTTTATCCTAGGTGCTTACGCCATGTGGTGGAGGTTTGATCCTTTCCCAAGCCTATGGTAATCTATTTTGCTATGACAGGTAGTGAGAGATGTTTCCCATTTCCATAATGTGATATATACTTTATTACACCCGAGAGATGTGAGTATCTAAACACTATTTGTGAGGTGCTAGTATATGACCTCCGTGCTTGTCTTTGGTCTTTAGTGGAATGATTATTTGTTGTAATTACTTTTATATTAGTGTTAAATGACCCCTAACTTGTATTTTGACTAGAATAAAAGCGCATTTGCTTGAGGACAAGCAAATCTCAAGTGTAAGGGTATATGATGAGGCGAAAAATGAACCACTTTTAGGGGGTCATTTAAGCCCGGAATTGAATTTATTTGATCAAATATTGCCCTAAATCGTTCCTTTTGTGATTTTAGGTACTTTGGGAGTAAATTCTGGAAAAGGAAGCAATTCGGACGTTTTTGGAGCATAAAAGTGAAGAAAACGGCAAAGACTTAATTTTCCATGCTGAGAACAGTACCTGACGGCGTCAAGAGGAAGATCATGACGGCGTCAAGAGTAAAATCCATGACGACCTAGTGCAAACCTGAAGGCGTCACAAGAAGGGCGTCAAGACAATTTTTGGAGACGGCCTGCATAAGGAGAGTACATGACGGCGTCAGACCCAGATCTAGGCAGTCCGAGAAACTATTTGGCGGCGAGATGACGGCGTCAGACATTTGTTCTTGACGCCGTAACCTATCAAAATCTATATATAGTTTTCTATTTTTCATTCATTAATGAGGAACTTGTGTGGAGAAAACTAGGGCCGAACTTTGTAAACCCTAGGTCATATTTTACAGTGTTTTCAAGGGTTTTCACCCCTTGAATCCTTTCATGTTCAATTGTGATAAGTCTTCTCTTAAATTCAATCAATATGTCTATGTGTTGTTTGAATATATCTTATGCTTGTCTTGATTTCAACATGCTAGGCTAGATCTATCTTGTGTTTGCTTAAATGTAATGAAACCTAGATGTTAATTATGTGTTGATTACTTGTTTATGGTTGTAATGGATTAATGATTTCAATGTTAGGCTTAAGAAAACTGGCAGATCTCCATTGTGTAACATGCTTGAACGTCTTAGGAAACATGAACCGATGTGTACTTGGTTTTATTGGTTGTATTTAATGCATGAGCAAATTCTAGTGATCCCATGTTAGGAGCTTCTTAGCCGGCTCGACATAGGAGTGAAGTAGGCGCTCATAGGATTGGGGAAGTAAGTACGCCACCCCATGAATGGTATTAAGGAATACAATCCGTCATCCACGCAACTATAACAAGTAATTAACGTGTAAAAGATATTTAGGGAGTAGTGAAATCTAAGTAAACACAATTCTCCCACATATTGCTCACAACTCTAGTTAATTTAGTTTTATTTTCATTTTTAGTATTTTATTTTGATTGCATCTTTAGTAATTGGGTTAGTTGACTAGCAACTAGTTCCGCCCAACGCCTTCAAAACCGAGATTTTTAATTGCTTTTATAAAAATATAAAAATACAAAAAGAATCATCCCTCATCTCTAGACCTAGTCTTTAGGTTTTCTAATCCTAGCGACACTATTCCTATCTGAACGATCAATCCCCCGGTACTTGTCATTATACTATACTACATCGATCAGGTACACTGCCTGGTGGGGGTTGTAAGCTTCGCGAGATCCCTCGAGAGGTGAAGCCTTGTGCAATCCCTACGCATCAGTTGCATATAGGCACACACTAGGACAAAATCACTCAAAATGTTGTCATCTTGTTTCATCACTAGATTTTTGACTCACTAGTTACCTTTGCCTTTGATCTAAGATAGTTGCCTTAGGAAGATTAAGTGCCCTTGCCTTTATTTGTCTCCTCAAGCTTATTATTTGTTGCTTGTTTGTTCTTTTACTTAAGTGTTTTTGCATGCATGCTATATCATGATTAGATTAGATGCTATATTGCCTAAAGGAATTGAACTTGCTTGAATCCAAATCCAAAAACACAACCTTTCTGCAAATTTTCTGCCAAAAACCCAATTCTGGCAATCTGGAAATCACCAGATGGGCGGCCCCCTTAATTATGTAAGGGGACCGCCCCCCTAATTAACGGGACCAGCCATCTGCTGGTCGGGTTTACAGAATCTTTTCTGTTTTTTAGCCCATTTCAACCTACATTTCCCAATTTTCACCAACATATTTTGTCCTAATCTCCCAAACAAACTTTATCCATCCATAAACACACAAATCTTACACTATAAATATCCCCAATCTTAAACACTCTCCATTCATCCCTTCATGACTTCTCCAAACAAACCAAAAACAAAAGCCTCAAAGCTAGCAAGGATGACGGAAAAACCCGTTTGGCGAAGAAAAAGCCCTCGAAACAAATCCATCATAACCAATGAAGTTGAAAATCACTCAACACCTCCAACCACTTACTTCCCAAACTTTACACCAAATCCACAAGGACATTCATTTGATCCTCTTTACAAACCATACAACATTGGCCAAACATCTTCTTTCATGCCAAACTACACATCTCATCCTCCAACCACCTATAATGATCCATACAAGTTTGATGAACCATCAAACTACAATTCCAACTACACAAACCCAATTCATCCATATCAACACAATGATTCTCTCCACATTGCCACGGAAAAGCAAAATTTCCGTGATGAAATAACCCAAATCCATGATCTTTGTAGGACCTTAGATATATCAACTTTAACACAAATATAAGCACTAGAAGAAGTAAAGATGGTGACTTGATGCAATATGTGTGGCGTTAATATGAGAGAAAAAGAGTATAAAGATGAAGAGAACTTTTATTAAAAACACACACAATACACACACAAGCACACCTTACAAATGAGAGGTAAGGTGCCTTTTATAGTTCCATGCATGATGCCTTAAGAGGCTTTCCATGGGCTTTCTAATGGACTTGGGCTTGGACTTGGTTACATGATTGGATAACTAGGCTTATGAAACATAGCACATAACATATTAGCTTGCCAAGTCCAAAGCCCAATGACTAAACTATTACTAATCTTTACAAACGACACAAAGTTACAATATGAGAATGACCATCACTTCTATATATATATTTTTAATGCTAACAATCTCCCCCTAAGGGGTGGTCATTCGAATGATGCTCCACGTGAGTGGGTCTTCCGTGTTCTTTGTCTTTAACTTTGTGTGTCATTGTAGAGTAGTCTTTAGTCTTTGTTCCTTCATGCTTTGTGATCTTTGATAACTGATTTTTCATCGTTCTTTGTTCCTTTGTGATGTGGAGTTATCTGCCTTTCGTCACTTCTGCGTCTGTGGTGGTTGCTTGCCATTCCAACATGCTCATACATCTTTGGACTTTGATATTCATATGCACGTAGTTCCCTTTCTTTCACTTTGATCCTTAGTCTTTATACTTTGTAGATTCTTCTTTTTGGCGTAGAATCTTTCTTTGAACTTTGTGTTGTATAGATCTTTGAGGGAGCTTTCTTTAACTTCCAGATGTATGTATGAGCACGTGGAATCTGTCGCCATGGAGATGAAGTGTCCCTGCATATAAACAGTTAGCAATAAAACAACCGGTACTTACAGATAAGAATAGAGATCTGAAACAGCATAGTGTGAAGACTCCTTCTAACCCTTACCAAGGTCGTTCCCATGTCAGATACTCTCGAGAGAGCTTACAAGACCTACTTAGTAGCTCAATGACTGGGTGAGTCGCTGGGGATCACTCCACGACTGTAGACCGTTTGAAACCACCGCGAACACTAAGCGTAACCCATAAAGAATTACCGAAGTGACCTGCTGTCAGGGCTGCTTGATGTTGACCCTGGCAGGAGTTTCCATTCAATCATTGAGAATCACAAATGTGAATCCTCTCATAAATGTTCTGGCAGATTGCTAAGATCTGCGTAGGACTCTTAAGTTTACATCTGGCGTCCTTAATGATGAACAACTAGTGTAGGAATGTCATGTGTTCCTATGAGATCTTTTGATGAATCTCGGGGCTCTAGACTCGGTAAGTGCACATTTTGGTTTCCTATGCAGAGATTAGGGAGAGGTCTCCTGCTTCAATATCAACCATCTCTAAGAGACAGGTCGATAGATTACACCGGTTCCCCGTGAGAATGAAACAAGCTCTTTTAAGAGAACTTGAGTGGTTAAGAAGGTTTAGTGCAGTGCGTCACTGGGTCCATGACGTCTTTGTCTTCAATACCGGTGTCACCTAAGTAACAACCAGTAGCATATGAGTTGAACCCGGTGTCTGCCCTAAGGTTGAACATTTGGAGGGCTATTTCTTTTCACCCTTTTTCATAACTTTTCTTTTTAATTCTTCAACCCCTTCTTTCTCCTTTCTCATTTTCTCATTTTTTCAATCATACCTAAGGACTTCTAATTCTAATCTATTGGAATTGTCCTTGGGTAGATCCCTCCGGCTCTGGCGGATCATAGGACGGTTTTTCCTAACCTTAGTCACCTTATAACTCCATGACTATCCTATAATTGTTGATCACATGCCATAAAACCTTTTTGTGAAAAAAGAAATCTCTCAAAGTGTTTATGATAAT